>CAIGQV010019070.1:10758641-10798537 GCA_903798115.1 Danio jaintianensis | reverse complement strand
TGTGTGTGTGTGTGTGGGAAGTAATGGAGAGAGTAAAGGAAAGAAGGAACAAACAGAACAACAGTGACTGAGTGAGTGTGTAAATCGTGTTTTAGCACACGACTGGCTGGATTCAGAGTCCCTCAGTGCCACTGCGACACACACTATATAGCAGGTATGTGGCGGTGTTAGTATGCAGGTCACACACGCTGGTGAAGTGGAGAGTGGCCCTGCAGTACACACACACACACACACACACACACACATGCAGTTGTCTTTCAGTCCAGTCAGCATGGCCTTTACACTCCTGTGTTTACATACTGCAACCTCCTACAGTAAGAAATGCAGTCTATTACAGTGCGTCCCAGATGGTATGCAGGTATTAAAGCGCATCTATTGTGCTTTTTCAGGTATTTCCATTCATGTAATGTGTAATGTAGCTGTCTGTGAATGTAAAAGGTATAGAATGTTTTTAAAGATCAAAGTGCAAGATAAATGGAGTTATTATCTCCAAAAAGAAAGAATTGATTGTGAACAGCCTGAAATGAGTAGTCTTTAATTCTAGACTTAATTCCTGCACATTTGTAACAGATTTGTAATAGATTTGTGTAATACCAGCCTGTAGACTTATTTGGCGGCTTTCACTGGAACTCAGTTATAGGAACTATAATAGTCCAGGTTATAGTCCATTCCTTTTTAACCAATACACAGAATAGACATATATACATAACATGGCTCAAATCACAAATTAAAAGCCTATTTTACGTAAACATTTTGGGACAAAAACCCCCAAAACAAAACAGATTGCTAAATCAATTAAAGAAAAACTGAAATAATACATGATATAAACAATATATTTATATTAGGGGTGTGACAAGATCTCTTATGACGAGATCTCGCAAGATTAAATCGCGACGAGATTTCTCGACGAGGTGAAAAGTTGTCTCGTGAGTTGTGATGTTATGATGGAGCGTGAGGGTGATATTAGCATTGAAGATTGGAGGCAGGATTGGATTTGATCTGCAAATCATGTGCTTTGCAAACACCTGGCAACGCAGGCTGGCCTCTGAGTTTCGCATGTCACTCGGTTGGGTGGGTGGCTGTGACGTAATTGCTTTTTTCACCGGAGTTCAGCGGGTGCCGCGTCCAACACAGGCTACAACTGCAGCCTCACACATTATGGTACCATGATAATACATCATATTATTCGTATCCATGCAATGGAATAGCACTTCAGATATGATGAAAGTCATAATCATCGTAAACACAAATGGAATTAAGACGTGGAGTATTCCTATTTTAGTCGCATTATTGAAGCGCAGATATGTAAATGCTGTAGTCAAACTATTAACACCTAGAAAGACTTTTAGCTGCATTTTGCGACAGGACATACACACCTAGCGAGTCAGTAAAGCACCACAGACACACACATCTCTAAGCGCGCAAACAAACACACACTCACTGAATGATCTCCTGGAGACTCATCGTCACATCATCATCACGGAACGCATGTTTATGCTGTTCGGGAAAAGCTGAATTTATTTTTAATTTTTTTCATTCTCGTGCGATATCAAACTCCATTAAAACAACTCTCTCCTATCAGTCCTTACTTCATATTCGCATGATCGCATCCAGTAGCTCAGAGTGAGTCACGAGGGCATAAATTAAATCTTGCTAAATGAAAGTGAAACTGATTTATTAAATTTAAAAAATGTAATTAAAAAAATTAAATACCAAAAATTACATATATTTTTTTTTAAGTTCAGTGTGTGGAAAGAAGTTTGATTTCTCATGTGAAATTGTACAGGGGAGAAGCCAGTCAGTAGTGTTTATAACTAAATATTTAGCAGTGTTTGCATGTCCTTTACGACACAGTATTCATTTAAATAGAAATAAAATACCATTTATTACAATGTTTTTAAAAAGCACCTAAATAGTTTTTTCTATTTTGTGATTTTTTTTCAAGTTCAATAAAAATCTATTTTCCATTTATATATTAGCATATATTTTGCCAATATTTAAAGTGATATATAAAAAGATTATTTTCCATTCACATAGGCTATAAGTAAAATATTTAGCAGTGTTTGCATGTCCTTTACTGCGTATAAAATAGAAGTAAAATAACATTCATTACAAGTTGATTTAAAAAAAAGCACCTAAATAGTTTCGCAATTTGTGGGGTTTTTTTTTTTCAGTTGAATAAAAGACTATTTTCCATTCATATATTTCATCATTGAGGATTTCTTAAAAATAGTGTAAAAATCTCGTCTCGTCTCATTCTCATGAACCCAATCTTGTATCTCGTCTCGTCTCGTCACACCCTTAATGTATATGTATGTATATGTAAAATAATAAAAACAAAGATTAATCAAAAGCAAATATAAGAAAGTACAAAAATGGTGACTAAGAAAAAAAATGAAGGATTGTTTGAAAGTCTCAGAGATTATGATGAACCTGAAAATTAAAAGTTCTAATAATATCTAGTACATTAATACTATTAATATTACACTTAAACTGTTGAGTGTTTAAGAACATGGCTTTTATTTACATACAGACTGTTCAGTTAAATACAAAAAGGGATAGATTTCACTCAACATTTACTATCCCTGGTGTGGTTTCAACCCTTTATGAGTTTTGTTTTTTTTACTAAACACAAAAGGAGACATTTTGAAAAAATGTTGGATGGTAGCCATTGACATCCATAGTAGGGGAGAAAAAAATATATGGAAGTCATTGACTACTGATTTAGAACAAGTGGAGGGTCAGTAAATGATTACTGACACTCACTTTTTTTTGTGAACATTCCCTTTGTTCAAAACTTATAAAAAAAATTTTTTTATAGTATCAATTAGTCACCTTCTGCTAACTATATTCCTGGCATGGTTAAGGTCCTTTCTAATAGCTGCATGGCTTGTATAAATTGATTTTCACACCCTCTCAATGTAAGAATCAGTAAAAAATATCTATGAAATGGCCTATATAAAAATGACAATTTATGATAATTAATGCATATTTGCTGTCTATTTTTGATGAAAACCAGCTATTGCTGTGCCACTCAAATTCCTTCATCTGTGACTAAACATCTGACTCCTCAGCAGTGACCTCCAAACAGATCAGACCAAAACTATGTTCAGTATCCACAACAAGAGCAATCACATCATATCACCACAAAATCAGTGGATATTATGGACAGTTAGCATGGCTAATTGCTGCTCTGCCTTAACAGCTAGGTTATTAAAGTACTCAATCTAAACAAACAGCTCGAGCAAACACAGAAAATCCTGGTTTAAATCACAGAACCAATACCAGAAACCACACAAATACAATAAACCAGTTTGGAAATCAATATTCTGAAAGCAAATTCATGAACTTAATCTGACACACAAACAAATGTCTTTTATTTTCATATTTTAAGAACAACACATCAGCTGTAGCCAGATTCGCTTGGTTACTAGCATAAAGGGAAGAGTGTGCCATAACTACTTCCAGCAAATCTGTGAGGAAGTTTTCTAAACCAAGCTGTTGCTAATTATATTTGTTTTCTTATGTCAGCCTTATGACATCAATTAAACCTTTTAGCTGAAAACTTGCTTTTTGTTGATTCATAAAATGCAATTCGATCACTTAAAAAGAGTTAAAAAAAGAAACATGTACAGTCAAAACAATATTCATACAGCGACTTATGAAGCAACAGTAGTTTTATGGAAGAAATTGAACATTATTTATAACATTATTACTTTTAATCCACGTCTTGACAAACAGGAAACTGATTCCTTTCTATGAACCGATTCTTTGAGAGTTAAACTAATGATTCACCAGTTTATGTAATAATGTACATTTTACACTAATATTACATGTTTTACATGTCTCAAACATACAAAGTGAATCACTTTTTCACATACAGTAAACCATAAGAAACCTTTGCAAACCTTCAGTTCACAAATTCACTTATAACCGGCTCATTAGTTCTTTGGTCCAAGTTGGAAATGTTTTCTCAGTTCAGGCATTGTCAGAGTAACTGGAGCACTGAAACAGTTGACAAAAACTGTCATATGATTACATTTACCAGTATATTGGCTCATTTTTACTGTCGGCCAAGTTTTGATTGACTAACTTGTAGATCTGTGCTGCTTGAGCTGTTTCAAATTAAGATGGTTCAATCAATTGGTGAACTGGTTCATTCGTTTATTAATCTAATGTCTTAAACTTCGATCTTGTTACCCTGCTTAAACAAAAATGAGTTTTTATTTTTGATGGCAATAGCTGTAATTGAAGTCAACTGTCCGTTCAAACGATCGCTGGACGATTCGTTTGTTCGGATTTAAAGAGTCCATTCTTTTGAAGCCCTGTTCAAATGAATCTTTAATTCACTTTGAGCTAATTCGCTACAATTCAGTAAAAATAATCATTCATTTGTCAACTAGACATCACTCAGGGCCATTTGCAAATTCTGTGAATGAAAGGTAATAATGTTGTAAATAGTGTTCAATTTCTTACACAGTCCATGCATTTGCAACACCTCATTAAACCTTAAAGGGATTGTTCACCAAAAAAAGATAATTCTGTCATTATTTACTCATCCTCTATTTTTTCCAAACCTGTTTGAGTTTCCGTTTCGATCTTTTTGTTTTATTTTTCAATATTTTGAAGAATGTTGGAAATCAGCAACCATTGACTTCCATAGTACTTTGTGTTCCTACTATGGATGTCAATGGTTTCTGGTTTCCAACATCGACAAAAGAAAGTATGTTTGACAGAAGAATGAAACAACTTAAAACCAATTAATTGAAACCACTTAAATGGTAAATAAATCATGACAGAATTTTCATTTTTGGGAAAAAAGTATCCCCTTAACCCTTTAATATGCATTCGAAGAAAAAAAAAAAGAAGAGTTCTTCGGTTAAATGGTGTTCATATTTTGAGTGTTTTGTTTAAACGATCTTTATACAAAAGATCAACAAAGTGGTTTAACCCTGATAAAGAGTTAATGGTTTTTTGTTTGGCTAAATTGCTAGTATAAGTTTTTTTGAATCTCAGAGTGAAAGTAACTGTTGACTTAAATTTTATGAATTGTCAAGGATCAAGCTAAAGATTTTCTTTAATGGTCTACTGAAAAAAAAAGTCACAATGTCTTGAGTGAGAGCATATTAACAGCATATTTAAATTTTTGGTCAACTGTTCCTTTAAATACAGCACAATTATATATATTTCTGTGTTTAAAACCAAAACTGATTTTCAAGAAGTGCCTTGATTATTGCGTTTCCCAGTTTTCGGCAGCTGCCAATTAACAGATGCTTTTATCCAAGTGACATTCAGTCACTGCATTGGGAGCAGGTATTAAAGGAACTCAGCGTGCCCATGGGCACTGACTCTTTCGCATTCTCACCAAGAGCTCTTCGCAACCTAGTCAAGTATCCAAAACTGCTCAGTTACTCATAGTCTACCCAAATGTTGGCTATCCCCGCTGGGAGTTCTGGCTGTCTCCTCCAAGCTTCTACTTCATCCTTCGAAGATCCAAGTCAGTGGCGCGCGGTGCCGTAAAGCCAATATAATCCCACTTATCTTTGATGTCATCTCTACTTACAGGCCTCATCAAGAGCATTGCACCGCATGCTTCACCAACAGCAATAGACGAGCGGCTTTATAGTAGTTTCTCACCATTCTTAAGAGATATTGTTCAAGTTTGAGAAATGGGTTTTGATTTTGGAGGGATTTTGAACGTTTTCAGCTCGCAACAAAATGGAACCAGATATCTTTTACAAATCATTCAGGGATAATTCAGAGATAAGCATCCATTGCGACAGCCTGCATTTAGGAAATAATGTGGAATCGATTATGTCTTTCATTTCAGTTAAAAATGTACCACCTTAAAAGTGAAAAATGAGTCCAAAGATGATTCACTTTAGAAAAGTAATAAAGCGGTTGTGAAAAAAAGCTTTTGTTATCACCATGGATGGTCAAATCGATACTGCAAAATTGAGATGCAGTCAGCACTAAAACTGCTGCATTTGGATATGAAAGCAGACTGTTTTGCTTGCTTTAGTTTATCTCATTTCCTTTAAAATGCCCCGACAGACTCTTAGTTAATTAGTCATTCACGCTACAAAGACAATTCTGTCATCTTTAACTCAACCTCATGCTCCCTCATGCATATTTGTTTCTTTAATCAAACACAAGAGATGCATCGATATTAAAATTCTGGTCAATGCTGACAATTGTTTCGTTGGCTGATAGATATACTCTAAAATTAGTTTTTTTTATATGTACACAAACGTTTGGGGTCAGGGATTTTTCTTTCTCATCATTTAATACATTTTATTTTTTCACAAAAATAGGGTGTTGTGAGCACACATGCAATAGGTCTGTGTGATAATGAAGAAAAATACGATATGTGATAGCATGCTAAATAATGCGATATTCAATATATGCAATACAAAAAAAATAAATACATATGCTTCATAGTTTTTCAGGGAAAAGAAAGCATCAATACAGCTTATGAAAGTAAACAGCCATGCTTTACTGTTGTATAAAAAGCGTTCCTTTTGTAATTCACTGTTAACAATTTCCTATAGAATCTACAGTAACTTACTGGCAGCAGTTCGCCAGTAACTTACTGTAAATTTGTAGTAAAATGCCAGTAAAATACTGTAATTTTCACAATGCAACTTTAAAATACAGTAACATACTGCATAACTGTTCTAGATTAAAATTCAGTTCATATTACACTTCAGTTTGCCAGTAACTTACTGTAAGTCAGTTACAACCAAAATACTGCATTTACATTTGAAACACCATTTACCTTGCTGTGTATGAATTTACAGTATTGTTGTCACTATCAACAGCGATCTAGCCTGCGGAGATCGCTGGAGAACTACGTATCTGCCATTGATATGAACTACAACTCCCAGAAGTCTTTGCACTCATCACTCCTGCCACAGCTGACAGTCATTGAGACACTGACACACACACACACAGCTGAAGCTCATGATTGACTCATTACTTGGACTATTTATACACCTCACATTCTCACACACTTTGCGGAGTCTTGTTATACTGTTTAGTGAACATTACGACGCATTTCCCTTGCCGTGTTTGACCTTTGCTTTATTTATTTGTTTACATAGTTTGCAGCCTGTACTGACCATTCGCCTGTTTACCGACCACTATATACCGCAATATACTGCATAACTGTCCTACAGTAAAATACAGTTCATATTAGTTAAATAATGTGTAATTTACAGTTATCGTTAACGGTGTTGTTTTGAACGAATTAACCGAATTAATTAATAATTCAGAATTATGAATAGTCATCTATACAAAGGTCAATACTAAATTTAGCATTTTATCCAACAGTAGGCCTACATATTATAATATTGTGGTGAGTGGGCGGGGCCGAGAGCCGTGGGAACAGAATGAAGCCGGGGCTTGAGTGATGAGAAGCACCTACGCTGCACACCGGCCTCGAATCCCACGGAGGAGCTCTGGACTATAAAAGAAGGAGAGACAGTAGTGGAAGACGAGAGAGGACCAGGCCTGGACATTTTATGTTTTACTTTTTTATTTTCTCATTAAAAATTATTTAAAAGTTCATCGGGGGTGGCGCAGTGGGTAGCACTGTCGCCTCACAGCAAGAGGGTTGCTGGTTCGAGCCTCGGCTGGGTCAGTTGGCATTTCTGTGTGGAGTTTGCATGTTCTCCCCGTGTTTGCGTGGGTTTCCTCCGGGTGCTCCGGTTTCCCTCACAAGTCCAAAGACATGCGCTATAGGGGAATTGGGTAAGTTAAATTGTCCGTAGCGTATGTGTGTGAATGAGAGTGTATGGGTGTTTCTCAGTGATTGGTTGCAGCTGGAAGGGCATCTGCTCCGCAAAACATTTGCTGGATAAGTTGGCGGTTCATTCTGCTGTTGTGACCCCTGATAAATAAACGGACTAAGCCAAAAAGAAAATTAATGAATGATTGAATAAAAGTTTGTCGGTTCTCCGCCTCCTTCCCGATGGACAGGTGTCCATCGAAGTTTGTTTCAAATATTATTATACCAAAGTTTTTACCATTTGTTTAAAACAATAACAATAATAAGACAATCAAAATCCCACCAAATGTATCGCGGTCGCAGATTAAAAAATATGCATCAATCAAAAAGGTGAAGGGCAAAAGACCATAACATTTACATTTACATTTAGTCATTTAGCTGACGCTTTTATCCAAAGCGACATACAATTGAGGTTCACAAAAGAAGCAATCAGTACAAGAGGAAACAAAGCATACATAAGTGAAATCGGACTAGTCTTGAGTAGGTAAAACACAATATACGAGCTAAGTGCAGTAAATTATTTTTTTTATTTATTTTTTTTTTTAAGTGTGCTTTTTTCATAAGCACACTAAACATTCAAATATGACCAGAAAAAAATATTTAGTTTGCAATTAGGAAAACTTTGAATTCAGGTCTCAGTTTTGTGCATCTTCCACTTACGCTCATTATCTTTCAGTACGCAACCTCGTTGTTTCTTATTCTGCATTTAGTTTTCGGTTTTGCGCATTATAATTTTATATGCAATGTAAATTTTTTGATTTACACTTATGATTTTTATATACCATATAAAAATATTATCGTATCGTCGGTTCAGTATCAAAAAACATATCGAATCGTGACTTGTGTGTATCGTTACATAGTGAACAGACTCATACACATGCAAAATTGCATCACAAACATGCATTTTTTTGTCAATTTATTTACTGCACAGCACAGACCAGTTTTAGATTGTAGATGCAGACTAATTATAAAGGGGGACATTTTACAGCTAACTTTGACTTTTTGGGTGAACTATACCTTTAAGAACAGTCCAGCTTATTCTTTTAGCCTTAAATGCAAGGGGGTGGAGGAAACATTATGGACCTCTGCTGTCTGAGACCACCCTTTGAGAGAATCTCCGGCTCTGAACATCCACGTACTGCTATTTCTCAGCAGGCGATGAGGACAGACGTCGCTCTCTGAGGTTCTTCTGCACTTTCATCTCTCCATCCTGCTTGGCTGAGTCTCATTTGAATGTCTGTCATGCACCCTGTCAGTCGACTGAAAGAAATAATTATCTCCTTAAGCTCATTATACCAGGAACAGCTTTAGCACTTATAGCCCACAGAGCAGCTGCAAGCGAACACAAGGTGAGGCAAATCTAAAGCAGGAGCCCATTTTATGCTTTTTTTTTTTGAGGGATGAATTTGAGGATTCATTATGTCAAACCTGTAAAAGGATTTATGTACGTTTGTTTTCTTTGGTAAAAGTTGAATGTTAAAATGAAGCAAGGACACTGCGTAGCTTGCTAATTTGAAGAAACAGTTCACCTAACATTTGGAGTCATTTTGTTTGAGAACTACACTGTAAAGAAATGCTGGATTCCACACAATCGATTTTAGTTGGGACCACATAAAAGAATTAAGCTAACTTATTTGTTTTTAAAAATTTAACTTTTAACTTTATTTTTTTTTCAGCTTAGTCCCTTTATTAATCAGGGGTCGCCACAGCAGAATGAACGGCCAACTTACCAAGCATATGTTTTATGCAGCGGATGCCCGTCCAGCTGCAACCCATCACTGGGAAGCACCCATACACTCTCATTTACACACATACACTATGGACAATTTAGCTTACCCAATTCACCTATAGCGCATGTCTTTGGACTTGTGAGGGAAACCGGAGCACCCGGTGGAAACATGCAAACTCCACACAGAAATGCCAACTGACCCAGCCGAGGCTCGAACCAGCAACCTTCTTGCTGTGAGGCAACAGCGCTACCCACTGCGCCCCTTTGGATTGAAAAAGTTGAAAAGTTGAAAAAAAACAAAAAAGTTGTGCCCCAAAAAACTCAAGAATTGTGTTGTTTCAGCTCATTTAAAATAAGTAGTTTGAACAAGCAGGAAACTGAATTTTTTGAGTGTACAGTAGAGGGGAGGATTATGTTAAATTATGTTAAAAAGCAATTGGGTGGCTTCAGAATACACAAAACACTGTATACATACATGCAATCATTCATTCATTTTCCTTCAGCTTAGTCCCTTATTCAGGGGTCGCCACAGCGGAATGAACCACCAACTATTCTGGCATATGTTTTACGCAGCAGATGCCCTTCCAGTCACAACCCAGTACTGGGAAACAACCATACACTCTCACATTCACACACACACTCATACACTACGGACAATTTAGTTCATCCAATTCACTTCTAGTGCATGTCTTTGGACTGTGGGGGAAATCGGGGCACCCAGAGGAAACCCTCGCCAACATGGGAGAACATGCAAACTCCACACAGAAATGCCAAGCTGGGACTAGAACCAGCGACCTTCTTGCTGTGAGGTGACAGTGCTAACCACTGAGCCACCGTGCCACCACATGCAGTACATACACTGTTCAGATTATTTACTCTTTTATTATTAATTACGATAAAATTTTTGGTACTATCATTATTATTATTTATATGCATTTTAATGTTATTATTTAATTTAGTTTGCTCATTTATTTATTACTCTTTTATTTTATTTTGTTTTGTATAGTTTTTCTTTTTTTTATTTACCTTTGTGTTTGGAATTTACCAATATGTATGTAGAAATACATTTTGACTGAGCTTTTCCTCAGGAAAATTAATTCAGTATTCTTAAAGAATGTTCTATAAATTAAACAAAAATAGATTTGTGTGAACTATGTGTTTAAGCAATTATATTTCTGTATATTAACAATTTAATAGCAATGCATTTTAAAATGATGGAATAAGGCATCGAGCTATTATAGCAGTTTCTTAATTGTGATCATCAGTATTCATTAAAACCTGGCTTGTTTTATTAATTAAGGAATGTACTGCATGTTCAAGGATATTTAAGGGGTTAATGTTACAGAACACTGATTTATAACACAGAACATGCAAACTCCACACAGAAATGCCAACTTGCCCAGCCGGGACTCGAACCAGCAACCTTCTAGCTGTAAGGCAACAGTGCTAACCACTGAGCCACCGTGCCACCCCGGTATTATTTCACATATTTTAATAAGTACAATTCTAAATAAATATGTTTGCATTCCTGTTTAAATATGTTCCGTAGAATGATGATGCAACCCTATTTCACATATATTTTAACATTTTATTTTCACAATAGTTACGTGAAAAACTATCCCTTTCAAACAGATATACTTGTCTTTTTTTTGTTTCTGCATCTTTCTGTAAAAAAACAGTAGTCTAACTTATGTCCCGCCAGTGAAAGCTTCCCTCAGGACAGCACACACACACCTCAGGCCTTGTGTCCATCATCTTAGTGCTCTGTCTGCTGTGGCCTTGACTGAGTAATTACCTCTGGCCCCCTACCTGTTCAACCTGTCAGATAGCACACTTCACTCAAAAATACAGCTGAGAAACATCACACACTGACACACACACACAAATTCTCAGGTTTAAAAGCTGCTGAGGGCATAGCCTAATTAATAAGTGGTAGTAAAGTAATGGATTACTGTTCATTTTTAGGTAAGTTAATTACATTTACTTATAATGTACTACTTAATCCAGTTAGAGTGAGTCACCTGTTAAACTAATTGACTCAAATAATTCAAATCAGAGCAGGCTACCTGCAACTGACTCAAATAACCCGGTCAGACAATTCATTGAACCAAATGATCCCGTCTGAGCAAGTCACCTGTTAACTAATTGATTCAAATGATCCAGTTAGAGCAAGTTGCTCATTAACTAACTATTTTAAATAATCCAGTCATTTTGAGTCATCTGTTAATGCATTAATTCAAATGATCCAGTCAGAGCGAGTCATCTGTTAACAAATCGATTCAATTGATCCAGGCAGAGCAGGTCACCTTTTAACTAATTTATTCAAATAATCCTGTCAGACAATTCATTGATTCAAATGATTCAGTCAGAGCGACTCACCTGTTAACAAATTGATTCAAATGATCCAGTTAAAGCAAGTCATCTATTAACTTTTGTACTAATTAAAGTACAAAGTACAATGTGGGGTACCACAAGGCTCAGTCCTTGGTCCCTTACTTTTCACACTATATATGCTACCGCTAGGCGATATCATTAAAAAGCATGGAGTTAGCTTCCACTGTTATGCTGATGATACACAACTTTATATCTCCTCTCAACCTGATAATATGTATGAATTTACTAAATTAACAGACTATAGCTGATATAAAAAATTGGATGACTAATAACTTTTTATTACTAAATTCAGATAAAACTGAGGTCTTGCTTATTGGACCCAAAAACCTCACACGAAAAAATCTAGAACACTGTCTAACCCTTGATGGATTCTTAGTTCAGTCCTCATCTTCAGTCAAAAATTTAGGGGTGATTTTTGATAGCAACCTGTCGTTTGAAGGCCAGATTTCAAGCATCTGTAAAACTGCATTTTTTCATCTTAAAAATGTTGCCAAACTTCGACATATGCTATCAGTGTCTGATGCGGAAAAGCTTATTCATGCTTTCATGACCTCTCGGTTAGACTATTGTAATGCGTTACTAGGTGGTTGCCCTATTGGTCTAATTAACAAACTACAGCTAGTTCAAAATGCAGCTGCTAGAGTGCTTTCTAGAACAAAGAAATATGATCATATTACTCCAGTTCTTTCATCATTGCATTGGCTCCCTATTAAATATCGTATAAATTTTAAAATTTTATTGACTACCTACAAAGTCCTGAACGGCTTAGCTCCCCAGTATTTGAGGGAGCTCCTGGTGTATTATAGCCCCTCACGTCCACTACGCTCAATTAATTCTGGACAATTGATTATTCCCAGAATATCAAAATCAACTGTAGGCGGTAGATCTTTCTCATATCTGGCACCTAAACTCTGGAACAACCTTCCCAGCACAGTTCGGGAAGCAGACACACTCTGTCAGTTTAAAACTAGATTAAAGACACATCTCTTTGCATTAGCATACACATAAAACACAAATGCTTTTGAAATACAAATCCTTAAAAGGATTGTTAGTCTGCATTATTTAGGGAAACCGGAGCCGGGAACACTTCCCAAAAGACATTATAATTTGAACGGCATCTGCGCTTATGTTAGTCTTTTTTTTTTTCTTTTTTTTTATTCCCGAGGTTTCCATAATCCTGGACCAGGCCATATTCTGAGCAGCTGCTGTGGTGGTCATGGAGGAGTGGAGAGCATGAGTCTGATTCCTGTAAGACCCCAGTGACAGATGAGTCGTCGCATTATCCTGAAGGGCCAGCCTGTACACCAGCCGGGGACCTCTCCCATCTGCAGCTTCTCCAAGATGGACGTCCATCGTTCTCCAGCCTCCGGCGCCTAGACTGCAGCTCTGCACAAGACGTTTGGCCATAGGAGAAATGGTCGTGCCCAACTGAGCCTGGTTTCTCTCGAGGTTTTTTTTCCTTCACTTTCGCAAATTGGTGAAGTTCGTTCCTCGCCGCTGTCGCCACTGGCTTGCATGGTTCGGGACCTGTAGAGCTGCGCAACGATGGATTTGTTCTTCAGTGTTTTGACCTTAAGCAGTGAAAATTAAACCACACTGAACTGAACTAAACTGAACTTAAACTCTGATAACTGGACTGACACTGTTTCAATTCACTGCACTCTTCTATGTGAAGCTGCTTTGACACAATCTACATTGTAAAAGCGCTATAGAAATAAAGATTAATTGAATTGAATTGAACTGATTCAAATGATCCAGTCATTGAGTCGTATTTTAATGCATTGATTCAAATGATCCAGTCAGAGCGAGTTGTCTGTTAGCTAATTGATTCAAATGATCCAGTCAAAATGAATCACCATGTTAACTAATTGACTCAAATGATCAAGTCAGAGAGAGTCATCTGTTAACTAATCAATTCAATTGATCCAGGCAGAAGAGGTCACCTGTTAACAAATTGATTCAAATAACCCAGTTAGACAGTTAATTGATTCAAATGATTCAGTCAGAGCGAGTAACCTGTTAACTAATTGATTCAAATGATCCAGTTAAGCTGCGATCACACTGCACTTTTCCCCCCATAGAGTTCCATTCATACATGAGAATGCGACAGACCGGAAACGCAAGCTCGTGCGACAAGTTTCGTAGTTCGCTGCATTGGAAAGTTCAAGCTTGGTGAACTATGACCTGCGAAATTGCATCACGTGATGAAACATGACGAAAACATGACCTCTCTGTACAGAAATTTAAAATAGGGACCAATCACTCGTTTTTTTAAATGTCTAATAATCTTGTTTAATCCCACCTCTTTCGTAGCGCCGTACTTCAGAATTTTGCATGCTCAAACTCTAGTGTGACCGCGGCATTAGAGCAAGTTGCCTGTTAACTAACTGATTTAAATGATCCAGTCGAGTCATCTGTTAGCACATCAATTCAAATGATCCAATCAGAGCAAGTCACCTGTTAACTAACTGATTCAAATGATCCAGTCATTGAGTCATATGTTAATGCATTGATTCAAATGATCCAGTCAGAGAGAGTCGTCTGTTAACTAATTGATTAAAATGATCCAGTCAAAATGAGTCACCATGTTAACTATTTGATTCAAATGAATCAGTCAGATTGAGTCTGCAGTTATTAATTCACTGATTCAAATGATCCAGTCTGAACGAGTCACCTGTTAACTAATTGATTCAAATACTCCGATCTGAGTGAGGCTCAAGATAACAACCCACTCATTCAAGTGATACAGTCAGAGCAAATCTACATTTAACGATTAAGGTAATGAAAATTGAATTTACAAAAAAAAAGTAATTTACATAAAAAGAAGTACAAGCCATAATTGCTAGAAAAAAAACTGCACAACACACACAAGACCATAATAAACCAAAGTAAATCCAAATACTTTATTATAAATAATAATAAAAAACAACTAGCCCAAAGATGCTTATAATAATTGGACATGGCAACACTCCGTGAATCAACTTTTCAAAACATCCATCAAATTGCCTGTAATAATAATTTTAAATTGGTCAAAAACAAAGATAACAAACCTGCAAGACGTTTCTATGGTTACAATGGTGTCAATAATGCAATTTCAGGAATGAGTCATGCTCTGTATACAAAGACAACACAATGAACTGTAATTTAGGAGATTTACTCTTATATATACTGTAAATGCAATAGTCACTCCAGAATCTCACATTATGTGGCCTAGCGTATTTTAAAACGAGACCAATTATGACTTTCAGCCACTGTTATGATGCTTCTTTAGAACAGCAGACAGTAGACAACGAGGCAATTCATAATTTAGAAGAGAGCAAATACTCACAATCTCAGTGCAATTTTGTTTTCAATAAATGTAGGTATGTTTCCAGATTTTCTTGGCTGTCTAGTGAAAAAAAAAAGTATATTTTCTTATATAATTTATATGTGATGGGAAAGCGAGAGTAGAGGGAAGGATTCATTAATATTTAGCTCACACAAAGCTATTGTATGGCTTTAGAATGCAAAGAATAGAGTGTACAGCTTGTATGAATCACTTTTATGGTGATTTTCCAATTCATTTTATTATATTGGAGCCTGTGCCCCAGGCGCAGTCAATCACTCAATAAAGAAATAAATAAATAGTCATTATTTGTTATCACTGGGTGAACTTTAACTGAATATTGACATAAATAAAATGAAAATGTAAAACTGTACTTATGGAACAGCAGTGTTCATTGTACTGTAATTCTCTCCCACCATTCCCAAAGTTCCTTTTTTGATTAAAAATAATAATACTTTTTGTTAGGAACACGTAGTGATGCCATCATGAAATTGTAATTGAATGCAGTTATCCTTTGCAATAGCCTCCCCTATCAATCAAGGACAAAGCGTTAGACTAATGAAAAAGTAATTTGATTTGGAGACACAGGTAATGGAGGCTCTCTCCACATACGCTCTTTCTCCTTCACAGTGGGTTGTCATGTCCTCACCGGAGAACAGCTCAAAGACTTATGAAAAATTCAGTCAGCTCAGGTGTGTTGAGGTGCACAGACATACACATGCTCTTATCTATTGTCCAGCAGCCACAAGCTCATACAGGCTTACCAGTGACAAGCTTTTGTCAAGACGCATGGCCATTTGTAGTGCCAATAGGTGCCACTGGGACAGCAAATACATTTTTATCAAGACAATGTGTGAAATAAATAAAGTACAAATGGCTGATTCTAATTAAATACATTGGTTATATAGATTTTGGTGGGAAATAGTTGACCAAGAAATGAAAATCCCCCCAAAATTTACTTGCCCTCAAGCCATCAGAAGAACACAGTTGAAGTACTTCTAAATTCATCCTGGCTCTTCCAAGCTGGACGTTTCCAAAAGTGCATAAATCTGATGTTTAACAAACCCATAAACCACCAGGTGATGGATAGATTTATGGATGGATGGATGGGGATGGATGGATGGAGATGGATGGATGGCTGGGTGGATGGATAGATGGGTTTATGGTAGAGTGGATGGATGGATGGATGGATGGATGGATGGATGAATGAGTTATGGGTAGATGGAAAAATAGATGATGGATGGATGGATGGATGGATGGATGGATGGATGGACGGATGGATGGATGGACCAACGGACAGATGGATGGATGGATAGGGATGATGGATGGATGGATGGATGGATGGGTGGATATGGATGGATGGATGGATGGATGGATGGATGGATGGATAGGAGGATGGGGATGGAGGGAGGGGGGGGGGGGGGGGGGGTGGGGTTTCGGGTGGGGGTGTGGGTGGGTGGGTGGATAGGGATGGATGGATCGGTGGATGTGTGGATGAGGATGGATGATGGATGGATGGATGGATGGATGAATGGGCGGGTGTATGGATAAATGAATGGATGAATGGGTGGGTGGGTGGGTGGGTGGATTAGGCAGATGGATAGATGGAATAGAAAGTTGGAAATAAAAGAAAAGAAATAAAATGTTGCATAACATAATTACACCTTAGCAAATCATCACAAATTTAAAAAATCTGTGAAATTATAGAGTAACAAATGCAATTCATCAAAAGTAAGCTCCTCCATTTTAAGAAATGAATGGATGACAGCTGAACTGTCTGAAAACGACACACTTCCTGAGAACGTATGATTGATGGCTCTATTACTGGCTTATTTGATCAACAGTGTAATTATTTGCATCAACAGATCTTGTCAGAACTAATCTAGCAAACGTGTCAGGTTGCTTGCTAGTTACCTGCACACACCACACCGCCTGAATCCCCAACAGGATGCCGAACACAATGCATAAGGAGCCTTTTTTTAAAATGAATATCTCACTAATGCACACGGCATTAGTACAGTGGTAGTTGAGTGCTTCCAAAAGTATGGAAAATTACACATGCAGCAATTTATCCCAAATGACTTACTCAATTGTATGCATTGCAGCTTCTATTCTTCTATTTGAGAAGCAGGTTTCTTGCATGTGCTATGGGCTGGAAGAAAGATTGGTGCCATCTAAAACCCATTTCAATTTCAAGAAATGGAAAATGCTCTTTGGAGACTTTCCTGTTTCCTATTTAAATTCTGCTTAAACTTGGACGGAAAAAGAATAAGGCCCGTGGGTTTATTTCCCCACAGAAATCAACCCTGCTATGAATCAACGCAATACTAGAATTTACATTTATGCTCTACAAAAGATGGACGTTACAGAACCGAGGAGTAAATAATTAAAAAACAGCTCAGAACAACTGTCAATACATAATGATAGTTTAGTTTGGTCTCATGATAATTTTAATAGTTCACCAGAAATGAGAATTTGGCCTTTTAATTTACTAACCCTCAGATTTGAGGTAAAACTGTGATTCTGGATTCATCGAATGGTACTTTGAGAGTCATAATAAACATGTACAGGCAAAATAACATTAATACCATTACCTGGCCAATACAGTGAAATCTTATGAACCAAAACAATTATATTTCAGGAAGTCTGTGTTCAGGGAGGTTTTCTGAGTCTGTGGATTAAAGGTAATAATAATGTATATAATGTTCAGTTTCATGCACATTGTCACGATCACCAGCAATCTAATCCAGATGCAGATGCAGATCGCTGAAGAACTACACTTCTGTCACTGAACTGGACTACAAATACTATCATGCTCCTCACACACACCAGTTCCTGATTCCCCTGATTACTCACACACAGCTGGACAAGTAGTAATTTAGTTAAGTTATGCCTACACTCTAAAAAATATCTGTTAATAACAATATTTTGTGATTTCGCTTTCTATTTATTTACGGTTGTGAATTGCATTATGGGATGTTGATCTCTGCTCTGTCGATTTTGATGCGGAAAATTCAACTCCACAGTTTAACAAAGTGACTTTTATTGACATTTTAGTAGTTTGAAATAATATAATGTATAAGAAATAATATATAGAGAAATAAGTCTGTAAAATAACAGAAAATGTACTGGCAGTTTATTACAATGTTTTTGTACTGTAACATACAACACCAACCCAGACAATATATCACTTTAAAGTATTAAAAATGGTAATAAAAGTCAATTTTTCAAACTTTTCAATTGTTGGAAGAAAGGTCAAGGTCACATAATGCAATTCAAAAGCATAAATAAACAGGGAGGGAAAAATCTCTCTCTCTCTCGCTCTCTCTCTCTAGACATATATATATATATATATATATATATATATATAAAACACAAATCACAAAATACGGAAAACTGATAAATTACGAATATTTTATACATTGTATGTGTTTTTTTTTTACTTTCACAATGAAAGTGGCTATCAATTAACATTTTATGAATCACTAAGAACCACAGCTTTAGTGAAACACTCTTCTTTATTTATCTACTGAAAAAAAAAAATATATATATATACATATACTGGATAGCTTGGTGATTTAGTTTATAATTTGTATGTGCTTTAAAAGGGTTTAAAGCATTCGGGCACAAGAAATCAATGTTTGGAGGTTTAACAGATAATAATTGTCTTACATTTTTTTATACGCTGTAAACTATACAGTGTTATTTTACAGTTGATTATTCAGTTTCAGTACCTAAATACTGCATTTATTTATTCATTCATTTTCCTTTGGCTTAGTCCCTTTATTCATCAGGGGTCGCCACAGCGGAATGAACCCCCAACTTATCCAGCATATGTTTTACACAGCGGATGCCCTTCCAGCTGCAACCCAGTACTGGGAAACACCCATACACTCATATTCACACACATACACTACAGCCAATTTAGTTTATCCAATTCACCTATACTGCATGTCTTTGGACTGTGGGGGAAACTGGAGCACCCGGAGGAAACCCAAGCGAACACAGGGAGAACATACATGCAAACTCCCCAGCCGGGACTCGAACCAGCGACCTTCTTGCTGTGAGGTGACAGTGCTAACCACTGAGCCACCGTGCCACCCACCTAAATACTGCATTTATCTATTATATTATAGTATATGTATCTCTGCTAGTAATTTGTTATATTTTATGCAGATGTACTCTGAATCATCCCTCTAATCAATCTAAATGAACTCTTTCAAAATGCAGCTACTCGAGCCATCAGATGAAATTATTTTCATATCTCAATAATCACAGAAAAACAAAAATATCACAATATCAGATTTTCCCAATATTGTGTAGCCCTAAAATAAAGAGCAAGTTCTCCTTTTTGGGTGTACTGTGCCTTCTAACTAAGTTTTTGATCACTTTTTTAGTCATAATGTGTTACTGATGTGATCCGGATGAATCCAGATTTAATACCAGCAAATCAAAATAATACAGAGAGCACAGACTGACAGATGTAACAAAGGAAACATGCACTTTCAAAAGTGGTTATAAGCTCTACTAAAAAAACTGAAAGCCTTCACATTCTTCAAAGAATATAATGAGGGTCAACTTATTTCATTCAGAGACAAAAAAGGGCACGACAGCATTGTGATAAAGCTCAGAGAACCACAATTATGGTGAAGATAATTATATGGCTCCAGACAATCAGACAGAATGATCCCACAAACACTTTGTCAGACTGATTCAGTGTGTTGTGATGAGAAAATCTCATTAGGATGCAAAAATATAAGTTCATCTCAATGTAGTCGCTGTGAAATTACCCTCATATACAGTATGAACTTTCACTAAAGTTTTGACAATTGTAGATACTGTTGCGCAGGATATAAAAATTAAGGCAAATACAACACTCATATTCTAAAAAAAACAACAACAACAATTTGCTCATCACATCTTTTTAAAAAAAGCTGATACTTTTGTATACTTTACAGATGAATCAGAATAAAGATTAGATAATGTTCAAAGAAAGCAAACGGTCTCTGTGAAGGATATTACACTTTTTAACTAGAATAAAGATGCCTTTTTGCAGAATTTTAATGAAATTTTAGATTTTTATCCAGACTTGACATTTATGGGCTTGCTGATATTTTTTCCTATTTGATTATAATTTATATGTTAAAATACTTTTTATAAAAGACACAGATGAATGTTTTAATTAAATATTAGTAACTATACTATATTGCACATTAAACTGAATAAAAATAAAAATATGCAAAATTATATAAATAAGAGATAGCATAGAGATAGATCTTAATAAATAATAATAATAAATAAATTATTATTATTATTATTAAAAACAATAGCAATATTTTTAACTATAAATAAAATACCTAATATATACTTTCATAAACTATATTTATTATAAATAAATTATATTATAATTTATATTTGTCACAGAAGGAGGTCTGAGACCAGAACTGTGAGTAGATTAAACAGTTTATTGTATTCGGTGGCAGTTGACAATGAATGACCAACAAGAGTCTATTGCAGCTTGGAAGTGGATATATGGATCGATGATATGGAAGGACCGGAGGATGATATGGAGGGACCGGAGAGTGAGGAGGAAACCAGGTTCACACACCAGATGAGACCAGGAGGGAGTCACACTAGGAAGGAGAGAGACAAGGAACACTGATAACAGGGAAATGAGACAGGTAAGTGATATTCAGGAATGCTAGATTTCACTGACCGTGAGAGTTTGTCCTTGTGTCTAATGATGAGGCCGGACACTGAATGAACTGAGGTGTGGGTATTTATGGGGCTGGAGTGAATGGCTGGGGATGACGTGCAGGTGCGGGGCTAATCAAAACTGAACCTGGCCTGGCTGTTACAATATTATATTTTCATAAATTTTCATAAACTGTTAAAAGCTATTAGTTACTAGTTAATTAGTTATTAGTAATTAAGTTAAGTTATTAGCACCTAATAAAGTTATGGTAACTAATAACCTTAACCTTCTCTGAATTTGATTGTACCTTTTGCTATACAAATACATTTGAATTGAATTGAATAAATTGTTGCCATGATTTTTTTTTCATTTGTAAATAGATTTTTAATAAACATGTCTATTAAGTAATTAAAATAAAATAACGTCAGTTAAATAATGTATATCTAATAATAGTAGAAGAGTGAAATAAGAATCTTCTCTTTCCATTTCCGGCTTTCACTTATTCTTAATTATAACAATTCAGCCATATCAAAAAACCATATAAGGGTCTCTTTGTTGCATGCTGGGAAAATGAATAGTCATACAGTAGAGTCAGCTGTCTGCTTCCACAGAATCCACCACACATTTTCTTTTGTGTCAAAGTCACAGTAACCTGTTCATAGCAGGTCAGGTTAGATCTAATACAGCGGCACCTGATTGAAGGAAAACAATACCCAGAGGCTTTGACAAGTCACCGACCTCACAGGCAGAGATTACAGCTCGACAGCTGACGGGACGGATGTGAGCACGGTAAATGAGCGAAGGAGACTGGGAAAAAAAAGAGATCAGTAGATGTAATGGAGCTGCTGAGCTGTGCTCCCTAGTGTCTGCAAATGCGGAGCTCAATGTTTCACCATATTATCTGCTTGAACTAATTGACGCAGCATGTGGGTGATAATTGTGTTTGTGTTGAAGCTGTTTAGATCAGCAAACCCTATAGATTTCTCACTACGAGATCAGAACGTCTCTATATACAAGCTGAGCTCTGTTTGCTGGGTTTTAAATACTGGTGTTCTGACATCTTCTTTACCAGGCTGTTTAACTAAGTTACGAAGACTGGTTTATCTGAAGTAATATGCTCGTTTTATTTATTTTATTATTTATTCATTTTTTAGTAAACTGCATTAATTATTACATTGGTTCAACATGTCGAATACAACACCAAGCCAGCAAATAACATAGTTTTCTCATGCAATCCTTCACACACACTCACTCTGTACAACTATCTTTATGGGGACTACCCATAGACAATGATTTTTATACTGTACCGACTGTATATTCTATCCCCTTACCGCTAAACCAACCCTCACCAGAAAACACCTGCATTTGTACATTTTCAAAATACTTCATACTGTGTGATTTATAAGCTGTTTTCTTCATGAAAAAAAGAAATTACCCACAAGATCAACATTTACTGGTATTCCCAACCCAGGTTCATTCTGAAAACATAGCCCTATATATATTTCTGGAGAGTGCCAAATACATCCCAGGACCTAGTTTTTTTGCAGTTTTTGTTTTCGCGAATCCACCAGAGCCCGCTTTGTACGCTTTTGGATATCTCAATTTTCGAGTTCCGTTAGCGCCTGCTCTTCTCTCGTAAATCCACCAGAGGCCGCTGTCGACTGACCAACTGACCGATAACCCCACCCACCCCCTTGCCTAAACCCAACTGATAGTGTTTTAAAAAGCACTGATTGACCAGCGCCCACCCACTTCCCTAAACCCAACCGACAGTGTTGTGAAATCCAGAAAAAGAAAAGCCTTCTGATTTTTACCACGTTTTCAGATTTTACCACATTCTCATCCTGTTATTTACTTGTTTATTTTATTTTTTGGCTTTTGTTTTTGTCTTACCTGCTTTCTGGAACCATTCTTCGCCAGGCTCGAACCCCATTGTCACGGTCAACTCCTCTCTGCCTCTCAAAATTGCCGACATACACTGCGAGCCACTGGACAAGCTGTCCATACAGAGGTAAGCGGTCAGCTGCAAAAAGAAACGGCCTCATACCGCCCTGTAGCGTTCATTTTAAAGACAAAACGCAGCCATTCGTACTTCTGGCGACATAATTCGCAATCTCCAGAAATGTATATAGGGCTACGTTTTCAGAATGAGCCTATGTTGGGTATTCCTATGCTTATAGTAGACATTTGGTCCCAAATAGTTACCAAAAGTAAAAACTAATTTTTACAAATTGAAGTGGATTGAACATAACACAATTAAGTTGTCCCCAAGAAACTTTAGAATTAGGTTGTTTTAACTCATTTTAGTAATAAGTGACAGACGAGTCTCCGCATTGATCCTGTGGGCCAGCCTGTACACCCTCCGGTGACCTACTCACACCTGCAGCTTCTCCACGATGGACATCCAGCATTCTCCAGCCTCCGGCACCTAGACTGCAGCTTTGCAGTTTGGCCAAAGGAGACATGGTCGTGCCCAACTGAGCCTGATTTTTCTCAAGGTTTATTCCTTCACTGTCGCCACTGGTTTGCTTGGGAGTTGCGCATCGATGGATTTGCTCTTCAGTGTTTGGACTTTCAGCAGTGAAAATTAAACCACACTGAACTGAACTAAACTGAAATTCAACTCTGAAAACCAGACTGACACAGTTTCAATTTCAATTTATTAGAACTTCTAGCTGCTTTGACACAATCTACATTGTAAAAACCCTATAGAAATAAAGAAGAATTGAATTGAATTAAAAAGTAGCAAAGACCTTTTTGAGTGTAATTTGATAATACAGACTAAAATTATAATCATTGGAATGCCAATGTTTTGGCAAAAAGTCACTCAGCTAATAATAAGTTAATAAGCTAATAAGCAACTAGTAAATAGTGAGATTTGGACCCCATACTTGTCCCTACAGCTGGAAGGGCATCTGCTGCATAAAACATATGCCAGAGTAGTTGGTGGCTAATTTGGCTGTGGCAACCCCTGACAAATCAGGGACTAAGCCAATGGAAAATGGATGAATGAATGGTCCCTATACTAAAGTGTTACCTAAAAGTTATCTCATATGCCTGCAAAAGCCCGAAAAAATGTATTCAGTCAAAAACAGAAGCAATCTCTGCATGCTGCATAAGAAATCAAAGCCCTGCTCTGTTATTCAATTCAATTCAATTCATCTTTATTTCTATAGCACTTTTACAATGTAGATTGTGTCAAAGCAGCTTCACATAGAAGATTATAGTGAATTGGAATGGTGTCCGTTCAGAAGTTGTTACCAAGCTCTCTCAATCCCCACTGTCCATTGAGGAACACAGCTCAGAAAAATCACAGAGGGATGTTCATGGAGTCTGGTGCGCTCAGATAACTCTCCACACATCTGCTCACAGCGAGCATCACTGCAGTTCCCTGACTCTTCACAGCAGTCCTCACTGAGAGAGGAGCATCCGCTGGCAGCGAACACTGACTCACGAGAAGAGCAAAACAAAAGACGGCCAGTGAGCGGCTGCCTATCCCTGACAACTGGCCACTGTGATAATAACTCAGCAGGCAAACAGCACATGAGGACTTGAAAAGCCTGGGACAGCACTGTCCGAGACTGCAAGGAGCACTCGGGGACGCGGCGTAAACCCATTAAAGACACAGGGATAAGGTGTGCGCAAATCTGGCTATAGAAAAAGGGATAATTAGTGTATAAGCTGGGATGGACTTAACACTGAGTTTGAGTGGACCATAAGTCCCATCTGCAAAGGGCCTGTCTTTAAAGTGTCTTATTTGATCAGTCAGAAACCATAAGCCATATTTTCATTGTCCAACAGTGTGGCTATAAACTGACAAGCCAGCGCTAACAAACCAATTCTGGTATTATATATAAAAGAAGGATAAGTGTATTGAATCTTGTCTGACCCTGTTTATTTCTGATCACATGACTAGTTGAACAGCATATTAGCGTTTTAGGCAAGGCAAGTTTATTTATATAGCACATTTCATACACAGTGGTAATTCAAAGTGCTTTACATAAACAAGAATAAAAGAAGCATAAAATACAAGTAAAATACAAGAAAATAAAAACAACAAAGAATAAAAATGAATAAAACCGTTTAAAATGTGTTAAAACAGGTTTTAAAGGAATGAAATAGAAAAGAAAGAGATAATAGTGCGATCTGTCGGATGTAGCACAGTGCTCTTTCAGTAAAGGCACAGTTAAACAGATGAGTTTTAAGTCTTGATTTGAATGTGTCTAATGTTGGAGCACATCTGATCATTTCTGGAAGCTGATTCCGACAGTGGGGGGCGTAGCAGCTGAACTCTTGCTTTGACTGAACTCTTGGAATTTCTAATTTACTTCATCCTAATGATCTGAGTGACCTGGTTTGTATTCCTACTTTTTATTACTCTTTAAATCCTGAGTGTATATTTAGATCACAAAACTCATGTTTCGAATCATGGATTACGGACCAATTTCGGACCAGCAAACAAGGGGAGGAGACCAATGTATTTTGCTTTCTAATCAATACAAGAACAGAACAGCATGGAACATTTGGTTTTTGGTTTTGAGCGCATATTCCTGACAAGCACATTTGTGATATGATATTTTGATCGAAGCCTGGAAAGCCTAAAAAAGCAGTTCCACTGCCAACCGGTGCAATCACTTTCACAGAACGATGCTAGCAGCGCGTGCTCCTATTTAAAGCTTACTAGTGTATATCACTACCCTAGATGTGTTTCTCCATTGACATTCTCTCCCTTACCTCCATTGTTTCTGGGATATTGTATCTACTTGCAGGCACCAGTTTACCGTGAATATGCAGGTGACTCCCGGAGCTTCCAGGAGAGGTGGAATGTCTGGTTTTGTCCGCCACTATTCTTCTGATGTCATTATATTTTAGACGGAAGCCAAAATGCTCCCTTTGAGTTCTTCTGTTCCACCGCTAGCCAATGTTGTTGACTGATTTACATGCCCTGTCCACGTTAACACGATTTTTCTGTCTGTCTTTTCTCTGCGATCATTAAAAATGTTGGATTAAAGTCCATGTGAACCGTAAGTTGCTGAGACTTTTATGTAAGTATGATCATGTACTTACAACTGAAATGGAATATTGAGTAGGAGGCAGGGCTTTCTTTTTGTGCATCATTCTCTCATAGCAAACTAACAGTAAGAAGGGCATGTAGTCCTGTCACGATAAAGAATTTTTGTTGTGTGATATACTGTCACAGAAATTTTTGTGATAAGCGATATCATTGCCATTTTGAGATCATTTTATGCCACTGATTATAGAATGATTACACAAAAGCATTTATGCAAATAACTATAAACACTTTCAAGGGACTAATGCTTTTCATTCTTAAGGTTATTTAGATTCTGTAATTTGATGTAAAAAATTATGTAAATGTCCTATTATATACAGTGCTCAGCATAATTGAGTATGAAAATTAATATTTCTCAGTGAATATAGGCAATGTATTTTGGTGCATTTAAACAAAACAGATTTATTAAACAGATATATTTATTAAAATAATATTTTAGTCACCAAACATATTTAGAAATTGAAAGATAATACAGTTAAATTCAAGCAAAATATTGCAAAAAAAAAATTCAACCTACAAAATTTCAACAAATTTTTAAAATGTTTTTGCTTTTCTTGATTTTCCTCTTTTTTAAATTTGTATTTAATATTTTTCTATAACATATAAATTAGGGTGTATTAGTTTTTGGACCGTTATCATAAGTTATTTTGTTAGATAAGCTCCAGATTTGGCCTCAGTACTGACTAATCTAATGTATATGCACAAACATAATATTGTATAGCTTCCTATTAAAAATATGAATTTAAAAGATAGATTTGTGAGGGGTGTACTTATATATGCTGAGCACTGTATAGTATTAAATGTCCTATTAGGTAAATGTCCAATTATTAACTTTGACATCGGTGAGGTAAAATGTAAATGTTCTTGTAAAATGGCTTTAACGTTATTTGTGAATTTGTAAATTTATATTGCAACACCAAAAATTATCATGTACAAATATTGCACGATAAGTCGATATACTGATTATTGTGACAGGCCTAGGGGCATGGTTAAGAATATTGTGACAAATGCCATCAAACTGACATCAACAGAGAAGGACCAACACTCCAAACGCAGAAGCAATACTAACAAATTAAAAACAATTGTTATTAATCCACAGTTCACAAAAGGATCACAGATCAACTGCTATGCATTGCACACCAACACACCCCTAATGGTCATGAAGTTTTTTGAACCCAATAGCTGTTGTCCTCTCATTTTGGATGCTAATATGCAATATTCCACAACTTTTCTGCTGCTAAAGGCACGTTGCATATCATAACGAGACAAATCCCTCAAGAATACGCACATCCCTTTACCAAGCGTTGGCCTTCTTCCCATTGTTCGGAGACGTGTCTGAGGAGAGCACGTCTGCCAGGACCTGTTGTAACAGAAGTACTCCAAATGCATTACACATCCAGCTTGGCTCTAAGCTCAGGCTGTTTGAACATGCTGCTCACTTTCTCGTCTGTCAGGGTAGATATATCCCCAGCGCTCCCTCGGCGCCAACACACAACTGTTATCTCTTTAGGATCCTGCGCTGCAATTAACCGTACCCCATTCACCCAGGTGTTTAGGAAGGAAAAGGACCTGGAAATTAAAGAAACGCCTTTTTACTTTCAACCAAATTAAGCTGGCTTCTCACCAGGAGTGTGTTGATAACAATTTAGCTTGTTTAAATGCTGCCTCTGGAGGCTTTGTGAAGTCTATCCATGCTGAACGTGAAACTGCTAAGTGTTTTGAAAGTCGGAACATATTTGAGGATTAATGTGCACTTACGAGGAGCAGGACTCTAGACCAATGAGATTGAGGTGGGAGGGTCAGCCAATGCACAAAGAAAACTAAGTGACCAATAAAATGTCACAGATCTTGATTAGGAAAATGATTTTGAAAACCAAGTTATGACTGTTCTCCCCGTGTTCGCTCCGGTTTCCCCCACAGTCCAAAGACATGCGGTGTAAGTGAATTGAATAAACTAAATTGGCCGTAGTGTATGAGTGTGTGAATGTGAGAATGTATGGGTGTTTCCCAATCCTGCCTTGCGGCTGGAAGGGCATCCGCTGCGTAAAACATATGCCGGAATAGTTGGTGGTTCGTTCCGCTGTGGCGACCTCTGAAATAGAGACAAAGCCGAAGAAAAATTAATGAATGAAGTTTTGACTGTAGGGAGGTATATTACCAGAAGTGTATTAATTAAATTAATTAATTTTATTCAGCAAAAGATGCATTCAATGGTTAAAAGTGACCGCAAATGCATTTAAAATACATTAAAAAGTACAACTTACAATATATATATATTAAAATAAATGTTTTAATATTTTAAGTTTCTGCTTTAAATTTAAGGGCGGCACGGTGACGCAGTGGTTAGCGCTGTCGCCTCACAGCAAGAAGGTCGCTGGTTCGAGCCCCGTCTGGGTCAGTTGGCATTTCTGTGTGGAGTTTGCATGTTCTCCCCGTGTTGGCGTGGTTTTCCTCCGGGTGCTCCGGTTTCCCCCACAAGTGCAAACACATGCACTATAGGTGAATTGGGATAAGCTAAAAATTGTCCGTGGTGTATGTGTGTGAATGAGAGTGTATGGGTGTTTCCCAGGAATGGGTTGCAGTTGGAAGAGCATTCACTGCCTAAAACATATGCTGGATAAGTTGGCGGTTCATTCCGCTGTGGCGACCCCAGATTAATAAAGGGACTAAGCCGAAAAGAAAATGAATGAATGAATAATATCTCATTTATATTAATATTAAAATATACTACATCACATAAATTTTGAAATAAATATCAGAATATATATTCATTCATTCATTCATTTTCTTTTCGGCTCAGTCCCTTTATTAATCTGGCTCGAACCAGCGACCTTCTTGCTGTGAGGCGATTGTGCTACCCAGAATATATATTTTAAATAAAAACAAGTCACAATTAATTTGAGGTCTGTAAGATTTATACAGATAAATCAAAACGCAAGCAGGATTATTATTTACTTTTTTTGTATTTGTTCTAAATGCTCCTGTTGTCTTCTGTGCCTCTACTTAAGTTTTGTTTGATATATAGAGCATCTTTGTTTGATATATAGAGCATCTTTTAAACCACTGATTCAGTTTCTCCTCTGTCTCTCAGTTTTCAGTATACCCTCCAAAACAAAACAAACAAAAAAGCACGGTAAGCATGGAAAACAAAGAGCAACAGGAAAACTAGCGCGTTGATTCAAGAACCTGCAGAACAGCTTGTTAAAACAACTCGTTACTGCAAACGGGCTTGTAAATGGAGCCAAGACAACATGTGCGTCACACATCCTTCAAGACACTCTCGCGTCCCTGTTCAAAACAGAAGGACTGAAGATTCGAGAAGACTCCAGAGAAAACACGTTGGAGCAAAAACACGAATGCTCAGTAGCGAGGCGAAAACAAAAAGCTAAATGCATTATTTTGAAAAGAAAACATTACATTCATTGTGGAGCTCATTCCTGTGAACTACATTTGTCTGGGCCAAATCTAATAATATCTGTCCTGCTGTATTCTCAGATCAACAGGTGACATGATTCAGGATGGGTTGCCTGGACGCTGCCTAAGGAAAAACAAGCTTTTTTGGAAACAGATGAGGAAGAAAATGAAGGTGGAGCGGCAGGAAGCCTCCATAATTCACTTCCTGCTGCTGATTGTGGCTGTAAGTACAGTGAGCGCAGCTTTCTCCATTCATCATTCAAGTACAGCACATACATTTTCCCACCACACAAATGCACCAAACAGAGATTTCAGTGGTCAGTCCCGTAAACACCATCAATCGTGGTTCTGTAATACAAAATAATAAGATATTTTGTAACAAAATCAATAAAAAACAAAAACAACATCACATTCAAGAGTTAAGATGCACAACCTAAGAAAGTTAAAGTTTAATTTTTACATTTAAAACTTTATTTCTATGAGCCATCATATAAATTACTGTTAAAAAATATTCTTAAAGTAGCTTATAGGTTATTTATAGAAGATATATGTATATGTTTTACATGTATAATAATAATCATATAAACTGGCGGCGCGGTGGCTGTGGAGGAAACCGGAGCACCCGGAGGAAACTCACATGAACATAGGGAGAACATGCAAACTCCACACAGAAATGCCGACTGGCCCAGCCGGGACTCGAACCAGCGACCTTCTTGCTGTGAGGCGACAGTGCTAACCACTGAGCCACAGTGCCTCCCTAGTTGATATTCATTTGTACAATAAAATATGAAATAAAGCTAAATCAGTTTAAAAACTACTAATATGACTAAAATAAAAATGAAAAATCCAAAACAATAATTTATTTAATTATTTAATTATTTTATTGTATCCTAACATACAATTATAGCATATTTTCTCTATCCTAAATGCACACAATAATATGCAACTAATATAATTAATATGCATCAGAACAGCAAAAAGAGTTTCATTCTCATTATCAATATTATTTAGATACTTTTATTTTTTTAAAAATTAGTTTACAATAAAAATCTAAATCAGTTTGGAATCAAAGCATACAACCGCAACAAAATGTAAAATGCCATTACTTTTCCATTACAAATGTGAATAAATGCACAACTTAGATGCATTCAACTGATTTTAGACAGAAAAGAACAGAAAAACATTTTTCTGAATACAATACAATCAAGCTAGCTGGCCTTGAGAATCAATGAATAGCAAGCTCTGAGTTTAAGGGCAGACCACAGAAAAAAAACAGAAACCTATAATACAACATAATCTAATAAGAAAAAAATGGGCTTTTCTACATTCTTCTACAATTCTGCACAGATTCGACTGATGTTTCATTATAAACAGAGCAAAGGCTACACAGTGCTTCGGTAATGCAGAATTTGGGGTTAATTGAATTGTGGTTCAGCAATGAGCAGTCAGAGCATTACAAATGAAATTAGTCATTGGACATTTTATTCCACCGCTCACCGCACACAGAAATAATGAGCCATAAACAGTAATGGCATCTTTAGTCACCTTTCTGATCTCTGAAGAGCTGCTGAAATAAAGCCTGCACTTGCCTTATTTGCTTACCTCCAGGCACATTAAAGGCTTGGTTCACCCAAAAATGAAAATGATGTAATGAATTACTCACCCTCATATCGTTCAAATCCCCTGACACCATCTTCAAAACACAAATTAGGATATTTTAGATTAAATCCGAGACCTCCCTCATCCTTCATAGACAAAAAAATTCCACACAAAACATTTTACGTGACTTTAATGGATCAACTGCAATCATACAAAGCTCCAAGAACAATTTTGTGCTGCAAAAAACAACTACGTTCACCTTTGTCTTTATGTCAGATCAGGATGCGTGTTTACTACAGTCAATATGATGCTTGCATGTCGCACTGCTGGCTCCAATGCCAAATATGTTGTAATGTCTGTAGTAAACCCGCACCTAGACCTGAAGTAGAAGAGAAGATATTAGTCGTAAACTAACCCCCAAAGGGGACAAAACATGAAAATCTGACTTCATCCATATTTAAATGCTATAACTGGATCCCTGGTGCCTCTACCAACACAGAATATGTGAAAAAAAGACAACCCTGTAACTTTTTTAATCTTGTACATTTTTGTAAGCCTTTCTCTGCAATGATGCAAAAAAACAAGCCAATCAGATTTTGCTCCCTAGTGACGTATTGACCTTTTTCTTTACGTACGAGTGGGCACAGCCATTGGAATCTTTTTGCCTCTAGACTTCCGGTCTCATTCGTTTTCATAGATGTTTAGATGTTAAAAAACTATTTTTTATGCTGCTTGATGTTGCAAAGTGATATTTTCATATTATATTATTATACTTTTTATGTATAGTCATGAACACACTTGTTTGTAGAGCAAGTAATTTGACAGTTTTCTTCCGTTTACTATTATTCCTAGGCATTTCTCCCATAGGCGACTGAATCGGAAGTTCTAAATCAATCATAAAAACGAGCGTACTTCCGCATCGTAGAATAAGGCCTTTAGGAGATTTTATTAAATAATACCCCTGTAATCTTTACGTTTCCACCCACAGCACCACTGAACTATAACAGCTCGAGATATATAATGTCTGCATTAGAAAAAAACACTACAAATGCTTTGTTGTTGGATGTACCATAAAATATTAATCGGTTTAACGTCTCATCCGAAAGACGGGGCTCACTGAGCAGTATAGAGTCCCCTTCACTATACTGGGGCGTTAGGACCCACACAGACCGCAGGTTGAGCACCCCCTGCTGGCCTCACTAACACCACTTCCGGCAGCAACCTAACTTTCCCAAGTGGTCTCCCATCCAGGTACTGATTTATAAAGGAAGTGTGTCGAAGAATATCCATATATTGTTACATTCTTGGGCAAAATTTAACATCTAAACATCTCCACTAACCCTTCATATCCGCTAATGATCATTTCTGATATTTTGTCTGCCTGAGATTGGGCCTGACACAATATTTTTAGTTGTACGATGTATTGCACCAAAATATATTGCGATAAACTATATTATTGTCATTTTAAGACTATTTTATGCCACTCATTATATAATGCCAAAATGACAATATAATATCATCACAATGCAAGTCTTCCAAAAAACACATAACATTTAAAAAAGTAACAGAGGCTGCAATATCTGTTACCAGATCTATTTTCAGTTGTCAGACACCCACATGAAAATAAACTAAAGTAATTTATAGTAAATACTAAAGTGTTTTTTTAACCTTGCTGACACTGACACCTCCAATAGAGATAGAGATGTTGCACAATCAGCTAAAATGTTGCACAATCAACTAAAATCAGCTAAGAATGTTTTTTTTATGTATGGGCGATATATATTGCATCACCAAAAATGATTGAGGTCATGTCCATGTGTTGCGCGTTAAGTCGATATATTGATTATTGTGACAAAAATTATTTGTATTTAAAGGCACACACACAAAAAGTGCTTCTTTCAACTCAATTTCATAACAATTTGTAACTTTTTAACTTAGTGGCTACTTCGTAATAATTTGTACGATCTCATTCATACAGTTTAGTAAGATTTGCTCATCACCCAATCAGGCGTAGGCTTAGGGGTGGGGTTTGGGGGCATGCCTTTTTAAAAATTGCATTAATTTATATGAATTAGCCACTTTTCTGACAATACTTAATTACATTTCCTAATTAAATCGGGCTGGCTTATGTTCACATTCAAATAGGGGCAAATTTGACAAACTATAAATAATGATGTGTGATGTATTTTAAGCTGAAACTTCACAGACTGATTCTGTGGACTCGATTTATTTTACATCTTATAAAAAGGGGCATAATACGTCCGCTTTAAATCACGCTTACATATTTTATTGCCTCTGCATCTCCACAAAATTGATGTGTCTTGACTGAACGTGGCCAATAAACATCATAAACATTCACGGAAAGGATTGCATTAACCTTTAACAACAGCTAAGTTTAACAAAAACAGGCAGCAAAGAAGCTGTATACCCTCCGCTGTGTTTAGTCTAAACTTCAGGCTTGTTTGCCATGCGGAGAGAATTCAAATGAAGAAATATGTCAGGTAAATTGAGACTACAGCTTCCTGCTGACATGCTAATCACTTTCAGCATTTGAATACATTTGCATCAAAGCACATTTCTCTAAAATGAGAAAAGCACGCTATATTAAACAAATGTAACGTGTCTGTTAAAACAGAGAAGAAGACTGAACATGAGATCTCATGCTCAAAACTGACATATTAAGGGCTTTATTCTTTGTTTACAGAAATATTTAATTGTAAACATTAACAAATAATTAAAAAATATCTTTTCTACTATTGGTTTGGTTAATTTTATATTGTTTTAAATATGTCAATTTGATTTTCTACACAGAGCTCAGCATATATAAGTACACGTCTTACAAATCTCTCATTTCAATGAATATTTTCTATAGGATGCTTTACAATATTTGTGCATATACATTAGATTAGTCAGTATACATCAGGTTAGTCAGTACTGAAGCCAAAATTGGAGCTAATCTAAACAGTCCAAAAGTTAGTAGCACAAATTTATGTTAGGGAAAAATATTAAATAAAACATTTTAAAAGAGCAAAAATCAAGAGAAACAAAAAAGATATATTCATTCATTCATTTTCTTTTCGGCTTAGTCCCTTTATTAATCTGGGGTCGCACAGTGGAATGAACCACCAACTTATCCAGCATATGTTTTACGCAGCGGATGCCCGGGGAGAACATGCAAACTCCACACAGAAATGCCAACTGACCCAGGCGAGGCTCGAACCAGCGACCTTCTTGCTGTGAGGCGATTGTGCTAACCACTGCGCCACCACAAAAAAAATATATAAAATTGTTAAAATTTACTGAGAAATGGATAAAAATAATCATTTTCAAAATGGGGTGTACTCATTTAAGTTGAGCACTGTATATGTTTATTTTAGTTATTTATTTATTTGTTTCAGTTATTTTAGAGACTGAGTTCAAATGAAAATTCAAAATATTTCCATCGCAACGCAAAAAAATTGTTAAATGTGCTACAAAAAAGAAAATCCTGTTTTAAAATGGTACATTTTACTACAAAAGTAGCACTGTTTCCAATTTTACTGTGATTATGTCTATGCCAACAATTGAAACATTCCAAATAAATTTTTTTTAATCATGTGGAAATTTGGTTAGCATGAAAATGTGAAAGGCAATATTTGTTAGAACAGAAGATATTTTTAGAACGCTAGACAACGGAGATGAGGATCCACACGCAGTTTATTAAAGACAGAATGGTCAAGCAAACAATGGTCAAACAGGTACAAACAGAATCATAAGGGTAATCCAGAAGCGTAGTCAGAAACAGGCAAATGGTCAGTAGGTAGCAAAACAACAATAACGAGAAAACTAGGCAAGGGGTCAAAAGCACGGCTAGACATGGCAAGACAAGTGTTATAATAACAACTCTTTGATCAGCTCCCAGCTGTTTGTGTGTGTCAACAGGTGTGTGTGAGGTGCATGACGGCATTTGTAGTTCATAAAGTGAAAGAATTGTAGTCCGGGTGATGGTGCATGTTTACCAGCGATCTGCAAGTCTGGATCGCTGGTGATCATGACAATTTTAACATTCTGACAAAGATCTCAAATATAATTTATTTAAGACAACCTATGGGTGTCATTACCACTGTTAAAATTTGTTCCTGTCTTAAATAAGTTTTTTTCCTTCACTTTCGTCAATTGGTGAAGTTTTTTCCTCGCGACTCTCGCCACTGGCTTGCTTGGTTTGGGACTTGGGAGCTGCGCGAGCTTCAGTGTTTGGACTTTCAGCAGAGAAAATTAAACCACACTGAACTAAACTAAACTGAACTTCAACTCTGAAAACTGGACAATTTACTAGAACTTCTATGTTAAGATGCTTTGACACAATCTACATTGTAAAAGCGCTATATAAATAAACATGAATTAAATTTAATTGAATTGAAAATAAATTTCAAATTAATTAAATAATTTTCTTGTCATTTTAACTCATATTACATTAAACTGACTTTAAAAAACAAATCGCAAGCTTTAATAAACTTATTTAAGTTCAAGTAACCTAAAACATGTTGTCATGACTCATTTATCATGTCATTTTTAGCAGTGTTCAAATGTCACAAACACTTTTTTTGCCCAAGTTCAGAGAACTGCTGACTTGCCATCCAACTTTTTCAATAATGAATGTCATTCCCATCACACAGCAGATCAAGAATCCACTTTCAAACAACATTAAACCCACTTAATCACAGCCTGAGATCTTTATTGCAGGACGGGTGATAAATGTTTTAACAAACTGCATCTTCTCAAGTTGTCAAAGTGCCCGAAGATCCATATATAAAATATATGCCACGTCTCCAAAAGATTGCTTTGTCAGTAGATTTTGGCAGACGTTTTGGTCTTCACAAGTATCACAAAATCCCCTAGACGTTGTCGTTGGAGCCACTGCGCACGCCAACACTTACTCAAGCGACTTACAACCCAAATTGATTTCCACCCAAGTCATAATTTCAATCTGCTTACTATGTATTACATTCCTCCCATAAAGGAATGAGACAATAACCTCATTTATCAGTGGGAAGTGAGATGGGTTTTGAAAATCTCCCTCTGTGCCAAATCTTCTTAAGAGTGCGCAAGCAACAACTTCCAGCAAACAAACGGAGTGCTTTCAATGCAGTGGCGGCCCTGAAGAACAACACCCGATGGGACTTGAGCGAATACTTCAGCCCCTATTTCACAACAATTACAATGAATTTAAAAGAGAACAAGTCGTGCTAATGAAGCAGATGGCAGACTGCAGTTATCGGAGTCCCTCAGGCGGACGTGTGAATGTGATTACATATTACTTCTGATGAGAAAGCCTAACCAGCGAAGAATATTATTAGCCTTGTATGTTGTGGAGTATAATTTCAGGTGACGTTGGATTGGCTCATTTCTTTCACTTTCACACAAAAAATAATTAGGTCTTCTGTACCATGAATTTGTGATCAATCTGGTGTGACATAATATGAAACTAAATCAGGACAGAATAAATAAATAAATAAAAGTTTTAAAAACATCTCTGAATACTCATTGGTCCATGTTTTTGACCTAATGGGTGGATACGACTATGAGGCCCCACAAAAAAAAAAAGGTAAATGAAAAGTATGAATGTGTAAAACTTCATTTTAAAGGTCAGTTAAGATCTATTAAACTTTAGGAGGGCTAAATACAACTACAGAATACAACCACTTTTGTGTTTTCTTATTTTGTGATAATGATAGGTAACACAAGGTAAAAAAGTAATTTGTTGTCTTTGCTTTAGAAAGTTCCCCATGGGTTGCGGCTGAAAGGGCATCCGCTGCATAAAAGATATGCCTAAATTTGGCAGTTCATTCCGCTCTGGCGACCCCTGATAAACAAGGGACTAAGCCGAAGGTAAATGAATGAATGAATGCTTTAGAAAGTGAGTAAACCCTTTGCTTTTAAAGGTATTGGTTGACGTTACTTAAAAAAACTGTTGCCTTAAAATTATTAAGCAAACAAACTATTTGCATAATTCAAAAAAATAAGTTAGGTCAACCTAACAGTTCCAAGTTACAATGGGTCTTCTCTTTTTAAGCAAACTCATCTTGTTCCTTTTAACAGTGGAATTACCAGAATTCTAGAACTACTAGAATTACCATAGCGGTCAGAATGACGGTCCGCATATAAGGTGTCATATTGTCACGTCATATTTACATTCAAAGCTTCTTTTGAGATATTAAAATTAAGCTTTGAATGTTTGTTGCCATATTTAATTAGTTAGGCTACTAGACTACCCGCAAACCTCTGTGCCTCATTTTCATCTTCACAAGCAGAGGAGAAGGCTTTTTTGCAGCATTAAATATGCTTTTTTGAAAGACATATCTGAAGTAAAGTTATGTTTTTGCCAACAGAAAGTTGTTTTTATTAGCTGGAAGTTGCTAGGCAACAGAGGCACTCACATTTAAAGTCACGGGAAAAAGTAGCAGACACTGAAATGCATGCGGCCATTTTTTTTATGTTTACCAATTTCAATAAAATAACAATGTTAGAAAGAAATATAAACATATTTAGGAAAAGTCAGGGTATTATAGATATGTATGTTTTATTTCAACAAATTTATTAGATTGCAAAAATTAAAAAAATTGTCAAAATGACTGCCTCGGTAGTTCTAGTGTTAAAGGGACACTCCACTTTTTTGAAAATAGGCTCATTTAACAACTCCCCTAGAGTTAAACAGTTGAGTTTTACTATTTTTAAATCAATTCAGCCAATCTCTGGATCTGGCAGGAGCACTTGTAGCTTAGCTTAGCATAGATCATTGAATTGGATTAGACCATTAGCATCTCGCTCAAAAATGTGAAATTGCTTAATTATAGGCGCAATGAAGTGCCTGGAATTGCTAGGAAACTTAAAAAGTGACCACCTGCTTGAAAGAGGAGTGTGTGCCGTTCATGTTGCATAATATTATTGTGCTTGGTATGGCAGCAAAGTTCCTAGATCATAACACCGGAATAAGAGTATAGTTCCTAGCCATATCAGCCTAGATAAACAACAACAACTTTTCGTTTTCTGTCATTCTTAGTACACATTGAAACTACAGAAGAGTCAAGCTTTAAATAGGAAAATTATTGAAACTCTGGTCATTTTTAAGTGAGATGCTAATGGTCTAATCCAATTCAATGAGCTGTGCTAAGCTAAGCTAAAAGTGCTCCCACCAAACCCAGAGATCAGCTGAATGGATTCAAAAGGTAAACCTCAACTTTAGGGAAGTTGTAAACTAAAAATATTTACATCTTCCTTCAAGACAATAGGTTTACTTATTTTTTAAGTTAAGCAACTAATTGCTTTACAATGCAGTAAGGCCCTGTATATTCATGTCAACAACACTCCATCAGTTGTTCAATAACAGCATACCACTAAAAATGTATTTCATAATTATTTTACCCCAAATCTGAGTCTACTGAGTATTCACATCACAACATAATGTATATGGCAGACAGTAATGGTAGGATTGGTCTGAATGGTTTTAAAGTGACCAGTCAGTACACATTGTCAGTTGTACGACAGATTAAATTGCAGTGCGTTTGATGTGTTTGCAGCACTGTGCATCATGTGGTGACTGGAGAGTAGTTATCATGCAGATCTATACATCACAAACGGACTATAGAGACCCTGCTGTTGCTGCTGCTGCTGCCCGAGACTAAAGAAAGTCATGATCTGTCCAGACATGACAATCAAAGAAGACATGAATGAGGCTGCTGGATGCTCTGTCAAACACTGCCTGACATTACAGCTAAAATCATGCAAATGCTGAAAGTCTATGCTGGAGTCAGAGCTGCTGCTCACTCTGAATTAGGACAGCATAATCAGCATAAAAATGTAAACTGCAATTTGATAAACATTTCATATGTTTATCAAATTGCATATGATTTCATATGTCTGTTGCTAATATATCACAGCTGAAAAACAGAAGCTAGCATTAATGAAGCTTACATAAAAATATAATGAAATAAAAAATGAGATGTGGTGGCTCAGTTGTTAGTACTGTCGCCTCACAGCAAGAAGGTTGCTGGTTCGAGTCCCGGCCGGGCCAGTTGATGTTTGTGATGTTTAATATATTATAATATTAAATATTAATAATATTTATCAATTCCTAAAATAGTAGGTTGTGGAAAAGAATTTGGGAATAGTTCATAGTGATAATCTTTGAGCGAGAACAATGTCGACTGCAAGTGTGAGCAACTCTTTTTATTACATAGTCTGTTATTACAGATTGTTTGTACTCAATATTAGGCATGGGCTGGTATAAGATTCTGACGTTATAATAACCTTGGATAAAAATAACACGGTTTCACGGTATTGTGATTACTGCTCTAAAATATATTCTTTTTAAATGTCTGGGTAAAAAAACAGACACAGACACAAAATGTTTTATTTTGAGAAACATTTAAAATATTTTGGAGCAGTAAATATGTCAGGCTTAATAATTTAAATGAATCATTGACCTCTGCTGTCTTCATTAGTTTCTAAAACACTGATTTCTTTACAATTTAAAACGCCATCTTTGGATATCTTTTCTGCTGGAGATACTGTTGACCTAAAAAACAACCAAAAAAATTGTAATAAAAAATCTTACACATACCTTAGGAACGCCATATCAGAAAATTTAGGTGGTTTTAAAACCTTGACTTTTTCCAAACTTTTCCAAACCGTATACCTTGAAAACGGTTAAACTAAATCACATCAGCGTCCATTTTTGAAGGATGTAAGCTGTCAAACACACATGTGAAAGTTTATATTGGTGGTCACACACATGTCCTTTCCAACTTTAAAATATATATATTTTTAAATCAGGGACTAAGCCAAAGGAAAATGAATGAATGAATGAATGAATGAATGAATGAATGAATGAATGAATGAATG
>CAIGQV010019070.1:10731269-10749631 GCA_903798115.1 Danio jaintianensis | reverse complement strand
CACACACACACAACAAAACATGATTTTTTTTGTTTATTACACCAAACTATAAGAAATTATGGATAAAAAAATATCTTGGAGGCTGATATTACTTAAATACATTAGTAGTAGTAGTAGTAGTAGTAGTAGTAATAGTAATAGTAGTAGTTGTAGCACTTAAGAAGAAGTAGTATATTTTAGTAAACAATAATACAAATATTTTTTACAAGATATATATAGATATGTATAGATATATATCTTGTAAAAGAAATGTCTTCCAATACTTAAAAACCTCAAAACATGGATATTTGTATCATTTTCTACATATAAATGCTCAAAATAATATTCATATTGAAAAATGTTGATCACACGCTGCTTGTCACAAGTTTAAACTTTACTCAAAACACTTACCAGACTTGCCAAACACAAATCCAGACAACTGATAGTAACTTTGAAATGCGCGTTTTTTTGACAAATTATCAAAAAAAAATTTAAAGAGTAAAACAACTGAATATGTGAAAAAAATTCTGATTTTCCAAGTAACTACTAATAATCGCAGTAAATTACAATCAAGGCTAGATTTGTGCATTTAACACCTTTCATTTGTCCATTTCTGAAAGTCCATTTACACACACACTTTTCACTTTCACCACAAATCATGAATCATTATTACAGCCACTTAGGTCATGATTCAGACAGACTTCCGAAATTCATTACACTGCACATATATATATATATATAAAAAAAAAAAAACTCCAGACACCCCTAAACATGCCCTTTAAAAATAAACCCCAACCAGTCCGGATTTCAGGGGTGCAACAGCCGAGGCTTGAATCTGGCTAATTTGCGATAAGCCTCATGTATGTGCTGCGATCAAAAAAGAGCATTTGGGGATTAGCTGTGTCATTTCCTCTTTTCTAAAGGCAAATATGTATTTGCTGAAGCAACAGTCCTGCATGGACCATTCCAGAAATCTCCACACAAAGCCAGAGGACTGTGACTAATGCTTTGGACGCAGTTACACTTTGTGCCTGACGTTAACAGGACTCACTAGATATGCATGAAAACCACAACTTTCACATTAACCGTCGAATTTCGCCATGAAATCAGCAGATTTAATTTAGCCGAACAGCTGTTTCACTTCCAAACCCCTGGTCGGCCATTATTTCCTTCACTGCTTCTGTAGTCTTGTGTATCGACTGGCCGTAAGGTCACATTTGCATCGTTCATGACTGGAATTGCTTGGAGTACAGTGTTTGGAGAGGAGTTGAAAAGGTGAGCTCATTAAGTGTCTTCCCAAAAGTTTGGTTTTACATTAACCTATTAATAATGTTCACAGAAGACAATGCATGAGTAGTTCGGGAAAAAGTTAACGCTTTAAAGCTAATAGTTAATAGGATCACAACATTTCCAATTATCTCTGTCAGGAGAATCAGAAATTAATGATTAGTCAGTGGTGAGTCTAAAGATATGCAGTATGAACTAGGATGAGCTAAATTGGCCATAGTGTATGAGTGTGTGTGTGTGAATGAGAGAGTGTATGGGTGTTTCCCAGTGCTGGGTTGCGGCTGGAAGGGCATCCTGTGTAAAGCATATGACAGAGTATGTGATATAGTATGTATTTATTTTCAAAAACAGAAACACTATTTTTATTTAATTTATTTGTTTATGTTTTTTGTAATGTTTTTTTTTATGTTGTGTATTATAATCTGTACAATTATAAAAAAAACAACCAAAAAAACATGGTTTCTGGAAATGATTAAAACATTCATTCATTCATTTTCTTTTCGGCTTAGTCCCTTTATCAATCCAGGGTCACCACAGCGGAATGAACCGCCAACCCATCCAGCATATGTTTCACGCAGCGGATGCCCTTTCAGCTGCAACACATCACTGGGAAACATCCACACACACTCATTCACACACATACACTACGGACAATTTAGCCTACCCAATTCACCTATACCACATGTTTTTGGACTTGTGGGTGAAACCGGAGCACCCGGAGGAAACCCACGCGAACACGGGGAGAACATGCAAACTCCACACAGAAACGCCAACTGACCCAGCCGAGGCTCGAACCAGCGACCTTCTTGCTGTGAGGCGAACGTGCTACCCACTGCGCCACCGTGACGCCATATATAGACATAATATAGACAATACAAACACATATTTTATGTAAATACAAATTTTTTTTTTAGGACGCCATTAATTTAAATTAATCTTTGCTCAGCACTAGTTAATAGTTCTGCTCACCAAGGCTGTGTTTATTTAATCAAAAGTACAGTGTAAACAATAATATTGTGAAAAATTGTATTAAAATTGAATATAACCATTTTAATTTGAATGAATTTTCAAATGTAATTTATTCTTAATGGTAAAGCTGAATTTTCAGCATCATTATTCCAGTCAAATGTATTTTGATTTGGTGCTCAAGAAACATTTCTTATGAATTTTCTAATGTTAAATAAATGATGATATTTCTGTGAAAACTGTGATGTGTGTTTTTTTTAACTGTATCTTCAAAACAACAGCATTTTCATTAATAAAAAGTGACAATATAAATGTATTTGCCATCATTATTATGATCCAACACACAGGGAAACATAGGTGAGAATAAAAAAAAAAAAAAAATATATATATATATATATATATATATATATATATATATAAAAATACAATTTAGCAAATGTCCTGATGTTGACCATTTGTCTTTGCGCACAAATAGTTGTTCATGATACTCTGTTAGTGCCGCAGTTTACTCACCCAGAAAAGGCACACAGTTGCACTATTTTGATAAATCATTGATTTATAAAACATGAAAAATGATGTCTAGAAATCCCTCCAAAAAGTATATTTGTACTTTCATCATGGAGTTGAAAATCTCTGGACCAGAACTCAGGTTGTCAGAGATTGACAAAGACAGATGAAGGCAATAAACTTGCAGTTGCAACAAACACAACAGGTATATTTACCTTAGAGAAATAGTCCATGGATTGTTTTTGTTTCACATTTTTTATTTATCCTGATTTCTAACAGCTTTTGTACTTTTGGTAGGCAAACTGGCGAGAACTGCTATGCCAATGAACACAGTTAAATTATTTATTGTTATTTTTAGTAAAATAAATTCTTCAATATCAAACTCTAATTTAACGTTTTAACCCAAATTAGAGTCGGCACATTCAAATTCTCTGAGACATAAGAAATTAATCAAGCATAATATCCAGTGATTAAAGCATATTAAGAACTGAAAGTAAATGACTAATCAATTAGGCATCTAAATTTTAAAAAAACAACAACAATAATGTGCTTCACAATTTTTTATGCCTCTTTTATACAGCAACTTTGAACAAAATGTATGTAAAATTTAATTTTAGCATACTACTGTGACAAAAAAAGCTTACACAAACTGATAGATTAATAATTATAACTGCAGCTGTGGCACAAATCTTACATATTTGTTGGTCTTACAGATATGGGTGGTGGTAAAATAAACCTTTTAAGTACTGCATAAATACAGAATTCCTAAAATTCTGATTATCTCCAAACAGGTTTCCTGAATACTTTCAGCCACTGATCAGGCAGACTGAAAAACCCACCCCCATACTCCTGTGATTGGTTGAATCCGTTTTGCTGTATTAGACAGATTGGAATACACAAACCTTTTTTTCCCAAGTATGTATGTGTGTATTTCTGTATGTATGTGTGTGTCAGTGAAATCAAAATACGCATTATAAACCAGCACCTATGAAACTATTTAACATAAAAACTACGCACTTCATCTTTAATATCTAATGTTTATTAGATATTAAATAGCATTATGCTAATCCAATTAGCAACTAAAAACAGGAAACAACAATTAAGTCATTAGCTATAAATGGAATACTCAAAGGCAAATAAACTTTCTCATTCATGCGCTATTTGCACAGTCAGATAAACAGCTCTTTAAATTTTATGAAAGCCTGATAACTCTGTGTTTTGACTGAGGTTTTCATGCCTACCCCAGGTATTCGGCAACCAGGGAAGCTGCTAATCCAAGCTAGCACACAGCGCAGTGGGGCGACAGGAACAAACCCAGAACCTCATTACCCGCATTCTGGCAGTAAGCATGTCTGACCTGGAAAAAAATTAGCTGCTCTAGCCAATTCCACACAGCCCGCTTATGAATTCGCTTTTTTAAAAACCTACAGCATATTTCATCTGGAGCAGCGAGGAGAGTTGGTGCAAATGCAGGTCAACGCTTTATCAGAATTTGGTGGCTCTCAGCGCTGCGAGTAACAATATCAATGACCAACAGAACTTTATATTAGATAGCCGAGGAGAGGAAGATTTGTCTCAAGTGAAGCCCAAAGTCAGGATGGCATAATTAAGTCCGAAAGGGCACTTCTAAGCCGTTGCTAAGGTGGTGTAGGTTGCTAGGGCACTTCTTGGTGGATTAAATGAAAGAGCAGGACTCTTCTGGTCCCAGAAAATGGCTTTTGTGGAATTTTCCCCATCTTATATATCATAATTCCAGTCTTCAATGATTCTCATCTGATTCAACAGAAATCATTATAACTTGCTCATTTGCTGTTCTATTAGGAACGATTATTATTCATACTTAATCATTAATAATTCATCTTATAATTATCAATGTTTAAAAAATGTTCTGCTCTGTGGAAATATATATATTTTAGGATTCTTTTTTATAAAAGAAATTGAAAATAAAAGTATTTATTTGACATATTTTATTTTTTACATAAAAATATCTTTACTTTTACTATCGAAACCTAATTGCTCTGTTTGTAGAGCAGTAAATAACTCATAATGATTTCTGAAGGATCAGTTATTTTCAATTGGAAGAACAACAACAATTAACCACCAAGCATTTTTTTGTTTAAAATAAGTCTGATAGATGTCTAAACATACATGTCTTGGCTAAAACAAGGCTAAATTTGGGATGTCAGTGAAAAACTAATATACGCCTAAAAATAGTTCAGAACTAGACTAGTCATCAAACAGACAGACGATAGTTTATTTTTAGACGATTGTTATACGTCTATTAGGATTTTCACAGACAGCCCAAATGTAACCTTGCTTTAGCCAAGATGGCTATTATATCTATTAGACTTGTTTTAAACACATAATTGCTTGGTGGGAAGCTCTTGTTGTTAAATTATTTTTAACTTTAAGAAAAAAACTGACACCCTTGTTAATAGGTGCATGTGAGAGAGGTACAAAATATAGCCACTGCTGTTTTAAATAACTACAAAGACGTGTTTGTGGTAACTAATGTGTAAAAGTCTAGAGTACTCCTTTGCCATAATTCACCGTGTTGGCGTAATTCACTTCCAAACCAAGCATTGTGCTAATGCTTGGTTTGGAAGTGACTTCTTATTGTAAGTTGTTCTTGTAATGTAATGTACATTTATTTACATCTGATTACATTTACGTTTAATTACATCTTCATACATCTCCTGAAAATGCTGAAAATGTAGCACAAAAATATCCACTAAAATGAAACAAATGAATTCATTCCACTGTGGCAACCTCTGATAAATCAGAGACTAAACCGAATGAAAATGAATGAATTATCAAGGTGCATTAATTCATTCATTTTCATTCGGGTTAGTCTCTGATTTATCAGAGGTTGCCACAGTGGAATGAACTGACAACTATTCCAGCATATGTTTTATGCAGTGGATGCCCTTCCAGCCGTAACCCAGTACTGGGAAACACCCATAGACTCTCGCATTCACACACACACACTCATACACTACAGCCAATTTTGTTCATCCAGTTCACTTATACCACATGTCGTTGGGCTGTGGGGATACCAGAGCACCCAGAGGAAACCCACACAAACACGAGGAGAGCATGCAAACTCCACACAGAAATGCCAACTGGCCCAGCCGGGACTCAAACCAGCGACCTTCTTGCTGTGAGGCGACAGTGCTAACCTTAATTTTATATCCCAGATAAGCAGATCCTTTAAAAGACTGGAAACATCTTAAGTGGGATATTATCAGAAAAAAAAAACTGCAGATCATCCACTGAGTCAGAATTTAATTTGTGACATTTTTTTTATATTCTGCTAAAATACAAGTCTTCCTGACTAAAGTAAATCCACATGGATATAAAGCAGCTGTGATTGTAAAAGACAGCACAATTTCGCTTTCACATTAACCTAATTTAACAATTTTCAAGCATTAAAAGCTACCTACAGGGTGAAACATTCCCGCTTTATCTGTATAACAGCTTTCATTTCAGACTTGGCGGCAGAGGGAGATTAACGACAGAGTCGTTCTTAATTAGCCCAGATAAGGCACATTGTCAAGACTCAGTCTTGTAGCACACGATTGAGAACACGGGAGATCTCTCTCTCTCGCATGTTCGCTTCTGCGGAAATGATGGATATTTGTTGTCAATTAGGCCTCTGAAAAGCTTTGTGTGAAATCAGACTGTTGGAATTGGAGGCAGCAACATTAACCTTCAAGCTCATTATTGCTTGTTATGAAGAAAAAAAATGATGGCTTATTGCTGAAGATCAAAGCTTATTTAAAATAAATAGTTTATTTAAAAAAAAAAGTAAGTTACTCACCCTTGTTTAAATCTCATTTTAAAAACTCATACCATTTATATTGACCATGGGCTGTCAAAAACAAAGGTCAAAACCTGCAATAAAAATTGATATATGCTTAAGTAGTTATATATGCTTAATTATTCAAGTTAACTCAATGTTCTACGATTAAAAAAATCAGAACACAGATTAAATTTTCCAAGTAAATCCTAATTCTGTAAAATCTATTAAGTCGATTTGAGTCTTATTTACTAATATACAGTACATGCGTCTCTTAATAACTCCCTTGTTATTCTCGTCTTAATAACTTGTGTTAATGTCATGTTATTCCATTTTTAACAGAGGTTGGTCAAGTTTTAACATAGATTGAACAACAACAACAACAAAACTTCATTTAAACTCATTCATTTAAAAGTAGCAGATGTCCTGTAGGACATGCAGCTCATAGTAAAATATTTGAGTTTACTTAATTTCAACCTAACTGCAATGCTAGTTGACATCTTTTTTCCTTTGTTTTATGCATATATTTATGATTATATTTTAATATAGTTTTTTTTTTTAAGTTAAACAACTAATATATTATTTGTGTATACATTAGTTGTGTATAATATATATTTATATATTATATACAACTAATAAATTTAAGGTAAACAAACTAATATATTTTAAGTAAACCTAAAACTGCTGTGAAACTGTTTTAGTTTAATTGAAATACCTTAAGTAATGGTTGTTAACCCAACAAATCATTGTTTTTCAGTGTGCATCAGTATCAGATTCAATCTACCTAAAAATTTGATTGTTTTTGGCTCCATAAAGAAACCAATAGAGGTTTGAACCACTTGAGGGTGAATAAATGCTGAGTAAATTTCTATTTTGGGGTGAACTGTCCATCTGGGGACAATTAGATTGGCCAAAACAAGCTCATTTGGAGATTTTAAGATCTTGTTTTGTGAACGTGTTCTCCAAATAACCTTTCAAGACAAGACTGTTGAACAGCAGAGTATCAACAAGAGTTCAACCATTAAGCAAACATCCTTTTTGCACAACAAAATGTCAACCTAGAATGAGTAGACAAGTATAAAAATGGGGAAAATACACCTGGATGATTCAGTTTGTGCAAAAAAAAAAAACATGTCTCTTCCATCTTTTTGCTGATAAAATATTGTACTCAATTTAGTAGCAATGCAAACATTTCTGAGGTATTCTAGGACACACTCTTAGAAATAAAGGTACAAATGCTGTCACTATAGGATGGTACCTTTTCAAAAGTACCTAAAATGGCCCATATTTGTACCACAAATGTACATATTGGAACAATTTTAGTATAGGTACACTACTGCACTTACGTACATTTAAGTTACCACTATGGACCCTTTAGGTAAAAAAAAAAAACAACTTTTAAAAAAAATGTACCACCGCAGTGACAGCATTTGTACTTTAATTTCTAAGAATGCAGGTGAGAAATTGTCTACAATGCTGAAAACAAAAAACAGGTTCAAAATACAGCGCAATGAACAAATATAACCCACACATCACAGATATTGAAAACAGCCTCCGTCTCTATGCGGAACAAACAAGACTTTCTGGAAGTAGACAATGCTCTGTACACATATTTGTTTTTCTGCTCCATTTATTGTCCGACTCTTTCCCAAGGGATTTTTTTTTTAAACGAAAACAAAAGGTCAAACTGACTGGAAAATGCATTTGTGAAACCAATGTACTGTACCTTTCATTGGCTATTGGTGTTTGCACATTGAAAAGCGCAGTGCCATCTACATGTCTACGCATGATGCTATTATCAATGGAAACTGAAAGAAGAATGACTTTGTTTTGTGTACATACAATACACAATAAATACAGTGCATACACCTTTCATTGTACATAGATTGAACGACATGAGGGTGACCAAACAAAACAGATTCTTTTTTTTGTGTGTGTGAATCGGCACTCAGAATACCAAAACAACAACAAAGTTTTGTTTTTAAATCACTTTTGTTAATTGACATAAAGCTGAAATAAAAGCAATAAATGTAAATATTAAGATTAGGAGTTTAAAAAAAGAAAACTGGAAATGCTTCTGTGCATGGCAGTTGATTATATAAAACATTACTAAAGTACTTAAATTACTCTGGAAAAGAATATACAAACAGTATAATAAATTGCTAGTAAATTTCACACCCAATTACAAAGAAATGGCAATGATCTTTATTTAAAATATTGAAAAAATAATAATTTACAGTGTAAATTAAAGAAAATTATTACATTTAAACAGAAATGTTTTACAATAAAAATGAATAAAAATTACAAAATAAAAATGTGTAACTTAAAATAATACAATTAAAATATACATTATAACCCAGAAAGCATACTGCAGTGTGTTTTAAATGGGTATCTCTCACATTTTTAGCACTGATTTTAAAAATAATATCAATATTTCAAGAATAAATTTTGTTTTAAATCACTTTGCGTGTAAAACTAAAATAATGCTAATGCTCTTTTCTCTATGTGGATTTTTTACTTTATAATTCCAACCCAGGCTCATTATGAAAACATACCCCTATATACATTTCTGGAGATTGCGAAATACGTCCCAGGAGTTACGTTTTTTTTTGCAGTTTTTGCTTTCGCAAATCCACCAGAGGCCGCTGTGTACGCTTTTTGAGATCTCAAATTTCTCTCACAAGAGCCTTTCATGCCTGCTGTTCTCACGGAAATCCACCAAGCTGTCGACTGACTGACTGACCAATCAACTGACCCTCCATTCTCCTTCCCTAAATCCAATCGAGTGTTTTCAAAAGCACCGATTGACCCGATCACACCCTTCCCTAAACCCAACCAACAGTGTTTTCAAAAGCAATCCAAAAAAAGAAAAGCCCTTTCTGCAGCCTGATTTTTACCACGTTTTCAGATCTTACCACGTTTTCACCCTGTTATTTACTTGTTTATTTAATTTTTTGGCTTCTGTTTTTGTCTTACCTGCTTTCTGGAACCGTTCTTCGCCAGACTCGAACCCTGTCATCGCGTTCAACTCCGCTCCACGTCACAACTAAGTCCGCCGAAGTACGCAGCGAGCCACTGGACAAACTGGTAACAGTGGAAAAGTCGTCGATAAGGAAGTAAGCGGTCAGCTGGTAGCGCGAAAAGGAACAGAAGGCGTCGGTGGCGTCATACCGCCCCGTAGCATTCGATTTAAAAACATAATTCGCGCTCTCCAGAAATGTGCAGTATATAGAAGTATGTTTTCAAAATGAGCCCATGTTGCATAATTCAGTGGTCCACCAAGCCACGGTGATGCAGTGGGTAGCACAATCGCCTCACAGCAAGAAGGTCACTGGTTCGAGCATCGGCTGGGTCAGTTGGCATTTCTGTGTGGAGTTTGCATGTTCTCCCTGTGTTCACGTGGGTTTCCTCTGGGTGCTCCGGTTTCCCCCACAGTCCAAAGACATGCGGTATAAGTGAATTGGGTAAGCTAAATTGTCCGTAGTGTATGTGTGTTAATGAGTGTATATTATACCGCATGTCTTTGGGGGAAACCGGAGCACCCGGAGGAAACCCACACGAACACAGGGAGAACATGCAAACTCCACACAGAAATGCAAACTGACCCAGCCAAGGCTCGAACCAGTGACCTTCTTGCTGTGAGGCGAAAGCGCTACCCACTGCGCCGCTGTGCTGCCCATAAACAAACATATTATTATTATTATTATTATTATTATTATTATTATTATAAATTACTACAAATTTATAAACTAAATAAATAAAACAAAATTATTTCATTAAATCTCCCTCATAAAATTTGGAAACCGACTGCCTTGGTTGACACAAACGATACAAAAAGCATTTTTAGATCCAGCTTTGAAAAGTTTCTCTATAACAGACTGTTGAAATCCTTGAAAAACTTTTAAATTGTTAATGCTCTTGGTTTCCTACCAATCACTATTTCACCACCCACAGGTCTGAGTTTTTGAAATGCCTAAAAGTAACAAAAAGCAACTTCCCTGGATAGGAAGAAAAAGGCCCAGAATTTATATTAGGTTTAAATTTCATACACGGAGCCTATAGTTTCTTTCAGTTAGACCAAGTCGGGATTGCCAGCTCTACCACTTGTCGTACCTGGTTGAATGATGGGCCCTATTTCCTCTTCCTGTTCGATCACATCACCCTGTCCAACAGAAGAAACGCCCGTGACACATCGCACTTCCCGACTGACACAGCCGCTTTGTCAAAGTCTCTCTGAGAGTCAGGCGCACAAGATTTAAAGTGCGGCAAAAGTACAATGTGACAAACAAGGTGTAACTTCCTCTGGATCCGATTTAACAATAGGATAAAGTGGAGTGAGAGCGGTCAAAACAGAGAAAGTAAATCTAGTGGGATCAATTCCATTAACCTCTGAGTCACTGCACACTGGAAACTCCAACAATCAATTCCTAATCGAGATATCAAAGCAAGCGCACCTCCGTTCTGCTCACACACTGCACTTCTGACCAGAAAAACACTGTAAACGCAATCACAAAATCACTGGAACTATGAATCGTGCAGGACATTTTGACAAAGCGGTCCTTTTATGCATTTTTACTAATGTACAGTTGAAGTCAAAATGATTCGCTCTCCTGTGATTTTTTTTTCTTTATCAAATATTTCCCAAATTATATATTTTTATTTAAAATTTTTTTTTGATTGTCTACAGAACAAACTACAAATGTGTTGAAAAAAGTCTTATTTCCACTAAACAGAAATTAGGGAAAAAAATATACAGGGGGGCTAATAATTCCGGAGGGCTAATAATTCTGATTTCAGCTGTAAGTCTACAGGACGTGTGTGAGATGTTTCAGTCCAAGTTTCATTCTATTCATTCACATTGAAATGCTAAAAGGAAGTTGATAATTATTGCATGGTTTTATGGAATACTTGATTCTGATTGGTCAATCATGACATTCCAAGGTATGTTGTTCTCAAACAACTGCTGGTAAAACTAACAACAAAGGCTCATACTTTGAATGATCTTGACAGTTAATGAATATATCCATTCATTCATTCATTTTCCTTCAGCTTAGTCTTTATTTCAGAGGTTGCCAAGACATAATGAACCGCCAATTATTCCAGCATATGTTTTACACAGGGGATCCCCTTCCAGTCACAACCCAGTATTGGGGAGAACATGCAAACTCCACACAGAAATGCCAACTGGCCCAGCCGGGACTCGAACCAGTGACCTTCTTGCTGTGAGGCGACAGTGCTAACCACTGAGCCACCGTGACCCCTGAATACATCCATCTGTATATATATATTTTTGATTGCCGTAAAAGCCGATAAAGGCTTTTATATTGATTATTGAGAAGTGTATGAATAATTCTGGACATGCCATGTTCAAATGCAAATAAAAGCTGGGATTTTTTTTTTCACAATGATGCCTCTTGTACATCGTCTTAATATCTTTTGGGAGAAGCCTGTGTCATTTGCGGTCAAAAACAAACATGGTGGTTAAATAAAAGTAACTTTAAGTCAGAATTTGCCAGAGATATAAATAATTTTGGGCTTGACTGTATGTATATATATATATATATATATATAGTTATTGGTCAGTCTGAAGTACTTGATCAGTGTTTTGTGTCAAATGGTTTAGTTTTGTGGCAAGCGGACATGTAATAAGCAGGATAATGTACATCCAGCAGGTTTTTTTTTGCAGAATTCATATACAAAAGCCCTCCACTTTGCGTTCAATTTTTTTTATCCTTCGAGAACAACTGGTTGGATGTACATTATTATTTACTTTTCACAATAAAGGTCAAAAATTTCCATCATGTTTAAAAGCAATTGTTTTTCCTGATTGAAAGTTATAGAAACAAAAAAAAAAGATCATTTATAATACTCTTTTATAGCCAAAACATGGCACACAAACAAATGAGCATTTCACAAATCGGAGGGTACGTACACTATTTATAATGATAAAATTCACTTTGCAGAATTGACTTTAGGGTGGCATTGAATCAATTTATAATCCGTCTTCACTGAAGTTTGCATTCTGAGTCTGACGACAAAATGTGATGGAATGAGACGCTTCATACTGGGTTGCATTACTTTAGGGCTCTAAAATGCCGGTAAATGGAGCCATGAGATGCTCTTTGGGAGCACAGCCGCTCAAGTTAGTTATACAAAACCATTTTGATGATGGACTTTGGCAAAGTCATTTTAGAATGACCAAAACAACATTTCAGATGCTTTACAATTTAGTCAGTCTGCTGCTTGTCCATTAAAACCATGCCATCCCGTTCATTTCATTCATTCATTTTCTTTTCGGCTTAGTCCCTTTATTAATCTGGGGTCGCCACAGCGGGATGAACCGCCAACTTATCCAGCATATGTTTTACGCAGCGGATGCCCTTCCAGCCGCAACCCATCTCTGGGAAACATCCATACACACCCATTCACACACATACACTACGGACAATTTTAGCTTACCCAATTCACCTATACCGCATGTCTTTGGACTTGTGGGGGAAACCGGAGCACCCGGAGGAAACCCACGCGAACACGGGGAGAACATGCAAACTCCACACAGAAATGCCAACTGACCCAGCCGAGGCTCGAACCAGCGACCTTCTTGCTGTGAGGCGAACGTGCTACCCACTGCGCCACCGCGTCGCCTCCCGTTCATTTGTTACCACATAATCTGTGTGATCACATGATGTTTTTGATGCGCATGCTGGGATTGATTCTGTAAATGTGATTCCAATGTAGTCTATGTGCATTTTTTCTAAGCGGAAAATTTTTTTATCCTACAGTTGTGCGCTTTAGTTTTTATGTGCATTTTCAAAATAATCAGCTTCTTGACGTTTCCTTTAAGCACTTTTTTATGCAATACTCCAAAACGTTCATAAAAATAGGTGGATGAAAACATGGGACATTCTCTGTAACATCTGCAGATCTATTTTACGCTCACAGCAACATTAATCATGAAAGGTAGTTGAATGTGTAAAAAGCATAATGACAATTTTTAGGACCTAAATCTTTGACTGCACTTTCACAGTCACATCATGACTTGTGAATTTGCTTTTCTGGGATCAAGAAAGGTGAGATTTGCCTCGGTGAGCTGTTTTATCACTCCGCGGTTACTCCAGAGACATTTAAGGTTGTATTTAAAGTATCGAAACACTCTCCGAGTCACACAGGATGATGCGTTTGTCGTGACACGTCGAGGACTGCAACACGTCTGTGGTCTGATCCCCATCTGACTGGTTATTTTAATGAATTAATCTCTGGAGCAGGAACAATGAGAATGCAAATATCAATGTTCAGATATGTAGGGGTTAAAGAAGGCTGGTACACTGGAGAACTGGCCTGGATCTCACAGGTGGCGTCTCTGACATGATAAACTAATAAAAAAGAAAGGGGTTGAATGAATTGAGCGCTTGAATGAAATGAAACATTTAATCAAGTATATCATTACCCTATTATACGCCAGTCAGTCATAAGCATTTTGGTATCAGATTGACAACACAATTAAAAAGACTTATAGCAGTCTTTCTGTGCACTACAGCAGAAGAAATATGTAATGATTCTTTTACATTTGTAATGTGATTTTGTCTAATCTGGTCAGTCATGTTTTATAAAAACTGATGGTTTGTCTTAGCTGAATGAAAACTATATGGAAAGAAGATGCACTGTAAATGTTGCACTGTTGTGTATATTGTAACATATTGAAATGTTGTTTAGACTGCAATTCAGTGTGTACAAACTGTCTTCTGTCTTTCAATTCCTGTTAAAAACCTCTGTTAAAAATAATACAATTCAAACTTTTATTTTGCCCAACACCTAGTTTATATTTAACAAATCTGAGTTAACATCCAATTTAATATGACAAATTATTATTATTAGGGACAGAGCACCAGTAGTGCGTAGGTCCTATTGGAATTGCTCCATTTCTTCTTCTACTTCTTCTCTAGAATGAATTGCAATTTGAGGGTCTAAACATGCCTGAAAACTCACAAAACTTTACACACACATCAAAAATGATGAAAATTTGCGTTTATTATAGGTTTTGGAAGTGGGTGTGGCAAAATGGCTTGACAGCGCCACCTATGCACTTTTGACGAAGTGGCCCCCGAGCTACGTTTGCGCACGCATATGAAAATTGGCACACACATCAAACATGCCAATGCCTACAAAAAAGTTCTCTGTCATCCCAAGGCCACCGGGCGGCGGTGAGCCCGGGTGCAAGGTCCCTTTCATCGCTGCTGGCAGCTTTAATTATTATTATTATTTGATGTTTGTACTGAGAGATTATAACACAATTCTGACTTTTCTATTAGAAGTACAAGCCTAGAGCTCACACTTTTGACTTTATTTCTTGGAAATCTGAGCTTTGACATTTTATGATTTTAGGTTTTTAACACAAAAGTAAAAGGCCGATACACCACTGAAAATGTACTCATGCAAGAGTAAAAACTACTTAGTAAAATACAATTCCTGAAAAAAACCACTCAATTACAGTAATCGGAGTAGGCCTATTTGTAATTCGTTACTATTATGCTACTTTACATTACTTTGCATATGTTTGTGTACTAAAATGTATGTGTGTGTGTGTATATATGTATACGTCTAATAATGTTTTAATGTTTTAAGTACTTAAAAAGTGGTTAAAAACAAAACAGCAGTGTTTACATAAATAGTCTATTATTAGTTTATTGGTTGATCATGCTTATAGCTTATAGCTTTTGTGTGTAAATAATTATAATGTTGTGTATATTTATTTATGAACTGTAATTTAAAGTATGCGTTTTTTGTTTTTGCTTTTTTAATGTCAAGCCTCCCTTAGACATGCATTGAAAATTAGCAAGTCTGTTACAACAACACATTTAAAAAAATGCATATTTGTCCAGTCTAACTGTGATTTTCATGTCAAGTTATTAATAATTATTATTATCATATATATATATATATATATATATATATATATATATATATATATATAGTTGAGGTCAGAATTATTAGCCCTACTGAATTATCTGTATATTTTTTCCCAGTTTCTGACAGTACATAATATTTTACTAGATATTTTTCAAGACACAAGTATTCAGCTTAAAGTGAAATTTAAAGGCTTAACTATGGTAATTAGGCAAGTTAGGGTAACTAGGTAAATCATTGTATAACGATGGTTTGTTCTGTAGACAATTGAAAATATATTCCTTAAAGGGGCTAATAATTTTGACCTTAAAATGGTTTAAAAAAATTAAAAACTGCTTTTATTCTAGTCGAAATAAAACAAATAAGACTTTCTCCAGAAGAAAAAATATTGTGGGGAAATACTGTGAAATTTTCCTTGCTCTGTTAAACATCATTTGGGAAATATTTGAAAAAGAACGAACAAAAAACAAAAAGAAAAAAATCACAGGAGGGCGAATAATTTTGACTTCAACCGATGACTGAACAGTGTTGTTTGGTATATGAAAATAGATGTTGTCGATGTCTGAAGACGTTTTTACAAATGATGGTTAAAGGAGGGCCAGTAATTACTCGATCCACTGTCAAATCAGAAATGCACCCTGGCGCGCCGTAAACAGCAACACCTGTGGGCTGAAGAACAGACCTGTTGTCTAAATGCTGTCAGCATCGTCTCCTCCACTCACCGTGAGCTGCTATTGTGTGAGACAGACAACAGTCACTAAACCAACACCTGATGCTGAGCTCTACTGTCCTGGATGAGCCACACATTCCTCAGGACAACACATCAAACTCTGCAGATCCATCAAGTTTACTGAAAAATCACACCTAGGAGGATAAATGTCTTCATGCGGTTGGTCTTTTTCGGTGCTTTTTGCCTGATGCCTCATTACTCAGGCTATAAACTCAGAATCACAACAAGTACTAAATGTTTTCAATGCCAGAGTTAACAGATAATTAATGTTTGACCAAACACCCTGGTCCAGGTCTGGGGTGTTCCATGAAAATGTATTTTAACACATACTCAGTCAGCAAATAGACTATTAACAAACGGCTAAAGTGCATTAACTAAACAAGTGTGCCACTATAGTTTTTACACAGCTTTTCAATGTCCAACACAGCAGGATAAGGTCACAAAACACACAGATTTTATGCATAGCAAATATTTCAAGAAGCTTAACACTAAGTACATTAAAATAAATTTCATGACAGCATGTAAAAATGAAAATATGAAAGAAAATTTGAAGAGAAAAAGAAAGTTCATAGAAAAAAAAGGGCTATTTTCAGGCTTGCTTGCTGTTCTACGCATTTCGTAAAGTGAGAAATTCTTTTGAATCTCTCACATACATATTTTGTACAGATTTGCAGATGCTGGAAATGACTTGGCAATGTGCAGTCTTTCCATAATTGTTGCACTTTTAATTCAATCCTTCATTTATTTATCTGTATATTTATTTGCATAAAGTTAAGTTTTATAATTTTGATTAATCAAACATATCTCTACACACTGCCTAATTACTTTGTTAATTAATTTAAATAAAATAAGTTGTAATATATTCATAATTTTGCAAACTATAAAAAAAGTAATTCAAAGGTGAACATATACTTTCAAATAATGCATTCTAAATAAGGTTTATTTTTCTTCTCCCATCACCACAGAGTTTAAAACAAAATCCCATCCTGGACATGTAGGTCCTTTACTGAATTCTGCAGTGTACCGTACCACAGGTAGCATGTAAACTACAGTAGACACCTGTTCGGCTACTGTTAATAAGCATGACAGACACGTTCCCATATGTCAGTGACTCTAATGAGAACATAAGGGCAAATACATCAACCTACACTCAGTCTGTGCTATCACACCACCATTCATTCATTCATTGGGGTCCATACAATGTGACCCCCAAAAGTCCGTCTCAACAACAAACCAAGAGTCCACCAGACCGTTCAAAAATGCTGTCTAGCAGTTAGCGAGTTCAGCAGGTTTTAAACCACAAACATAGAAGTCACACTTACCAGATTCAGCACTGTTTCCACTATATCTCTATTGCTGACCTCGCCGACTTGAATGAGACCGATGAGCACTGCGAATTTCGTCTTGATATTCCGAATGGGAACCGAAGGGTTTATCATCCCGGCCGGTAGCACCACCGAGCCGGAGCAAGACATCATCAGTATGTCGCCGGTACCGGAGCTCGTAGCGGCGGCGGCGGCTCCGTGCTGCCTGTAGCCGGGAGGAGGTGCTCTGTCGCCCGGCGTGGCCACCGGCAGAACGCTCGCCATATCGATCAGCCGCGGTGTTTAAAAACAACGCTGTATCATCAAGAACAGCAGGTGTTTCAGTCAATTTAAGTTCGACGGTTTATTTAGAGACTCTTTAAGGGAAAAAAATCTAAAAAATAGTGATTAAATATCCACCGGTAGGAGTCCAAACGCATGTGGCAGGTTGACAGTAGGCTACTCAGATGCTCCGCACTGTACTTGAGCTCCTGCTCCTGCTCCTCTCCTCTCTCTGATTTGTGTTCAGTGGTGTAGTATGTGGGTTTGCATTACCCAGCTGGGTGTACCGATCAAATGTTTGTCATGCTGGGAAAACGCCCTCTATGTGCAGTAGACTACCGGAGGCTGCAGTGTGCGTCCTGTCTGCACCTACAGTGCACGGGGCGAAGGGAAGATATAATAGATTATAGATGGATCCCTGCCGATCTGACAGGTGAACGTGGGGTGCAAATGCAGCCTAGTGTGAATCACTGTAGATTTTTAGATCACGGCGTAGCAAACATGAACCAGTCCTCATTTAGAATAAATCTATTCTTTATAAATATTTTTTCTAAAAGGATAGATAGATAGATAGATAGATAGATAGATAGATAGATAGATAGAT
>CAIGQV010019070.1:10701087-10715468 GCA_903798115.1 Danio jaintianensis | reverse complement strand
ATATTATATTATATTATATTATATTATATTATATTATATTATATTATTTTCCCAGTGATGGGTTGCAGCTGGAAGGGCATCCGCTGCGTTAAACATATGCTGGATAAGTTGGCGGTTCATTCCGCTGTGGCGACCCCAGATTAATAAAGGGACTAAGCCGAAAAGAAAATGAATGAATATTATATTATATCTTTCACACACAGAAATGCAAGTCTTATTAATTAAAAAATATATATATTTTTTGGGGGATTTTATTTTATAACTTCAAATGGACAAGTAACAGAGAACAAAAAACAATCCCAGAACACCGGGTTTTTTTTTACTCTTAAAACATGAAGAGGAAATTTTTTTTTTTTAAACTAGAGCGCTCATACAATTTCATCTAAAGACCAACACTCCAAGATCAAAAGCACTTGCCATGGGCGACTGAAAAAGGCAGCGCTTTTTGCGGTTATTCCCATTCCCAAGGTTATTCCCATGACCTCTGCCTCTCTTTGAAGATGTCACACTCTATATGTACAAGAGGTACCTCTTAACTGAAACCTGTTTGACCAATGACCTGTACCTCCCAGCATTTCAGATGTAGGGAGTATGAATGCTCTGAATAAATGAGGCCTTTTCTGAGGTGGTTTGAAACATCAGACCACAGGGAAAATGAGTGAGCTTAAACCGGCTAAACAACATGAGGTCTCACAAACATTAAAGCACCCATTTAAGCATCGGAAACTACGTCCCACATTAAAAGCTTGTTTTTGCCCAAAATGACACTCATTTTGGGAACAGGTTGACATCATGCGATTGTCTGGAAATCTGAATGAGAGTACTAACCTCTGTTAAACAGTTTTAACCATACTACCGGTCAATTGTTTGCTCATCAAGGTTTAATTATTTGATAATAATTTATCTGTTCTTAATTGGTGTAGTTAAAATTGTATTAACAATAATAATAATTTTATTATTATATATTTTTTATTATTATTATCATCAAAATGTGCATTTATTCTGGTGATTTAAAGATGAATTTTCTGCTTCAGAAATCATTCAGATATAATAATCTGCTCAAGAAACATTTATTATTATTATCAGTGTTAAAAACCATTGCTGTTCATAATTGTGGAAACTGTGATACAGTATGATTCAAAAGTACCATTAAATATGTATTTACTTTTATTAATTGAGAACTTCATATTATGAATTCTTTTTATTTGGAACATTATTTTGATCAAAAATCTGAATGAAGTCAAATAAATCAGTTTCTGCAAAACAATGTAGCAGTAAAAAATATTTTCAGTCATTACAGATGATTATGATCATAACAGAACAGCAAATCATCATATTATAATGGTTTCTGAAGGATTGTGTTACACTTAAGACTGGAGTATTGATGCTAAAATTCATCTTTAAATCTGATGAATAAATTGAATTTGAAAATAGATCCAAAAATTTTACCAATATTTCACCAGTTCATTATTTTAGAGTATTTTTAATTAAATAAAAGCAAGCTTGGATTAAGCATCTTTTAAAAACATTTTTAAAATTGTTCTGATCCCAAACTTCTGACCGGTAGTATATGGCTTTCCTTTTGGGTGTAATAACATTTATGATCCTTTCTATCCTTTCATTTATATGTGGTGAAGTGTTACCTTCAAAGAGTTGGGCGTACTGGGGGAATCCTGCCGCCCGCAGCCAATCACAAGCTTCCTTTGCCTCGATTTCTGCAACACAAAAAGTGTATACTTTTCAGACTCATAAAACATGTCGATCTGTTTAATATATAGACTTTATAAAGACAAAGAAGAAACAAGATTAGAGGGCTCTGATTTCATGGGTTGCTTCGAACCTTGAGATCATAATGACCACATAATGACAAAGTCGGGCATCTTTCTTAAATGTCTCTCCAAAACAAAGCCAAAGAACTTCATATTCACATGGATATTTTCTGCATAGAGTAAATTAGCATCCATAATCCTGTCCATTTCAGCATTTCCTAAGATAAGACACATTTACTGTTGTTGTTGCAAAAGAATACACATAAAAAGTGTTGATTAAACTTTTGGCAGATTAATTATTAATAGATTACAAATTGATGAATATTTTTTTTATTACTCTTTTTTCCACTGTTAAAATTTTTTTTTAAGTTAATGTTTTTTTTATTATTTATTTGGACTAGTGTTTATAAATAACTTGAACATTTATTTAAAAGTAGATATTAGGAATAATTGCTTCTAATATTTTAATATGACTAAATACAACTAAATAATAACAACAAATGCATAAACAAATAATAGATTCATTTCTTCTCATTGCAAATATTGTTTCAAATTTTGTAATGATAATATCTCTAATACCTTATGCAGATTTCCAATCTTGTTTTAAATGGTTTAAATTAGTTCCACTATCCATTTACTCACTTTTATGAATTTCTTTCATAAAAGTTCTTTTGAACACAAAACAAGATATTTTGAAGAATATTGATGGGAAGAAGCAGCCACTGGCATCCATAGTAAGAATAAAAATACTATGGAAGTCAATGGCTTTTTTTTTTCAAATATGATAACATAATTGTAATATTTGCGTGAACTAACCCTTTAAGGATGTTCAAATCATCTTACTACAAAACCACACTATAACACTGACATAACCTTGCTTTTGTTTTGTCAACGAAAATGTGTTGCATCCAACCAAGAAAGCCAACACAGTTTCACAGACATGAGAATTATTTTTAGAAACACTTGTGTGCTCTTGGACAGGAAGAAAAGGAGAGAGGGAGCGAAAAAAAAAGAGTGAGCAAGTATTACATAACAGCATCACTTGTGTGTGATTTAATTACGTTTCTCTTCCTGCCGCTGCATGAACGAGGTTATTCCTGTAGGTCAGATAATACATAATAACACAGTCCTGCGAGCCTGTAAAGTCTGCTCATAATCCCACATGATAAAAATCAGGACAGCTCAAGATCTTTGGGATTAAGTGATCAGTTGCATATTGGCATTATGATCCTGTTCATAAAACAGCAGACCTTTACGTGACGTGTCGCAGTTAATGGTGGGTTAACAGAATGTACTAGAAGACTGTTTGGGATTTTCAGCAGTCAGATTTGGAAAAATAAAAAAAACCATTGGAATCTATGTGATTCCAGAAGGAAAGAAACATCATATTGATTTATGAGGGCTCTGAACAAAACAACCAGAGCTGACCACAGCAGGTCAGAAACACTATGGGCATTAAGACAAAACAGCACATAACATTCAAAAATAATAATAAAATTAGAAAAAAAAAAAAACATTAATTAATTCTTGAAAGAATCTGCAATGAAAACAGAGAAATGGAAATGGAAATTATTGCAAAAGCCTACTTTTTGGGGGGAAAAAAATAATAAAACACTCCATTTAAGGGGAGAGTTCACCCAAAAACGAAAATTCTTTCATCATTTACTCATCTTTCTCTTGTTGCAAACCTTTAAGAGTTTCTTTTTTCTGTTAAACCGAAAATAAGATGTTTTGAGAAATGTTAGAGACCAGTAACCATTGACTTCCATAGTATTTGTTTTTCCTGCTATGGAAGTTAATAGTTACAGGTTTTCAGCTTTCTTCAAAATATCTTATTTTGTATTCAACAGAAGAAAGAAACTCATAAAGGTTTGGAATTTTTTGAGGGAGAGTAAATATGAAATAAATTTACATTTTTGGGGTGAAGTATCTCTTTAAGAAATCTCATATCCTCAAGAGATTTCTGTAAAATAGAATGTACTTCTCAAAAATATAATACTTTAAAAATATTATAAATAATTACAAAACCATTTTGATAAAGATGATGAACATTGGACTACCAAAATTATATATGTATATATAAATCTGTGACAAAAACCAAATCTGTGACTAAATCTATCCTAATAAAATAAAAACAAAAACTCATCTGAAAAAAAAAAAGACAAAGACATTTAAAGACATAAAGGCCTCAAACTGTGCTCAAATATACCAATACACCTTAAATGTTGAACTGTCTACCAAATTCTGCATCCCAATTTGAGAAGTTTGAGTATATATTATAGAATATTTGTCATCAAAATCAAATATTTCTCATCAACTTCAAATATTATGAGCTGGGCCATTCACATTACATGTACAGCCCTTATACAAATCAATAATTGCCTGATTTGTGTTACTCTCAGAAAGAATTTCAAAAACATCTAAGAGGAGGTTAAGACTATCTGACAATGACAAATTCCAACATAATAATACACTACATGTAATACAGTCAGCCAGAGACTCAAGAAGACAGTGTTTGGACTTGAAACAGCTCAAATCTGATATTTACGAAACAATAAAAGTACATAAGCGCATACTTTCCATTGTTTAAGACTGCATTGCATTTCAGCCAGCTATCGAGTTACTCAAGTTCACTGACAAACAAATCCCTGTAATGTCTAACACCCAGTAAACACACTATAAAATTCACATTTAGTGAATTAAAATGGTTTTTAGATAATTTCCCATATACAAAACATTCCCTAAAAACTGTCGATTAAAGATTCCAATTAAGAATCCAGAAAAACACTAACAATTAAGTTGTGATTTAGTTTTTTACGCTTTTGAAAGAACAAGGCTTTCTTGTTCAACAAGGACACACTTGCTCAACAAGGACACACTTATTTGAGTAATAATACAAATAAAACTATACAATTCAGAAAAATTATTAAACTTAAAATATATATTTTTAATATACTTTAAACATGTAATTTATATGTATTATATTAAAATGAAGCTGCTGAGGAAAAACAATGGGAGAAACCAAGACATACGTTTAAACAAATCCATATAAATAACTAAATACACTGTAAAAAAAAATAAAAAAAAATCTGTGTATTAACAGGTTCTGTATTTTGTGAGTTTTCTGTTTATTTATGGTTATGAATTTATGGTAAAAGGTATGGTTATTCATTATGGGATCTTTGCTCTCTGAGATCTCTGCTTTTGATTTTTTTTGTTGGAAATTCAACTAAGCTTAACTAAGTTTAACTAAGTGACTTTTATTGACATTTTAGTAGTTTGAAACAATATTTTGTATAAGAAATAATATATGAAGAGTTCAGATGCAAGTGCCGTCTGAAATTTCCATCGAAAATGAATATTTTTCTCAGCCTCCTTTGTTTATGTTGAGTTATTTCACTTTAAAGATGACAAAAAGGGCTTATTCTATGTCATAAAAGTGATATTACTGAACCTACACACAGGAGCCGAATAAAAATGCTCATTTTAGAAGAAAATTTCAGATGGCATTTAGAGGTTTTTGCATCTAAACTCTTCATATATTATAGAGTATTCAGTCAATTAAATAACAGAAAACATACTGCTATTTTATTACCAGGTTTTTTGTACTATAATTTGCAACGCCAACACAAAGAGTATATCATTTACAACACATATAAATGTCAATAAAAGCCACTTTTTCAAACTTTTTAACATCAAAGGTAGTTGGAGGAAACATCCAGGTTCCATAATGTAATTCAAAAGAATATATAAATAATAAAAAATATAAAAAGAATAAAAAAAAAATAATGAGAGCTGAAATCTGAATCATATTGAATTGTATATATCACCCACTACATCAACATCATCAAAACAATAATATTTTTTCCTAAATCCTTCAAAATCCAAGTGAATCATTCTCACCTGATTCAGCAACAAAGAAATGACTCCATAAAGTCACTTTCAATAATCCAACAACATGTAAATGTAACGATGCAGCATCACAGCTCCAATTCAAAACACATTCTGAATCTCTTGCCAACCCTTCCTGATGACCCTAATCACATCCCAGAGAGTGTCCTGTGGGTTACGGGGTCTGTGCCCATCCTCTGAGCATGCAGAGAAGACGTCAGAGCGAATCGCCAGGGTTTTCATTCATATTAACAGTAGGATGGAAAGAATTCCTGCGCTGCCTCCACCCCACTAAGATTACCTTTCTTTTGTGTCACCTCCTTTATCGAACAATACAGTTTGTTCAGTTCAGTAGCTCCTGTGAGACGGACTAAATGCTCAAATGATATAAGACCGTTCTTTATGACCATGTCACGAAACTCGGTCTATAGCAGGAACCTCTTTACTTTCTGAGAGACGTAAACAAATGTATGTAACTAGTAGGTCTGTTGGCAAATATTAGCAGATGAAATGTCCTTGAGGTTTAAAAACCTACGATATGACATGAGTGTACAAATATTTGATGGTATGTATTTTTACAAGGTCGTCCCTAATAATGTTGCTAAAACACTGCTTGTTGAACATACTGGTGACTGATGCAAAGTTTCTAAACAGAAATGACAATTAAATTATATAATATTCTCTTAACCCTTTCACATGTTATACTTCTGAATATGTTTTTAAAATTTGATTGTGATTTAGAATGTGTCAATTAAAATTTTCCATGGTGATGTGTCAGTTTTATAACGTAACACACCGCAGACGTTTTAGTTTTTTTCCTTTTCTGCAAATACTGACAGATGTCGTATTTATATTGTGAAATAATGGATATTTTGATTCTCAAATATGTGTAATAACATGTATTTAATAATTTAAGCAACTTATATCAATAATGAACATATTTCTTGATTTATGATGGGCGCCATATTAGTCTGCGCTGCAGTGGAGGGGTTTGAGCTGCTGGATTTACAACATGTTTATTCATCAACTTCTACCAAAATACATAAAAGCAAGTGGATGTTTAATTGGAAGAAGTGTAGAGTAAATGTTGTAGTTACCTAAACAGTGTGTATATGACGTAAAAATAAAACATAGTCCAATTATGTTTAAAAATCAAGAAACAACTATTTGAAAATTTGGAATCTGAATATTTAAAAAAAATCTAAATACTGAGACAACTGCCTTTAAAGCTGTTTAAATGACGTGCTTAGCAATGCACATTACTAATCAAAAATTACGTTTTCATAAATTTATGGTAGAAAATTGACTAAATATCATCCTGGAACATGATTTTGTACTCAGCATATAGAAAAGTTGATAATTTGGTAACACTTTCGTTTAGGTCTCAATTCATGGTATTAACAAACCAAATCAAACTACTAATTAACTTTTTATTAATAGTTAGTAAAGTAGAAGTTGAGTTTAGGTTTTGGGTAGGATTAGGGATGCAGAATATGACCATACTTTCTAACTAATGAACAGTTAGTAATAGGCAGATAATAAGCCAGTTAACTTAAGTTAGCATTGTGACCTAAAATAAAGTGTTACCGATAATTTTGACCCATGAATCTTAAAGGGTTAGTTCACCAAAATATGAAAATTCTGTCATCATTTACTCATTCTTTACTTGTATCAAACATTGAACTGTTAAACACAATTTTGCAAAAATGTTGTAAACCTGTAACAACTGACTTGCATATTTGTTTGTTCTTCTATGGATGCCAATGGTTACAGGTTTCCTACATTGTTCAAAACATCTTCTTTTGTGTTCAACAGAAGAACGAAATTCATAAACCACTTGAGAGGAAGTAAATAGTTAGTACATTTTGATTTTTGGGTGAACTACTCCTTTAAGACTTTAAGATTTTGTCATCGAGGGTCACAAATGGTAAAATTATTATTAAAAAAAATCTAATGCTCACGTGAAAAAGCAGATATGAATTCAGCAGAAAAAACATGAAACTGAAATGAAAACTATAATTGTTGTGTAACAGTTATAGTGATTGATTAAAATTGTCAAAGCTTGACAATAAACCAATATTGTAACATATTTAGGTATTTAGAAAGATTATTATAATAATAACAACAATAAACTACATTCCAATAAAAGAGTAAACAAACATCTTTTTAAATATCTAAATATCTCAAAACACTGGCTAATAGACAATTTCAGTCTATCATTATAACTGTTATGCAACTATGTTACAGTCAACCCAACATCTAGTGACTGTAATTGAAAGCTGAGCTCTATTGAACAGAAGCTGAGGAAACCTCCTTCGTGACTAAGCATTCATTCCCTAGAGAGCCGTACAGTAACACAGAGCAGCGGCATCCACATCCCTCAAACTGCATTTCGAAACCCAAGCTGCCAGATCCACGTCACACAAGCATTCCGTGACACTATCCTGAAAGCTACTATTTCTTGGCCATCATTGTCCTTTCTCATGGAATCGGAAGGATGAAAAGCTGAGTTTCTGGCTCACTGCCAGCGGGGGAAACTCTCGCTTTTAAATGCGACCAAACTGCGTGCAGTGTCCAATAACCAGAATGACAATAACTTGGTAACGCAGCACGACAGCAACACAATGTGAAAAAGCAAAGCGCCGATGAATATGTGTTAGAGAGAAAGACACCTTCTTTTCCTCATTGAGTAATCTGATGTAAAAGAGGAGGCGGGATACGCTTTTCCCTGCAGGTCAGCCATGGCACACGCTGGCACTCTGGCAAGCTGTCACACGTCCAGATAGGAACTTAATACAACCAAGGATTTTCATTCAGAAGTTTGACACAAAAATGAAAAACAAACAAGTCTAAGACTAAAATTGTATTTCATGTAGTTCAACTAGTTTATTTTATCTTTGCCATGATGCACATACTATTTTACATGGTATTTTGGAATATAGTAATATTCTGCTTAAAGTGCAATTTAAAGGCTTAATCTATTAATTAGGTTAAGTTAAGTTAATTAGGCATTGGATTGCTGTAGTTTGTTCTGTAGCCAATAGGTAAAACTAAATAATTATTAAGACAAATAAAAATGACCTTAAAAATAATTTTAAAAACTGCTTTTATTCCATCCAAACTAAAAGAAATAAGACTTTCTCCAGAAGAAAAAAATATTATAGCAAATATACTGTGAAAATGTCCTTACTCTTTTAAACATAACTTGGAATTCAATTCTGAAATTCTTTTGGCTAATCATTTTGCCTCCAACTCTATATTTTGGAAGTTATCCAAGAATCGTTCAGTTATGAAATCAACAATAAATGAAATCAAATCCACAGTTCAATACAAATTACAATAGAATGAAAAACCAGATCGATGAAACTCAAAGTTGTAGTTTTACTTACGAGAAACTTTCATCTTCGTAAAAAAACGAACAGTCCTAAAACGTTTTAACCCAAGTTTCCTCCTCATCAAACATCTTGTCTGCGCACTCCAAACTTTCTTTACATCTGCTTCTCCCTCCTCAGCTTTTGTGTTTCTCTCTCTCTCTCTTTCTCACTTCATTCCCTCCCCTTTATTTTTCACTCGCTCCGTCTTTGATTTACTCCACCTCTCATTGGTTCTGAAGTCCGAGCCCCTTTCCAGCATTCCTCCCCTCCACTCCTCATGCTTTCTTTTCTCTTCCACTTTAACCATTACAACTCACTCTTTCTCTCTTGGCACTGCCCTTTCGGACGCCCTCCAAGTGGCAGGACACTGGCAACGTGGGACTTTCTTTTCTTGCCGTCTTATGATGTAATCAACCCCCCACTGATCCCCCATCGCACCGCCAAACCCTACAATCTATGTAGTAAAGACTACAGGATGTTTCGCCTCCCTTAACTTTGAATTTTATAGCTTGAGAGCCACTTTGTTGTTGGAAAATTCTTCCTGGCAAACTCTTCTTAAAAATAAAACTTCTTTATTAGCATGGGGTTGTCATCAGGACCTTTAACATTTCTGTATTGTTCCTTTAAAAGTTTTTAACTTGAAAACAAAACAGCTATTTTACAGTGTAAATCATTGGTATTATTATTTTAAATTAATCAAATGATACTTTCAGTCATTTCAATTTCAGTCAAGACTTTGGGATCAGTGTTTTTGAATGTTTTAATAAGAAGTCTATTATGCTTACCAAAGCTGAATTTGTTTATTAAAAAATACATTAAAAAACGGTACAAATTTGCAATATTATTAACATTTAAAATAACTTTGTTTTAATTCTTTTAAAATATAGTTTCAAATGTAATTTATTCATGTCATCTAAAGCTGAATTATTATATCATATATTATTATACGCTGTAAAAAAAATGTTGGGTTCCACATGATTCCTTCATATTGCCCCTACACAAATAGATTAAGTTACTTAATTGTTTTAATTGTTATAAGCCTCAAGAATTGTTTTGGTTCAGCTTATTTTAAATAAGTAGTTTAAACAAGCAGCAAAGATCCTTCTTTTTTGAGTTAATAATGATTTCTGAAGGATCTACATATTCAGCTTTTACTTACAGGAATAAATAATTACAATTTAAACTACATTCAACACTTATTTTAAATTGTAATCAAGTTTCACAATTTTACAGTTTTTACTGTGTTATTATAATTGTTATTAAGACAAATGAATGCTAAAATAAGCTTATTATAAAGACATTTGTAAAAAAGAATGCACTAAACTAACATAAATAGCTCGTATGACTTAAAAAAAGAAGTTGAAAGATCATTACTTATTGATTATATATATTTTTACCATGAACTCCTGACTGTAATATTCTTTGGGGAACCACAATTCTTTCTACTTTTTTTCGCTTGATAAAAACCCCCTTTTATTTTGGACATGTTTCCGGAAAAAAGGAAAAGAAGGGGTGGACTTTAGGAAACCAAAATGATCCAAATTCCTGCAATGTCTCTCAGGATGATGGGAAGCCGTAGGAGAATATGACATCACAAGAAGACGAGCATTAAAATGTATTCATTAGAGGAAATTGGGCACATTTCAACATATTATCGAGTGTCAGATGATTGTCTGCTGCCCACCCCCCACATACATCAGCAATGTGACACTCAAAGCATCATGGGTAGATCTACGTGGGCTTCAGCTACTGTAGTGGGATCAAACAATAAAGAAAGAAGACAAAAGACTGTCGCCAACTGAATGCCAGCTTACATTCCTCTGAACTCAAAACAACATCTGTTTGCACTTCAGCAATGGTGTTAGACTAGATTATAATTGCAAATACATTAAATAAAAAATATTAAAACATTATTTAATATGCTAAATATACAGCGGGGAAAATAAGTATTAAACACGTCACCATTTTTCTCAGAAAACATATTTCTAAAGGTGCTGTTGACTTGAAATTTCCCCCGGATGTTGGTAACAACCAAAGAATCCATATATGCAAAGAAAACAAATCGAATTAGTATACAAATTAAGTTATGCGTAATAAAATGAAATGACACAGGGAAAAAGTATTGAACACATGAAGAAAGGGAGGTGTAGAAAGGCAGTGAAAGCCCAGACAGCAGATGAAATCTCTCAGCAGTTCTTCAGCAACCCTCTGCCCTTGGTCATTGTAAATTAATATTAGCTGCTTCAGTCCAACATCTACATTATCAGGATGATGAAGATGAAACCAGAGTGGACATTTCAGCAAGACAATTATTCAAAAAACAGCCAAGGAAACTCTCAAATGCTTTCAGAGAAAAGTTGTAGAATAGCCCAGTCAATCACCTGACTTGAATCCAATATAAAATACAATTTAAAGATCAGATTTGATAGACGAGATCCACAGAACCATCAAGATTTTTACACTCTGTTGAAGAGTGTAAAAATTCATAGGAAGCAATTCATGTGACTTCATTCCCCAAATGAGAGGCGTCTAAGCTGCCATCACCAAAAAAGTTTATATTTATTTTTATATAAAGTATTAAATACGTTTCAGTAGTTCAGCACTTTCTCCTTGTGTCATTTCATTGTTATCACACATAACAATTTTTTCTGATTTTTTTTGTATTGTTTCATTTTTATGTTTGTGTTGTTTGGGTTTTTACCAAAATCTGGGTCAATTCCATGTCAACAGATTCCCAGAAAAAACATGACGTGTTCACTACTTATTTTCAACGCTGTATGTATGTTAACCTTTATGCTGATAAGTAATAGTAAAGTCATTAAAATGGTGAAAACTAAAGACTAAAAATGTCATTTTGAAAAATATACATTTTGAAAAACTAAATAATTGAATTTAATGGAAGGGCAGTTTATGTTCGTGAATAAAGGTTTTAAAAATAATAATCATCAATAACCACATAATTTACACAGCACCTTTATGTATATTTATACAGCACTCAATCTGATTTTTTTTATATAGAGAGTCAAGTAAAATATTTATGTCCAAATAAGAGTACATTTACAAAAACATATCTGGCAGGCTTTATTAACTATTGTTTATACAATACACAATAAGCAAGACAATAATTATGATATCTCTGTGATGTCGGTATAAATTTCTTTTTTCTTTATGTGGTTGTTTTATCTCTGAATCAGACATTAACTGTATTATTAAAACCAGGAACAGAAATAGAACAGATAAACGTACAAAAACAGAGTGTGTGTTAGTGTTATGAATCAGCCAGACGGGTTGTTAAATGACTGAAAACAGTGGCGTTACCAGCTAACGGTCTATTACTGTAAAGCCCGGTGCTCTCATTGGAAAACACCTGGAACGTAATTCATGGCACAGAAACTAAAGTTAGAGTGGTTGAGTCAGTCGCCCCGAGGAGACGCAGGTTTGACAGAAGTGTGCTTTTATCGACCGCTGATTTCAGAACAGACTAGTGCTTCAATGTAAGAGGAAACTGCTTCCATACTGAATGACAGACGAGCACGATGAGTGTGTTGTCTGTGGAAAGCTTTGTGTGTCACCGTAAAACAAGGAGATAAGAGAACGGAAAAACTATGCATCAAAGTCAGACGAGGATCAGTGAGATAAAGATTTATGGGTACACATTAACAAATGAGATTTTCACAGTGTTATTTTAGCATTATTAAGCAGCTACTGTAGATTTTCTTAATAATTTGAGTAGTTTTTATTGCTCTTAATTTGTATTTTATTTTAATTTAATTTAGTTCAAAGTTTTAGTAATTTGGTTGTGTTTTGTCATATTTGTATATATTTTTTCTTAAATATGTCTATGTACATGTTATTTTAGCTAGATTGAATAAAAATATTGAAGTAAAAAGACCTGAGAATGATAAATAATCTGGAATATACAGTATATAAACTTTATTTTAGATTTAGTTATATTAATTTTGAGTTAAATGAAAATGAGGAATAATAATAATAATCCTGGCAATTAGCTTTAAATAACAGTTATTTTTAAATTGTATTAATTAATTCATTTATTTATTAATTGAGTTAACACTTATTTTAGTTCAAGCAATAAAACAATGTTAGTTTTACGATTAGGTTAACAACAATACACATATTACACCACTGTATACATCTTTAAACAAAAACATTTAAAGCATATATGCAAATATATTAATACCACAGACTGTAAATAAATAAATGTTAATATCTAATGATAAATTATAACAAATATTTATTTTATTTCCCTTGTTTAATTATTTTTTTATTTATCTATTGCCCCCAAACAAATATATATTTTTTATATTTAGTTTAATAAGATTAAAACTTAAATAATATTTATTAAATAAAATGAAACTATATTGACATGCTAAAAATAACAAAATAATAAGATATTAGTACATTATCTGTATAAATGCAATACATGCAAACATGTTTTTTTCCCAATTCAAACCAGATTAGCCACAAGCACTGTCAACCCATCAAAATATTCTGATCCCAATTTTTATGACATTTTCTGCTCAAACATGACGAGTGTTTCATCCTGTGTTTAATTTTCGAACGCTTTTATCATCACCGCCTCACATCCTGATCTAAAAGTAACGTCCTTGAGCCACAGCTAAATATTTACACATTTGAATGCGTCTCAAATGCATGAAAACAGACGATGGTGATGAGAGCGGGGACATGCAGACGTGCCCCAAAAAAATGTGTGTATGCTCCGTCTGGCTTCTAATGCGGTGTGTCACGCCAAAACAGACATAAATCTGGCTCAGATTACCGTCTGCCCATTGTTCATAAGCGGGTTCAATTACGACCACACAATGCATACAGTGTAAAGGCCAGCAAACGTATAAACACGGCTGCGGTCGGGCACAGTGTGATTAATTGCCATGTACGGTCAAACATTTCGGGACGCTGGGTTTTTAAAACAGCATTCACTGTATGTGCGTCTGTGTCATATGAGTCTATAGACGTCAAAGAAGCGTTCATGCATCAGCAAAACACATATAAACTGGTAATGAGTCATATCAGGCAGCATCTAAAACACATCTGACCAATGCTGGAGGGTCATGTGGCTCTTTTAGTGAGGATTCAGCGGTGAAAACACACTTTGTGCCCTAGGCCTGATAAGAGCTATGAGTAAAAGCCTTTTTATGGATGTTTTGGTCCAATGCCGTTTTAAACTGTGCATTTATAATTTATTTTTGACACTTATTTTTTAATAGATTTAGTTTAAATATATATATTTTTGTTGTTTACAGTCCACGGTCACCGTTTTTTATCTATCTATCTATCTATCTATCTATCTATCTATCTATCTATCTAT
>CAIGQV010019070.1:10680594-10696087 GCA_903798115.1 Danio jaintianensis | reverse complement strand
TGGATGGATGGATGGATGGATGGATGGATGATGGGTGAAAAAAAGAATGATGGGTGGATGGAACAAAAGAATGGTGGATGGATGGATGGATGGAACAAAATGATGGATGGATGGATGGATAGATAGATGGAACAACAGAATGATGGATGGATGGATGCAGGGGTAGAACAAAAGAATGAAATATGGGTGTATTTAGATGGATAAATATTAAATTTAAAAATAATCATAAAAACTACAAAACAAAAACAAAATAATCAAGTGATTAGTCTCAGTACTCATGTTAATTATAAATAAATAAATAAATAAATAAATAAATAAATATTATAATAAATAAATAAATAAATATTATAATAAATAAATAACAAAAAATAAACAAAAATAAATGCATAAACAGAACAACTACATTAAAAAAAATAACAATAAAAGATCTGGTTACTAGGTCTGTTATAGAAAATATCTGGGTGATTCTTCAGAAGATTCTTCAAACTGATTTGTTCCACACACAAAAAGAAAACATCACAGATTTAATGTAAGAGTGAGCGAAGGTTAAACAAAAGCCCCATTAAGAGTAAAACTGGACGCAAAATGAAATCATTAATCTGTTTAATGTATAGTGTTAACAGTGCTTATTGTATACTATTAATAATGTGTAATGCTAATTTACACAATGTCCATTATTCATAAGAGCACTGTTACTGCTACTGACATCACTGTTAATCTAAATCAGACCTACTTTGTTTGAATCCTAACAAAGAAAGGCTGCTTAAAGTAATCTGTTCATTTCAGGAGTCCAGCACGTGGTGAAAGAGCCTCGTCTAGTAAATATTTGGATCGCTTTGACCACGGAAAATCGCTTTGGGTTGTTTGTCACAGTAGACATGCCTCGTGTAAAATATGATACACAACAGAACGTTCCTCCACAAAAGGAAAAAAAGGAAATATATGGGAGGATTAGAGTGTAGCCGTATACCAAATAAGCCCATGACGTCTTTGCATCACAGGTCTTAAATTCAATGGCCCCATAGCTGTAAACTGATAGTACATTTCTTATGGCTGTTCTGAACCAAGCCTGAAAGCTAAAGCAATGAAGCATGCCAGGACTATACAGCAAAAACCAACACCTCTCCAATTTCAAGCAAAACCGAGATGGTCATACTTTATCAACTTTCCTAACCACAGAATGGATACTCTAAGCTGCCCAAAAGAGAAAGCTGAAAAAAAAACTAAGTAAAGGCGAGTAACATTCAATGCTGTTCCCAAACATTCGGGGAATGTAAAACGTGACACTTTGTAAACAGGTTGTGGTTGTTTTCAGGACTTAACCAAAGCGAAGTGATAGGAAAAGTGCAGCTAGGATTTCACCAAAAGCTCAGTTGATGTTTCTTGACAATCTAAATATACTAAAACACTGAACGATTTTAGAAAATAAGTTAAGTGAGATATTTCTGTATGTATTGTATGTTGTTTTATTCCTTTGATCATATCTGATCATTATTAAACACAATTTGTGTACAGCACAATGGTCAACAACTGTTGTTATATTGCACTTTATAAATAAAGTAAGTCTAAGTCTACTTTACAGACATATAAAATGTACAGCAGTAAAAGATACATACAAGGATGTAGGAAAAATTTAATAATAAAAATAATTAAAAACACAAAATAATAGTAATAATAGTAAAAGATCAAAAATCAAAATAAAAATCTGATAAAATCAAATAAAAGCTAAGTAAGTTTAAATGTATTGTTTGTTAGTTTAAAGTGTATATTGTGAAATGTGCAACGTTTTTACCAGCAGACACATGTAAACTGCAAAAATATAAGTGTTTAAAGCACATTTATGCATTGTGTCATATCACTCAGCTCTTACTGTAATGAGTGAAAGGATGGCAATAAACTTTTAATTAATCTTTTCCTAATCAATTCCTAGGGTTGTAAATGTAGCTGTAAAACAGTTTCTGGAGACTTTTCGCACTTGCCCAAGCCACATACCTGCTATTTAGATATCAGAAATAACTTAACATATTGTTTCAACGGAGTCAATGCCAACTTTAAATTAGAATTATTATTTCTGCAATAATTTGTGCCTGTAAAAACTGAAGAAAACCACTAGATGTGTTAGTCATAATACGTTCTATTAAAAAAGCAATTGTGCACTCAAATTGCAATGCAATCTATTTACCCTGCATATTTATGATATGCATTATAGACACACAATATGACTACATTATATATAAATAGGGCATCCCAATGATGCCAGAAAATACAGAAAACTGTAACTTGATGCTTCCTCTACAAATTGTTTAACTCTCATGTGTCACATGACCACAGTGTGATCGCAACTTTGTGGTTTAAAAAAAGTCAAATCACAATATTACCGCAAATGCAATTAACTGTTCATCCCTAAGAAATAGAATATTTTAGAAAGTGTTCAGAAAGTGTTAAAACACTATCATTTGGAGCCACAGAGCAGGTGTTCGTTGTCCGACCTCAAGAGGTCGATAAGTCTTACCACCACACATGTCTTCCATTAAAATCTCTCAAGTGAGCGGCTATTCAAGGAAAGGAAGCTCAACCTGAACCACAAGAATACCTCAGGACGTTCACTCCAGACACCAGATCCCTTAAACAAGGAAAAAAAAATCAATCGGATGAGCTCCCTGAAAAAATGCATCTAGCAGACACTCTCCATGTGCCAGATAAACACTTCCAGATGCTGGACTTCAGCCATTTTCCCACATGCTAAAGTGTTTTGACAGCCATCTCAGAAGCTCTTTTGTTTATATTTTCAGACGATGAACAACATTTGTGAGGATTTCGGCAGAATTTGTTCATCAAAGCTCAATGCCGTTAACCGCTTCTGGAGAACACCCAAAGACTTACAGGTCGATTTGTTGGGAGAACGGGTTAGCACTTCTCGAAAGCTGTGTTAAAATAAACACACCATCAGCACACTTGCACCTCCATGAGACAGATGAATGAGTCTGGGTAAAGGAGGAGATGAATTTATCTAGCAGACGACATCAAAATAACTCACTGCCAATGAGTAATAGTTCATCCGAAATGAAAATCAGGTCAGCTTTTATTCACACTTGTGTCGTTCCAAGCACGTTCCACTTCCTTTGCGCCATAGATAGAACACAAACAAAAATGTGTCAGAGTGCGAGATAGTTATTATACACGACATAATTGGAAATGTTTGTGTTTTTCACGCACTCACTTAGCAAAAATAAATAAATAAATAAAACATTTACTCAAAAAAGTAAGACTTCGCTGTATGGGTTTACAGTTCATAATTCATGTAATAAACTGTCAGTTGCAGAGATTAAGATAAAGGTCAATTATGTGTTAACGAAACTATAACGAAAATTAATGGTTATAGTTGATTTTTTTGACAAATTTATTTGTACGGTGTATGTAAGGAAACTTCATATAGGAATTAAAGGAGTCTGAATTTTCCATTTGGACATGCTTTATGGAATTTTTGTGTCATAATTCAGCAAAAAATAAGTGAACAAAATAGGCATTCGCTGGTTTTTAATTTTTCATATTTACGGTTTTATAACAATCTTGACCTAAGCCAGGTCAGTACCTGGATGGGAAACCACATGGGAAAGCTAGGTTGCTGCCGGAAGTGGTGTTAGTGAGGCCAGCAGGGGGCACTCAACCTGCGGTCTGTGTGGTTCTTAATGCCCCAGTATAGTGAAGGGGACTCTATACTGCTCAGTGAGTGCTATCTTTCAGATGAGACGTTAAACCGAGGTCCTGACTCTCTATGGTCATTAAAAATCCCAGGATGTTCTTTAAAAGAGTAGGGGTTTAACCCCGGTATCCTGGCCATATTTGCCCACTGGCCTTTGTCCACCATGGCCTCCTAACCATCCCATATCATAATTGACTTCATCACTCATAAGTCATCACTCTGTCTCCCCTCCACCAATCAGCTGGTGTGTGGTGGTGCAATATGGCTGCCGTCGCGTCATCCAGGTGGATGCGGCAGACTGGTGGTGGATGAGATTGGGAGATTCCCCCCAATGTGTAAAGCGCTTTGAGTGTCCAGAAAAGCGCTATATAAATGTAAGGAATTATTATTATTATTATTATTATTATTATTACAAAAAAATTTACTTTAACAGGTGTAATGACCAAAAAATATTTTATTGCATATACATGTTTAGAGTAAATAAATGTTTTAACCAAATTAAATTACTAAAGAACGCTAAAGTAACACTTTTTAAGTATCATTAGTAAACATTAGTTAATATGTTAAAATATACATAGCTATATGTTAATAACTAAACGTTATTAGTTATTAATTCCATTCAATAAAATGATTACGACTTTTGATTTATTAGTTATTAGGTATCAACTAAGAAATTAACACTGAAAATTAATAAATGCTTTTGTACTAGTCATTTGTTGACTTAATTTAAATTAACTGACCATTTAAATTAATAAAATTAATGAAAAAAAATTACGACTTTTGATTTTAATACGTTTTTAGGCATCAACTAAGAAATAAACATCTAAGATTAATAAATGCTTTTGTAGTAGACATTATATTGACTTTTTTTTTAATTAACTGGCAATTTAAATGAACAAGATTTAATGAATAAAAGACCTATAAATAGTCATAAAATGTTCAATATTGTAGGCAGGATTAACATGAACAAAACTCAATATTCTATAACAAAAATAAACATCCTTTTAAGCCTTAAGCAATAAATCTGAATACAGTGGTCCCTCACTATAACGCGGTTCACTTTTCGCGGCCTTGCAGTTTCTCAAAAAAAAAATTGTGCAATTTGACATTATAGATTTTTTTACAGTGCATTGTCTTCTGCGTCCTGATTGGCTGTAGACCATTGTCAATCAATCTCCTCCGTGTCTCCTGTACAGTACAGAATGCGTTCAGCTTCGATCGCTAGCAGTGTTAGTTTCCACAAGGATGCAAAAAGGGTTGTAACTGTCCGCAGCAAGACCATCGCAAAGGGGGTCGCACACCGGATTCGACGCGCCACGCAGCGCCATGCATTTTAGAATTGTAAACATAGGTTTCTATTAGGGTACGCACACCGGCTTCACAAGTTGGCGGCTGTCCGCGGCGCCCAGCTACAACTCAGGACACTGTTCATATTTCTGCCGCGCCAAAGAGTGCCATCTGAATAGTTTCATTTTAAATAACATGCGAATGTGCGCGTCCGTTGTGTGATACTTCCAACTGTCATTTGCGCGATGGATGTTGACTACTTATTGCGGGTTATTTTTAGAACGTAACTCCCGCGAATAACGAGGGACCACTGTATTCTTAAAAGGCACTCTAAAAGTTTATATAATAAATAATTACCCCCTATATTTTTTGAAGTGCCCACAATATCAATATTGTACATGTTCATTATTACTATATATTATTGAATTACTGAATATCAGCATCGGTATTGGTATACTGAATATCGGTATCGAATATTTTCTCTCTCTTACACTCTCTATCTTTATTTTTCTCTCTTAGTCACTTCAATTTATTTCTCCTCCACCTCAAGCCATGTGTGACTATTTTCAGCTTACTTACACAAAACACAATGACAGCCTGTACATGTGTGTTCAGTGTGTGAGAAACACCCCGGACACTGTTATAATGGCATGCCAACTCTTTGCGCTTAAAATCAATACTGTTTCACAACTATTTTCCATGTCATGAACACAGAGTGCATCCTGTAATTCACACTCCTCTGTGATATAAACACACTCACAACACTGCAATTTGGTTTTCCGTGCCAATGCCTCACAGCTGTAGGATGGTGCAATTATCAGCATACGTGTCTCAGCTCAGGTTAAAAGGGTTCAAAAAGAAAACTGCAAACCAAAAAACTGTCCCTCTATATAAGAAGTCGTGTTTAGATGGGTAACAATACATCATAATATCAATATATCGCAATATAACAAAGTGACAATATGTATCGCTGATGTAAACGATATGATTCATAATACTGAGTTTGTTTTATCCAAGAATAAGTTTACTGTAATTATAAAGTATAATTCACGCAAAAATGTAAATTCTGTCATTCAAACCTGTATAATTTTCGCTCATCTTCCAAACACAGACAAGGATTTTTTAATATATATATATACAGTCAAGCCTGAAATTATTCATACCCCTGGGGTATGAATAATATATATATATTAGATTTCGTTTAAGTCTACATTTACTCTTCATTCCTGTAAGGCTTCATTAAAAGATCCAAATGTTCCTAAAGACATCCTGAAAATGATCAATGAGGTAGTCAAATCAGAACCAAAGTCTCCTTAAGAAGCATGATAATTCATACAGTATCTTGACAGATCTACAGTACATGCACATACTGTAGTAAGCAAATGTTCAAATGAGTATTTGACATAGAAGAATAATATGAGAGCAAATTAATAAATTAGATGAACCAACGCTTTAAAGGTTGAAGATAGTCGTGTTTGCTGTAAGAACTGCAATCACCTGAAGGATTTTAACCTTATTCCGTGGTCTGTTGAAATGAACGATTCTGATTGGTTCAATGTGCAAAACGATTTTTTAATGCACAGGTAGTTCCAGTCATTTTTTAATTCTTTTTGTTTTTTGTAACTGATGAAAACTCAAGAGCAACTAAAAGAGCAATAATAATATTTTTAACTTAACTATACTTAAGAAATGACCCTGGAATGCATAGGATAATCAATGCTTTTCTTTGCATTAGAGGATTTTAAATCCACTTCTCTCCTTCCTTGTCATTCATTTAAAATCCTTCAATGCATGACAAGCTTTAGATTATGCCATACATATCTTTTATTAAAAGTATGATTATTACAAGCATTTTTGATTTATTCTTTCATAGCGAACATAACATTGTTCCAAATTGTTGTGGACGTGTCTGTAGAACCAATGCATTAAAATATAATGTTGAATATTATGTTTATTAATACAAGTAGGAATCTGATAGTGACAAATGACTGATTTTACCGGTGAAAATGGTGTATTTATATGACACTTCTTACAAAAAAAACTACTTTGTGTGGCTGTTGTATGAGCTAGCTTTTTTTTGCTACAGCCACTCTTATCAAAGAAGGCTGTGAAAAATAATTGTTAGACTTTTTGATATTAATTAAATATGCTTAAAATATGAACAAAAAACCCCTCAGTGGAATACAAACGATTTCAAAGACAGCAGTTTTATTGAAAAAAAAATCTCTGTTATACACTGAATTCATATGAGCAAAATGTGTTAGAAATATTTTTAAATAATATGTTTTTTCAGTTTTTTCAGTCTTTGCTTAAATTTGCCAACATTAAACCAAGGTCCTTATTGCATTACACATTCACATTTGCACCAGCAGGAGTCTCTCTTCAGCTAAAAACACTGTCTAAGCAAACCCAACCTATGCAAATGGAAAAAAGTCTTAAAATGGTTAAAAGAATAAAAAAATCGACCAATACATAGGAAGAAAGGAGAAGAGCCCATTACTTCTAGCAATCAAACTTAATTACCATCATATATTTAAACCATGCCAGCAGAATATGTGAAAAAGCCAACAAAGCACTATTCACTGAAAGGGAAAATAACTCAATTACTTTACTACATTAAACACATTCTTCATTCTATCCTTGAACAGGCACTGAAATAATTCTCCGTCACTGGAGATTTATTAATCTCTCTTCGACTTTGTCAGGGCCAGGGTTATATTTAGAAATGCAGAGAAAGTCACGGCCCGCAGGTCTGTTAATATGTCATGTCATCCATGGTCACTGCATTCAGACTCTGGCACACATTAGTAAAGGCTGTCAATGATTGACTGGTGTGTGACACAGATTACCCTTAACAGCTGTCCAGGTACACATTCACTGGAACAGCAACACAAAGCCCAGACGCGTGTGAAATGCAGTAATACAATGAAGTTATCAAATAAGAATAAGAATTTTTTTTATGTGTTAAAAAAGAATATTAAAATAAGATAATAATATTACATTGTAAGTAATTTATTGTAGACATATGACATCATTTTGCATCATAATTACTAATACACTAAAAAATTCTTGCTGCCTAATTTTTTGTTGTTGTTGAATCATAGGAACTTCTATGGTCATCTGAATTTACATCAGTCAAACTAACTAAAAATATTAAGTTAAACTTTGTATAACTAAACAAAATTAAGTTGACACCTGATTAACTCATTAATATTAAAGTAACAAAAACATTTATTTTCATGACTTTTTATTGTATCATTTTTCACAGTGTAATAATTATACATATATAACTTCAAAAAGATTTCAGACATGCATTTTATAACTCTTCTCAAAATATTGGTATTGTTTTGTCTAAAAATGAATATAAACAGCCCCTTTTTGATATTGTATGTAGTTTGCAGACTAAAATAAAAATTATTTATTCAAACACATAATTAATAAATAATAATTAATTTAGCATTTTGTTTAATAAATGCAAAAAATAAAAGTAAAAAAATTTAAGTTTGTTTTTTTACATAATATATATGTGTGTGTTATATACAGTGCTCAGCATATATGAGTACACCCCTCACAAATCTCTCATTCTATTTAATATTTTTCAATAGGATGCCTTACAATATTATATTTGTGCATATACATTAGATTAGTCAGTACTGAAGCATAATCTGGAGCTTATCTAACAATATAACTCATAATAACGGTCCAAAATTAGTACACCCAAGTGTATATGTTAGAGATAAATATTAAATATTGAATTAAAAAAAGAACAAAATTCAACAGAAACAAAAAAATTATAAAATGTTGTTGAAATTTTGTAGTTTGTAATTTTTCCCCCAATATTTCGCATGAATTTAAATGTACAGTCGTGGCCAAAAGTTTTGAGAATTACATAAATATTGGAAATTGGAAAAGTTGCTGCTTAAGTTTGCATATACTCCAGAATGTTATGAAGAGTGATCAGATGAATTGCATAGTCCTTCTTTGCCATGAAAATTAACTTAATCCTGAAAAAAACTTTCCACTGCATTTCATTGCTGTCATTAAAGGACCTGCTGAGATCATTTCAGTAATCGTCTTGTTAACTCAGATGAGAATGTTGACGAGCACAAGGCTGGAGATCATTATGTCAGGCTGATTGGGTTAGAATGGCAGACTTGACATGTTAAAAGGAGGGTGATGCTTGAAATCATTGTTCTTCCATTGTTAACCATGGTGACCTGCAAAGAAACACGTGCAGCCATCATTGCGTTGCATAAAAATGGCTTCACAGGCAAGGATATTGTGGCTACTAAGATTGCAACAATTTATAGGATCATCAAGAACTTCAAGGAAAGAGGTTCAATTCTTGTTAAGAAGGCTTCAGGGCATCCAAGAAAGTCCAGCAAGCGCCAGGATCGTCTCCTAAAGAGGATTCAGCTGCGGGATCAGAGTGCCACCAGTGCAGAGCTTGCTTAGGAATGGCAGCAGGCAGGTGTGAGCGCATCTGCACGCACAGTGAGGCGAAGACTTTTGGAAGATGGCCTGGTGTCAAGAAGGGCAGCAAAGAAGACACTTCTCTCCAAAAAAACATCAGGGACAGATTGATCTTCTGCAAAAAGCATGGCGAATGGAATGCTGAGGACTGGGGCAAAGTCATATTCTCCAATGAAGCCCCTTTCCGATTGTTTGGGACATCTGGAAAAAGGCTTGTCCGGAGAAGAAAAGGTGAGCGCTACCATCAGTCCTGTGTCATGCCAACAGTAAAGCATCCTGAGACCATTCATGTGTGGGGTTGCTTCTCATCCAAAGGAGTGGGCTCACTCACAATTTTGCCCAAAAACACAGCCATGAATAAAGAATGGTACCAAAACACCCTCCAACAGCAACTTCTTCCAACAATCCAACAACAGTTTGGTGAAGAACAATGCATTTTTCAGCACAATGGAGAACCGTGCCATAATGCAAAAGTGATATCTAAATGGCTCGGGGACCAAAACGTAGAAATTTTGGGTCCATGGCCTGGAAACTCCCCAGATCTTAATCCCATTGAGAACTTGTGGTCAATCCTCAAGAGGCGGGTGGACAAACAAAAACCCACTAATTCTGACAAACTCCAAGAAGTGATTATGAAAGAATGGGTTGCTATCAGTCAGGATTTGGCCCAGAAGTTGATTGAGAGTATGCCCAGTCGAATTGCAGAGGTCCTGAAAAAGAAGGGCCAACACTGCAGATACTGACTCTTTGCATAAATGTCATGTAATTGTTGATAAAAGCCTTTGAAACGTATGAAGTGCTTGTAATTATATTTCAGTACATCACAGAAACAACTGAAACAAAGATCTAAAAGCAGTTTAGCAGCAAACTTTGTGAAAACTAATATTTGTGTCATTCTCAAACCTTTTGGCCACGACTGTATAATTTTCTATTTCTAAAGATGTTCAGTGACTAAAACATTATTTGAATAAATATATTCGTTTAATAAATCTGTTTTGTTCAAAAAAATTACCTCTAACCACTGAGAAATGGATAAAAATATTCATTTTCAAAATACGGTGTACTCATATATGCTGAGCACTGTATATATTTATTTATTATGTATATGTGATACACACATGTACGTAAAAACTAAATTATACAAAACAATTTTGTTACTTAGATATTTAAATTTATATACAATTCATATCATATATATATATATATATATATATATATATATATATATATATATTTTATATCAAAATATAAATTAACATTTTCTCAAATATATGCATGCAAGTCTGTATTTATTTATACATAAATATAGAACATATTTTAACCTTTATTTTAGATGCAATTAATCGCGAATCATTTTTGCTCAGCACTAATATACTGTATATACAAACACACACACACACATCCATACAGTACGCACACACACACACAATATTTAACATTAATTTTAAATGATCTACAAAGCAGTTACACAGAATACTGGGAACTTCTGAAGTACGTGATGATAAAGGATAAGACTGGCCCCATTCACTTTCGCTATTAATGGCTTTACCATCACAGCCGTTGACGGTTTGCCACTGGAAACATTTATCCATCCTCGGTCCACACATTTTCACCATGCCTCGTCTACCATCTCTAAATCTGACGAGCTCTAACTCTGAAATCTGAGGGAAAACCCGCCGGATTCCATCCACACTGGACCAGAGCCACTTCTGAGAATAAATCCCGGGGATACTGTTTACTTTACAAGCTTTTTATTAAGTTCTCTGGGAATCATTTGTCCTCTTGAATAATGAGCACTTAGGCTGGAAATCAGCACTCATTTTCTTGTGGTTTCTTCAAAGCCTAATGCCCCTTTCACTTTTGAACTTGTATTACATTAAAAGTTACAAACTAGGAGTGGGTAATATGGACATAAAACTAGTCTTATGTAGTATTTATTGTGATAACGATATTAGTGATAATGATCCATATGTATCCACTGAGTCCTGTAACTTGAGAGTAAAGCAACAATCTTTCCAATTTTATTATTATATTTATTTGAAAACAAATACACAATGTAATATCCGTTTCATTCATACTGGACACTAGAGGGCGCCTCGTGTATAACCTCCACACATGCATCATAGAAGTAAAGACATCCAGCTATAACTGGGTTCACATCACCCTGTGTTAATGCACATTTTTGAAGTATTGATTAAGGAATAAGAGTTGCAAATGAAAATCTAAAATAAAAATCTCAAATTTCTAAACTCACCTGAGGTAGTTTTAGACAACAAACATATGATTGTGGCAATAGATGGTTTATCTGTGTTCTTCAAGCCATCCTGGGTTTTTAAAAGAAAATACAGTATATTTATAATGCAATGCTAAGCAACAACCTTTTTCACCGTTTACTATAAAACACTATGATTTCTTCCTCATTCTGTGATACGAAACCACGTCTGGTCATCAAGAGAGTTTGTTTCAAACACTCGACTGATGTTAAGAAGTTAATCGGGAGTGAAAGTATGTAAGTAAATGTCTTTGTTTGTGCAAAACAAATTCATGTGATAAATTCAACAAATCCAAATGAAAAATATTTGGGCTGCACGGTGGCGTATATAGGTATGTATATGAATCTTTGTTAACATTAGTTAATAGAAATAAAGTTTTTGTTAACTCAAAGTGCGTTAACTAATGTTAACTAATGAACTATTAATAAATTCTGTACAAGTATTGTCCATTATTATTTAATGCTAGTAAATGCATTAAATAATGAAGCCCTATTGTAAAGTGTGACCTATTTATATATGAATTAATTTCTCACTAAATTCCTTTATTTTGTTAAGCATGCGCAATTGTCACGATAAACGTAACCTCGTTCAGTTGAAAAATAGTATTATTCTGCAAAATATATTTGTATAACAAAAAAAATAATCACTCTGCTTCTCTGATTTAGTATTTAAAACAAGTATATTATAAGTAACTGCCTGAAAATTAAACGTAACCCTTTACTTATTTAGTGAAAATGTATTGAATTACATTAACGAACTAAACCCAACACTGTGCCCATCCCTATTACAAACTGATGACTCCAGATCAAATGTCACACAGTAAAAAATGCAGGGTTCCACACAATTAATTTATGCTGTCCCAGCCCAAATCAATTAAGTTCATTGGTTTTGACAGGTATAAGTAGATTAAACATAAAATAATTAAGCTGTCCCAAAAAACTCTGCTGTTGTCTCAGCTTATTTTAAATAAGTAGTTTTAAAAAGCACCAAAAGATATATTCTCATTTTCTGCAGAATAAAATTCTCTTTCTCAACAGACAATCTATAGTCCCTCCTGAAGTGCACTAGACTTTACTTTCCAATACAGAATTGAGCATCAGAAAGAGTTTGGGCCTCATGCAACCGTTCCAGAGCTTTTCTGAGGAGACCATTTCAGCAAATCCCATATCTGCCTCTTCAGCAAGCCATCGTCTGGACGTCCAGAGTGGCACTACGCTTTTAGTGAATAGATATCCATCCAGTGAAGGAGTGAGAGAAAACGTGAAGTGATTTTCCTGCTTTTGGCTCGAGTGGCTCAGGCCTCTCCTCCACTTAAACTTCCAAAAACACACAACAGGAATGTAAAGCTCCACTGTCAAGCTTGTCAAAACCTTCCCATTGTGTTGCTCGAGAGGAAGAAGTCACCTTCATTGTTATGTATGTAAAGACTTTTTTCCCATAGACACTTTTTTGCCATAACTAACTATAACTAACTATAACTAACTCAACACATGTCAATGGTGACTGAGATAATTATATGCAAATTTACCAGTTCTTGCATCTAAATCGAGCTGCTCATTTGATTGTAATTTGAATTTGCTGAAAAGTATATAAATTTACTGCATGCACTTTATTTCATTCTTTCTTTTTCTCTCAATATATCACATTATATGATCTTAAGAAGCTTTTTCTACTTTAAGCAACTTCATAAAACCATTAATGGCATTAAATAACTTTTTTTGAAGCATGTCGATTAATGAGTTTATAAAACTGCAAAAAACAACAACAACAAACTAAACTGCAAAAAATGAAAGATTTTTAGGCAGTGCAATAAATATAAAAAAAATTCTTAAATGCCAGTCCATCACAGTCACAATAAAACTACAAAAACGTAACTCTAGAGCACAAATTGTAATGAAATCTAAGAAAGTCTTCGTTCAATAAGAAGAGATGATGGATGGATTCAGTAAGAAAAAATGGATGGATGAATAGGTGGATGGATGGATGGATGGATGGATGGATGGATGGATGGATGGATGGATGTATAGGATGAGTTATGGGTGGATGGAAAAACAGATGATGAATGGATGGATGGATGGATGGATGGATGGATGGATGGATGGATGGATGGATGGATAAAATGAGTTATGGGTGGATGGAAAACAGATGATGGATGGATGGATGGATGGATGGATAAGTTGAGTTATGGATGGATAGAAAATAGATGATGGATGGATGAATGGATGGAAAGAGTGATGGGTGGGTGGAAAAAATATGATGGATGGATGGATAGATAGGATGAGTTAAGGGTGGAAGGAAAAACAGATGATGGATGTATATATGTATGGATGGATGTATGGATGGATGGATGGATGTGATGAGTTATGGGTGGATGGAAAAACATGATGGATGGATGGATGGATGGATGGATGGATGGATGGATGGATGGATGGATAAGTTGAGTTATGGGTGGATGGAAAAACAGACGATGGATAAATAAGATGAGTTATGGGTGAATGGAAAAACAGATGATGGATGGATGGATGTATGTATGTATGGATGGATAGGATGAGTTATGGGTGGATGAAAAATCAGATGATGGATGGATAGATGGATGGATGGATGGATAAGATGAGTTATGGGTGGATGGAAAAACAGATGATGGATCGATAGATGGATGGATGGATAAGATGAGTTATGAGTGGATGAAAAAACAGTTGGATGAATGAGTGAAACAAAATATGGATGGATGGATGGATAGATAGATAAACATTGAGCGCTGACAGTAAACAACAAACTGTAAAAAATGTCACTCTCTCTAGAATCTTGTGACCCCTGACACAGATCTAATCACAGAGAGCATTTGTCAGATCATTACTCTGAGAGAGGATGGGAGGTGACAGCAATACAACAGTGAAGTAATGATCTTTGCATGGAGGAGTCGTAAAGAGCTGTGTGGGAGAGGTCAGGACGACACTGCCCTTTGTCTTAAGTCCTGACCCCTGCACTGCATATGATAAATAAAGAATGACAACTAATTAGTCTTGCTTACAGTACACTTCAGCTGTGTCTTATTACACTGTCTTAAATAACACTCTGTTGCTAAGTACCTCCCGCACATCTATTTGATGGATTGAGACCAGAAATTAAAATTTGATATGAGCTCAGCCTGTCTTACGTTTCAGATGAATTTTCAGAAGCATTTGACATTTTCATTACCTATTAAGAAAGTAAAGCAAAAACTCAAATTTCATTGTCTGGCATCGTGACATTTGAATTACATATACATAAAACTATTTTGGAAATAGCCGCTATTTCAACCTGGTGAAAAAAAAAATGATGGGAAACGTCATTAATCATTTTTCCAGAGATATGAATAGCTCATTGATTTTAAGCTCTGACAAAATGTGTGCACAGGTCTCTGGGTATGAATGGGTGTTTATGTGGTCGGACGGAAATTTTTGAATATTGTGTGTGGAGTCGTAGCAGATGTGCAGCAGAGGGTCTGGTGTCCAGATGGGCATTTATTAAGAGGAAAGAACCCAAAGCACCACAGGATTCAAAGCAGCTCCATTACTATAAACACCACTGAAGTATCTACAGCTTCATTTCAAACCTTCCTCAAACACCACATAAAAAAACACACTCTTTATGGAGACTATGACCTATTCTGATTCTCAATGACAACAACATAAAGGCTGCCAAAGGTGTCATCCATGTAGGAGTTCAATCAATCAATCAATCAATCAATCAATCAATCAATCAATCAATCAATCAA
>CAIGQV010019070.1:10662517-10680584 GCA_903798115.1 Danio jaintianensis | reverse complement strand
ATCTATCTATCTATCTATCTATCTATCTATCTATCTATCTATCTATCCCTCCATCCATCATCCATCAATACACTGACTGGATCATCTATCTGGCTCAACAAAACATTGGAGGAAAGACATTTATTTCTTAAAAGCAATAAAATCAATTCAAACTTGTGTAAGTTTCTATTTGGATGATTTGTAGACAATTTTAAATCAACCAACATTTTAAACACTTAATCTTGCTTAATACTTTTTATTTAGACATTAATGGGCTATATGTACGAAAGTGTTTTTCAGTCAACGATAAACTCCGGTGAAAGGTTGATGTGACAATTTTTTACTTTTATAAGGTTCCTTTTACAGCATCGATACTGTAAAGCATTCATTTATTTGTTCAAGCAAATGAAAGGCTGTTTAAGTGCAAGCTTTGGTTGGAGCAACAGGCAAGTGCAGATAATCTATTGAAAACACTGTGGTAAAATAAATGTTCCTTTTTAAAGCCATGGTGAAAAACAATGGAATGGAATGCAGTGCTTCTTGTCTGGTGTGAGACGAGTTTCAGACAGACAGGCAGACAGACAGACAGACAGACAGACAGACAGACAGACAGACAGGAAGACAGACAGACAGACAGACAGACAGACAGACAGACAGACAGAGATTAAAAAAGTGGTTTCCCAAAAGTACGGTTGATAATAAGAAATATGTGTGTGCGTGTAAAATAAAGGCAGACAGATAGACAGATTAAGAAAGTGGTTTCCCAAAAATACTGTTGATAATAAGAAATATGTGCGTGTGAAAGAAATAAATCATGCTGTTAAAAATCCAGCTTTTCTGTCAAAGCACTAAATTAAATTTTGAAGTATATCAAAACTAAAAACATTTTTTTTATTGTAACAATATTTCACAACATTAACAAAATGTAGCTATGGTGAGCATTTAAAAAACAAAAGACGTCAATATTCTTAATACAATATTTCATCATTTAATAAAAACACTTTGGACTGAATAGGTGAAATTTAAGACTGTGCGGCCTTCCACTGTGGCATGAGCTGATCTCACACTTTCCATGCCAACCGACAGGAAAACATCCTTCAGAATAAGTCCTCAGGAAAAACCTTTACTGTGTAAATAAACAATACATCAGACTGTTTTACAGCTGTATACTTGGCTGACTAAACAAGAATTTGCAATATACCATAGAGGCTAATTGTCAATAAAACTAGTGAATGGACTTCCTGTTTTGAATGGATCGGTCTTAAAACCTTTCCCCAACCCTTCATCCCTCACCAAAATGCAGAGCCATCAACATTTTAAAGCCACTGTAATGTCACAACTAATGGTGGTTGTCTGTCTAGTGTTTTCTCCTGACCTAGATACCCCTTGATGACAAACCAGACCCAACACGTCCTGCTGTATGCCTTATCACAGCCCATCAAGATCTGAACACCAGGCATACAGCTGAAAATCTCTGAGAACATCTCCCTTCAAACAACAAGCAGAACATTCTGCGTCAGGTAACATGAGAACGCTGCGGAAATGACTCTCTGAGGTCAGTTCAAGAATGTCCGCACGAGTGACATAAAATGGGGGACTCAAACCACACATGAGATTCTTAATGTGTCGATTGAGTCTCGGTAAACGGAGAGCAAATTTATAAACTAGAAACATTTTATGTGTTTTGCCTGTTCATTAACATGACAGAGTTTTTGAGACTGAAAACAATGTGTAAGCTTCTGAAAACACAGTTGTCATGTCCATGTAAACACATAAAAACAAGAGGCTTTGAAAACAATGACATCATGTGCGTACATTGTACATGTTTAGGGAGGCATAGATTAAAGGCAAGCTCAAACAAACACGCAACAATTGTGGAGAACATGGTGGTGTTGTTGTTGCTCAAATGTTTCCTAGCAGTTCATCAGCAAAGTGTGGATTTACTTCACAATACAACCAAGCAGAGACACATCTTACACGCATGGCAAATTTTACATACACATCAGTGTCAATCGTCTGTCATCTGCATGTCGTCACTTTCCTACAGGTACTGTCTACTATGGTGACAGTGCCAACTACTGGCCTGGCAAATGTAGTACTAAGATGTTTGTCCTTTTCATAAATGTGTAAATGCAGATCATATTAAAAACATTGTCATGTAAACAATGAAACATTTTAAAACGGAAGGAAAAAATTTTAGTTTTGGACTGCATTGTTGTGTCAATGTTGCGTTAGATTCAAGTATAAGAAAATATATATCAGCTAAACTTTCAAAAGAAAGCTAATTTGTCCATGTCTTAAAGGGATAGTGCACTGAAATAAAAATAAATAGATGTAGGTGAGGGCGGCACGGTGGCTCAGTGGTTAGCACTGTTGCCTCACAGTAAGAAGGTCACTGGTTCGAGTCCTGGCTGGGCCAGTTGGCATTTCTGTGTGGAGTTTCCCCGTGTTCGGGTGGGTTTTCTCTTTCCCCTTTCAGCTGCTCTGGTTTCCCCCACAGTCCAAAGACATGCGCTATAGGTGAATTGAAAAAACTGAATTGGCCGTAGTGTATGAGTGTGTGTGTGAATGCGAGAGTCTATGGGTATTTCCCAGTACTGGGTTGCGGCTGGAAGGGCATCCGCTGCATAAAACATATGTCAGAATAGTTGGCGGTTCATTACGCTGTGGCGACCCCTGATAAATAAGGGACTAAGCCCAATGAAAATGAATGAATGAATGAAAGATGTAGGTGAGGATTTTCAGCCAACCTTAATGAAGATTGTTGCGGGTACTTGGTAATTCAGAAAATGCAAGCCAAATGATGTCATGCCATCAAGAATATACATATTTTAAAAAGTACAAAATTAACACCCATGCTCCTGACAATACATTGAGTTCTCTCAAAGTAAAATGATTAGTTTGTGCTACAAGCTAAACATCATTTACAAGATTATGACCTTTAACAACAGCCTCAGTCAATCTTGTGTATTAAATGTTGTAAATGCCGTTCAGTTTCTGGCACAGATAGATCATTTCACTTCATAAGAACCCAATGTATCATCATGAGACACAATTATTAGTTTTTATTAATTTTGTATATGTTTTTATGTACTCTGAAAGTAATGGTATAGACACTGATTTTTTGTGCATCATCTATGTCCATGATTTCAGCCAAAAATCTTTTTAACAATCACCCACATGTTGGATGGTCTGTAAATTAATAGCAAAACTTTTCGGATGAACTACACTTTTAAATTTTGCTCAGATTAGTCAAAGTTTTGACAGTTTGAGTCAATATTCAACATTCTCATACGATTCTTCCAAACCAAATTAACAGCTTATAAATCAAAAACTGTAAATGTACAAATGTGTTCTCTTCAATTCTCTTTCAATTGTTTCTCCTAGAAAGCAATTCGATTAAGGGAGAGCTGAGACTTTTGCTGCAGTATTATTCATTCATTCATTTTCTTTTCGGCTTAGTCCCTTTATTAATCTGGGGTCGCCACAGCGGAATGAACCGCCAACTTATCCAGCATATGTTCTACGCAGCGGATGCCCTTCCAGCTGCAACCCATCTCTGGGAAACATCCATACACACTCATTCACACTCATTCACACACATATACTACGGACAATTTTAGCTTACCCAATTCACCTATACCGCATGTCTTTGGACTTGTGGGGGAAACCGGAGCACCCGGAGGAAACCCACGCAAACACGGGGAGAACATGCAAACTCCACACAGAAACGCCAACTGGCCCAGCCGAGGCTCGAACCAGCGACCTTCTTGCTGTGGGGCGAACGTGCTACCCACTGCGCCACCGCGTCGCCCGCTGCAGTATTATGATAATCAAATTTGTTGTCTATATAAAGGTAAACAACTTTCACGTTGAAATATTTACAAGACATCTCAAGATTTACCAAAAACACTAAAGTCTACCATTGACTTTATGCTTTCAGAAGTCAAAAAAGCTAGGAAAAATTCTCACAAAACCACAGAATCAAAGCCTGTAAAATTACAAGTTATAATTTCAAGAAATTGGGAATCCTATAGGTCAAAATATCATAGTACAATCAAGCATTTGAGATTTCAACATGAACTCAAATTGTTCTTATTAAAATTACTTCTATTACTCCTATTGTGTGTTAATAATTGTCCTGTTTGTGTCTGTTTTATCTCTCCCAGAGACATATCAGCTGATACTTCAATAAAACCGAGAACACCCGGTTAGTCTCAACAAGTATTTTCTTTCTATCAACAAATGTAAAATTAGAGGTTTAAAAAAGGTGTTATCTTTAAATGTTAAGTGAGGTCAGCCATTCAAGAGAGTGAAAAGTATGTGAGGGTCTTAATCCCCTTGTAATGTGTGCGAACCCCCTCAGGTAAATCTCACCGATCAACACAAAGCAACGGGGAGGAGCTAAGATGTCAAATGCATTTGCCTGAACGGTCCACCATTGTCACCTGCTGAAAACAACAGCCAGAGGTGTGACGGCAATGGAGATTCCAAACTAAACATACGTTCAGTTCAACCTCAATATGACGCCGCTTTGAAGAAGAAAAAAAATTACAGACTTGTGAGTCAAACGAAAGTTTAAAGGTCAAAAGCTAGTGATTGAACTGTGCAGCTCATTCAACTTCATTGCTTTCAGACTGAATAACTAGAAATGAATGAGTCACAGAAATGCGAGACCTGACACTTTCGCATTTAAAGTTTGGGGATTCTCTCAAACTATAAAAGGGACAGTTCACTCAGAAAAAGAGAAAATGTACTCATCATTAACTCTTGAGTAAGTCCAAACCTTTTGGAGGTTTCTTTTGTCTGTTGAACACAAAACAGGATATAAGATTTTCTGAAACTGGTAGCCATTGACATCCATATTAGGGAAAAAACGATGGAAATCAATGGCTACCAGTTTCCAATGTTCATCAAAAATATCTTCTTTTGTGTTCAACAGAAAGCATAGAGGTCTTGAACAAATGGAGTAAATGAAGTCAATTTTAGCTCACTTTATTTTAAGGTACAATTCTTGCAATTAATATACCATTGACTACAGCTTTTGCTTTAATAAAACTCCTAATTTGCTGCTTATTAATAGTTAGCAAGGTAGAAGTTGGGTAGGATTAGGGAAGTAAAATAAGATCATGAACAAATATGTACTTTGTAAGTACTGATAAACAGCCAATATTTAAATAATAGGCATTCAAATAAGCAACCTGTTAATAGGGACAATAGGTTCCTATACTCAAGTGTTACCAAATTATAATTCTTGTGTGAACTAAAAAAGCAAAGTATGGCGTATAATTTCACAACAAAGACTGTGAACACCTCAATGCTTTTAAAAAAATAACTTAAATGATCAAATACAGATATTAACTAAAGAAAACTGGTGACACTTTATAATAACTACACACTATAAATAATTTATTAAGCATTAGCAAATAATAAATTCATAATTTGTTAAGCCTTAAGTCTACATTATGACCTTAGTTTATTAATACAGTGACAAATGCTGTATTCTTGACTTATAAGTACTTTAATAATGTGCTTAATAATTGTACTTTCATACTTTGTTACTGATTCATTTTTCATTACTAAATGAAGTATTGCATTCTTTACAAACCATTTGTATTTAAGAGTAGTTGGTGGTTTTTAAGATCATTCAGAATGAGTTAGTAAATGATTAATAAACTATTCAAATCAACATTTATATATCATATTATTCAGGCATATAGTAAACTTTTATCATTTTCAAACATCTGACATTTTCCCCCCAGTCGTACCTGCTGCTATCCTTTTAAGTAGTTGCTGGCGGGCAATGATCCTGCCCAGCCTGTACCCGGAGCGCCGTCTGAGGTGATCCATCCTCAGGTAGATATCCTGCGTCTCTGGGGTCATGTTGCCCAGGCATTCACTGCTCTCGGTGCGTGGCAGCTCCCTGTACATGATTGTCCGGCACCAAAAAACAAACACCTGAAACAGTCACGCAACTGTACGTCTGTCCACCAACAACCCCACACGTGTGAGATGTGAGTCCTTGGAGTTCTAGTATCTGGGAGGAGAGCCAGACATCAGCCCCGCCCCTATTCCGAGCCACGTGACTGGAGGTGAGCCAATGGGAAAGCAGGGTGGAGGGGACGGGGTTTGCGGCTGAGCTGAATTCAAGGTCTGTGCAAGCGCTGCTCAGTTCAGGAGGGAAATATAAATACCAGAGGAATGCCTGTGAACTGAGCGAGTGGAGAAAGCTGGAGAGCAGGGGGCCGTGGGAGGGGAAGAAGAAAAACAGCGTGGCTCAGATGAAAAAAAAGAAAAGAACAAGCCTGCCGCTGTGAAGCCCCACTCAGGTGCCAAGTTTGCTCAGGAGAAGTTTGTTAAGAAAGCGAGACACAAATAGTTTTTTCATGCACCTCTCATTTTTTAGATGTTTTAATGGGGGGGGGGGGTTTCAGTCTAATGTAAAGAAAACATCTAAAGAGCACTATTTAGAGTTAGTTGTGTCATATTTTATTGATTTGTGTCTGTAGATGTAATCACAATGAATTTTTTAAAGGTGGTTTCCTTAAAATTATTTTTTTCTTGAGTCAATTTATACCTTTAGCAGCACTTACATACACCAAATGTTTGTATTCATATCTGTATACTGATGGTTTTTACATACTGTAGGTATTCATTTATAATTCCATGATTATATAGAATATTCTACTCTACTGAAAGTATATATATAACGATTATAAATGATTATACATTTTTCTGGATGTTCACAATGTGTTTTCTAAATGATGAATTACGATAATAAAAACGTGATTCTCAAAATTCCCCTCTGTAAAAAGAAAAAAAAAAAGAAACTAGAATTGTGAAAATGACTTCCATCCAGTGTTTACATTTCTGTGCTAGAAATGTATGCAAATTAGCAGATATTTAATTCAATAATGCCTCATTTGCACTAAAAAATCATTTTCAAGAAAACTTGAAATACAAAACCAAACTTTTTTAATGTAATCAATCAGCTGGGGAAGTATGGTGATAACTGTTAGTTCATCTTTTTACCCTATGCACCTTGTTTAAAAAGGGAACATAGAAAGGAAAAGAGAAAGAGAGAGGCAGAAAGAGAGACATGTGTACTTAATTTAAATGGATTTGGATAAAAAGAATGTGGTCAAATAATCCACTGAAACAACACAACGGAAAAAACAGACCCGGAGGTGACGGTGAGTTTCACTGTAGATGTTAATAAAGGCGTCGTGTTGGTAAACTCGTTCCCCAACCCCCTGTTTGCTCTGAACTCAGTGGGGCTTCAGCATGTGAAACGACCATTCAGAATAAAATGGCCATTTCACACGTTAAAATGGGTTGTACAGGAAATGTCTCAACTCTAGGCTAAACACAAGGAGCTTTATTTATGCTGTAATAATGTGCACTTGTATTAATAAAAAAAATAATAATAATAAAAAATAAAAAATGTATGAAATGAAATGTATAAAATAAAAAAAATTATGTGCACACGTATTTCTAAAATAAAATAAAATAATGTGCCAAAACAAATAATTGTATCAAAAGTAAAAATATTTCAGTAAAACTATTTATATGAACTATTTATAAAGACATGGTTTATAATTATATAAACAAATGGTGACAAAACGTAAAATAAATAATAATAATAAAGTTATTCCACTTATTTATTGTTATTATATATATTATTTACAATTAATACCTACATTCATTCATTCATTTTCCTTTGGCTTAGTCCCCTTATATCAGGGGTCACCACAGCGAAATGAACCGCCAACTTATACAGCATACATACAGCATATGTTTTACACAGCGGATGCCCTTTCAGCTGCAACCCAGTACTGGCAAACACCCATACACTCTCACATGCACATTTTTTCTTTTTGGAAAAGTAACACAATTTTAAAATCTAAATTAAATAATAAATTACATTAAATAGAAAATAGTAAAATGTGTTATATTCATGCTGTAATTAGTTCTTTGCTCCACTAACTACTACTATGTATCGATTGGTCACGGAGTCACGGATCCAAATGCAGCATCTAAAAACTATTTTAAAAACAAAAGCAGAAACAAAGAAAACACTAAGCCCCCGAACACACACAATAAACCACACCCCGGCAGTGAAACATACAATCTCAAACATCAAAACCAAGGGGTGTGGTCAAATTAAACATTTATGGAAACAAAGGATATACTATTACTACTACTTCTGCTGCTATCGATGCTATTCCTCCTCCTCCTCCTACTATAATAATAATAATAATAACAATATTAATAAATTACTTAAAATTACTTAAATTCATAAACCATATATATATATATATATATTTATTTTTTTACACAATTCTCTCCCAAAAATTCTCTACCAATAAATAACAAAAAGACGTTTTTAAAGTCTGTGTGCACCGGAAGTTCCCGAGACTTTTAATTCAGTATGCTGATGTACTTCCAACTGCAATGGAATATTGAGTAGGGGGTGGGGCTTTCATTTTGGGCATCATTTCCTCATAGCAAACTAATGGTAAGAGAGAGTATTAACATGCAGTTGCTATGGAAACCCTCAGGTTGATGTCAACAGAAGGATCGCCATTTCAAACGCAGAAGCAAATGTTTACACTTTCGTTAAAAATTACCAAAACAAGCACACATTTTTTTTTCAGTGGATTAACTTGTATGGATTCATTATTCACCTTAACAATAACAGTGTGATCTAGCAAAATAAACATTGCAAATTTAGATTATACGAGGACTTTAAAGAGCGTCTGTTCCACTGCTTCATGGAACAATCTTCCGACTGAAAATAAAGTGCGTCCCAAATCGCATGCTTATGCACTATTGTACTCCATTTTGCAGTATAAATAGTATAATAGTAGTGCAATCACACTAAAATAAAAAAATTTTTTATGATAAATTCTTAGTTTGCTCATTTATTTCACTAATTTGGCAACCATCAAATGTTGTCTGGGAAACGGGTTAGTAAAAAAATGTTAGCGTTTTATTTGGGATGACACTACACTCATATACTATGCTGTTGAGTGTGTAAGTGCATAAGTACAGAGTGCATAAGTGCATAGTGTGCATTTAAGACTGAAAATATTGTTGTTGCCTGAACTCCATCACTCCACAGCACACGTTCACTGTTAGCATGCGTTATATATCTAAGTGTGAGCGGACACATAAACACATGATCAGGGTATACAAATGGGCACGACACCAAGCTAAACACACTCTGTACCCATTCCAGGACTGGCACACACACTAGTACAAACCACACAAAGACCGCAATTCAACAAGCACCTGCAAACCCTGATGCTATTTATACACAAACTACGCCGCAGTGAAGTGCTGTTTTCTAGCCTGTGACGGCTGTAAGACGCTCTGTTCAGGTTGTGTCGCTACATTACAAATGATCTCATTTGTTGACCCAGAGCTTGAGCTTATAAACAGTATACAGTGGACGCTTTTGCAGATTCATAATGCACAAAGCTGCTCTGTTGAGTTCAGGTGTAACTCTATGAGTGATGGGGTAACAGTAATGGTGCGGATGATTTTCTAAACAGACCTACTGTAGTTGATTGATGATTGTGCTGAATGGGATATTAAACATAATATATTTCTATGTTTATTTATTGTGTAACATACTTGTGTTTTTTGAATATTTTATTTTAATTAATTTAGGATTTTCCTGCAATTTGTTTATTATATTCTTTATGTCTATATTAAACTAGAATTCAGCTTAATGAAAATATATCCCTTTCATCCTTGCTCATATTAAACATAATATATTTCTCTGTTTATTTATTGTGTTACATATATTTGTGTTTTTTTATATTTTATGTTTAAATTAATTCTATTTAGGATTTTCTCGCAATTTGTTTAGTATTTTCTTTGTCTATATTGTACTAAAATTCAACCAAATGAAAATATATTCCTTTCATCCTAATATTCATTATAATATATTTTTGTTTATTTAATGTGTTACATATATCTGTTTTTTGATATTTTATGCTTAAACATTTTGTAGAATTTTCTTGAAATTTGTTTAGTATATTCTTTATATCTACTACAATTCAACTACGAAAATATATTCCTTTAATCCCTGCTGATATTAATTATAACATATTTCTCTGTTTACTGATTGTTTATTTATGTTTTATTTCATTTTCTTTAGGATTTTCTCTCTATTTGTTTATTATTTTCTTTTTTTTCTATACATTTTATTACATTTTAACCAATGTAGTACTACGCTATTTGATGTTGTGGTGCTCAAACTCACCAAAGATTAAGACAAACTACAAAAGAAATACAATACAAAATGTCCTCTTTTTAATGTATTTTTCTTTCCAATGTTTATTATTATAATTATTATGTTATTATTATTAATAATAATGCTGTAATAGAGAACAAAATAATATTTATAATTTATATGACAATATTCAATATATACAATTAAATTTTAACATATATTGTTATCATAACATCACCAATATTTAAAATAAACATATAATATTATTATATATTTATATATAATGCAACAGGCGGTTCATTCCACTGTGGTGACCCCTGATAAATAAGGTGAAGGAAAATGAATGAATGAATGAATGAATGAATGAATATAATGCAACATTAAAATATTTAATGCAATATTCTTACATATGTTTATATTGTTTATTTTTATTATATATTATTCAAAATAGAAATATAATTGAATAATAAAATAATCATACCACATATATGGTAACACTTCACAATAAGGTTGTATTATTTAAAGTTAGTTAATTGTATTTAAATGCATTATCTAACATTAGGTACTGTAATGTGTAATTAAATATATAATATATAAAATAATGAATAAAATACAGATTTAAAAATATAACATAATTATTATTATTATTATTATTATTAATAAGAAGAATAATACATTTAATACCAAGATGTAATAATAAATAAACACATGCATGTATATACAAAATACATATATTACCTGTACATTAATAGATTTCATTAATAATATAAAGATTACACCTCTACTTGGCTACAAAAACTTTATTCCTTTATTCCTTCATGAACTATTGACTGGAACTGGCCTTTATTTTAACACATTTTCAGCTTCATGTAGGAGAAGAGATGTTATTGAAAACAGATCAAACATCTTTGTCATGCAGAACTGAGTGCATGGCCAGATTTAGCTGGATATTGAGAGCCAAACGTGCCTCTGCCAGACCTCTCATGATCTCTGTACTGAAGCCAAAGAGTGTCTGACAGCTCACAATAAATACATGCTGAAAAATACAGCCTGAGGCTGAGCCTATGCATTAAAAAAAATATATGAAGCTTACTGTGAAAGTAAACAGTTCTTTAACTAAACAGAATTTTTTCCAACCAAAATTTGGATATCAGCTGTCTAGATATTTACTATGAAAAAAATTGTTTAATTAATCAAGTGAATAAAATAATATAAAAAAATAAATAAGGAAAACAATAATCCAAACAAATAAGAGAATGAGAACATAATTAAAAGATCTTTTTTTATTATTCTGAAATGAATGAAATATAATGAACGAATGAAACAAAGAAATACAAGAATGAATGAATAATTTAGATAAAATGGGGTAATAAAGAACATAATACAAAATGCTAAATAAAAAAAGAAAGGGACACATAAAAATAATAAAGTTCAATTCAATTCATTTCAATTCATGTTTATTTATATAGCGCTTTTCACAATATAGATTGTGTCAAAGCAGCTTAACATAGTTCTAGTAAAGTTATGCAACAACAATAAATAAATAAATAAATAAATAAATAAATAAATAAATAAATAAAGGGGATAAGAAAAGAATGAAAAGGACAAATTAATGAATAAATAAACTATTAAATCTATTAAAAATCAATTAATGAAATAACAATCCATAACATCATAAACAACAAATAAATGTATAAAAAACTGAATAAAAAAACAAAAAAGAAAAGAATAATGAGTTAAGAAAACAAAAAAATACACAAAAGCATGAACAAGAATAGAATATAAAGAATAAATTAAAGATGAACGAATAGGAAACAAATTTAATAAACAATAAACAGATAATAAATAATAAACATACAAGCAAACATAATACACAATTAAGGGGCTAATGATTAAAAAAATAAATCAATAAACTAATTAGAAAATAAATGAATAAATAAAAAATTAAACAGATACAGTACAAGGAAGTGGGCGTAACTATATCTAAAAATATGTCATGTGAGATCATAATGAAGCAAATTTATGTACATCATCAGCATCAGCCAAAACTCTTCCGCAAAGTTCCTTCTTAAAGAGACTGTTCACCCCCCCAAAAAGTGCTCACCATTTAGAAAAAAATTAATACTATGGAAGTCAATGGCAGGCGATGCGGTGGCGCAGTGGGTAGCACGTTCGCCTCACAGCAAGAAGGTCGCTGGTTCGAGCCTCGGCTGGGTCAGTTGGCATTTCTGTGTGGAGTTTGCATGTTCTCCCCGTGTTCGCGTGGGTTTCCTCCGGGTGCTCCGGTTTCCCCCACAAGTCCAAAGACATGCGGTATAGGTGAATTGGGTAAGCTAAAATTGTCCGTAGTGTATGTGTGTGAATGAGTGTGTATGAATGTTTCCCAGTGATGGGTTGCAGCTGGAAGGGCATCCGCTGCGTAAAACATATGCTGGATAAGTTGGCGGTTCATCCCGCTGTGGCGACCCCAGATTAATAAAGGGACTAAGCCGAAAGGAAAATGAATGAATGAATGAAGTCAATGGCAACATTTTTCTAAATATCTTCTTTTGTGTTCAACAGCAGAAAGAAGCTCCAATTGGTTTATGACAATTAAACAGTGAGTAAGTGATGACAGAAATTGTTTTTCATTTTTGGGTGAACTGTTCCTTTAAGAACCTCCTGCTCCACATTCAACATGCCTCAACAGGTCTGCACTCAAATGGCAACAGCAAAAAGAAATCTTCATCTCAGGTCTTAAAGAGCCCCTATTATGGGTTTTTGAAAATGACCTTCCATGTAGTGTGTAACACAGCTCTAAGTAAAGTAAAATATCCAGCTAAGGCTTAAATTTGAAAGTGCACCGTGTTTAAAACTATTGAATGATATATAAAAGAGTCGACTCATAGTGCTTGTAATGAATCGTCTTGATAACGAGTCTTTAGCCGTTTCGGCGTGACGTGGATACGAAACTTAAGCCCCGCCCATTTGTTGCACGCGCAATCCCGGGAAAATTTAAACCTCCGGCCCCGCCCACAAACAGACACTGACACAAACACTGTAACCCCGGTTGAATCATGTCGCGAAGACGCTGTCCTCAGCTGGATATTATTGGAAGTGTGAGGGAAAATTTGTGTTATTTTCCCTACCCAAAGATGAGGCTGTGAAGTGTCAGTGGTTGAAGTTTATTTGTGCAAAAATACCTCAGCATTATAGCCCAGGCCTTGTGCTGTGTTTCTGACGAGTGCTTCAGCAATCTACACGCTTACAACGGGGGATTCGTTTGTTAAAGGATCAGAAAAGACTATTGATGTATGGGACTTTGCAGAGCTTGACAGGAACTTTACAGTACACAGTTCATGAACCAGTTTCTTCCTCCATTTCACAAGTGTAAGTAAGTGCGATTAAAATGGTTGCCTCCTTGTTTTCTCTAGCTTGCAAATTATGTATTTAATTATGTTTTGTTACTTGTAACCGCTTGTACTGTATCTGGTTAACTCTTTATATTCTCTTATCGCGTCTAAAGCCACGTAAAAAACGCGACGCGTGCCGCTTTGTTTACGGATTTAAATGCGTTTGTGAGCTCGCGTTCCACTGCCGTTTGTCATTGCTATGGCCACCATCAGCTTTTTCTACACACGTGCGGCGGTCAAGTTTCAAAATAGTTCAGCTTTGCCACTGTGTGGAGTAATACTGAATGCGTGTCACTGTTTTTACTTATGGTTAAGAATAGAGGAATATGCTGGTGTTTAACTGCATTGATTTAATGCATTCCTGCATTGGGCTCACACACATACCTGCCAACATTTGTCCCTGAAAATCCGGGAGACCGGGGGGGAAAAGGTTCGGGGGTGAGGTGTCTGAATAACACTGTTGAGAACCGGGTACTGTGTTAGTAACTGTACTATGAAGCGTGTTTCGGGCAGCTGCTGCGATCGGATCCTATACCAATGTTGGCAACCCGGGGGTTTTACAGACCGTACCAAAATGCTGAGGAGCGAGGGGGAGGCGTTGAAATTACGGGAGTTTTCCGGGACAAATAATAAAATGGAAGGGGGGCGGGAGATGGGTCTGAAATACAGGAGACTCCCGGGAAAAACGAGAGTGTTGGCAGGTATGCTCACACATACACTCTGCACTCTGACTACTTCAATATTGTTGAAGCATTGGTGGGCATTTCTCTCGTGCTGAACGCTGGACCAATCGCAACAGACTGTCATCGGTCCAATCAGCGCAGATTAGCATCGTGCTAAGGAGGGGTTTGGGAGCAAATGAATCGCTGAACGAATCATATGGGAGTCGCTGGGATAATTAGGTAAAAATAAATGCATATTATAAGACAATGAAAGTGTTTTTTGACCTTGCATGCACATCAGCCTGTTGTTGGAGACCCCCAAAACCACAATATGACCCTTTTTAATGCATAATAGGGGCTCTTTAAAAGTGTGCAGCGTTTGGTTTACACACCGCACGGTCATTATGGCTCTTCATTTGTGTATTTTTCCACTAGCTGAAGTCAGAAGACAGAAGCATCTGCCAAGAAAGTGTAACCGTATTTGTACACCTTCATGAATTAATAGCTACATTTTGATGAAAAGAAAAATAAACAGTTCTTATGGCTCTTCCCCAATCAGGTCAGATGAGGATTTGCCACAAGAGAATACCTGTCAGAACCACAGCCAGTTCCTATACTCCACAAAAACAAACGTGCTTCTTAAAGAATGTTAGATACACTTAGATTTAGTTGAAGTGTACTAAAATCATGCAAAATAATAAAATACAGTAAATAAGTAAATAAATATATTAAATGAATAAATGAACAAATAAATTAATTAATTAATTAATTAATTAATTAATTAATTAATTAGCAATAGAGTGAGCAAAAGTGAATTCTTAAATATAACAAAAATATCTGGTCCATAATAAACGATATTGCACCTTAAAACTACACATAAAAATGTTTATAATCATCATCATAATGTCAAAACATCACCAATACTATCATAATACGAATATGATCATATTTCTAATAATCATACAATAAAATATTCTATTAAATGTTATAAAATGTACTGCAGTACATTTAATAATGTTTTTATGAAATATCATTTAATAAATATATTTCATTTAAATGTAATTTCATAATACAATAATCATCCAAATAAAATATATACAATAAAATATACAGTACATATGTATAGATATGACATAGTATTCATATATGTTTTGTTATAATGATATTGAATAATAATTAATAAAATACTTTGTATATTACATTTCGATGTCATTTTTTAAGTGAAACTTTGACGTTGTGTTCTTATTCTTAAAACTAGCACATCTAACTGAATCTGAAAAACTGCTGTCACACTAGAAAAAAACGATTAGTTGAATTAATTTAAATAAGTGAGTAGAATTAGCATAATGATTAAAATTAAGTCAACTTAACAGTTCCAAGTTACAATGGGCTTGCTTACTTTATATTTAAGTAAAGTCAACTTATTGCTTTTAAGGCACTGGGTTTACTCACTGTAAAAAAAAATGCAGGGTTCCACACAAGTCATTGACGACGTTTACATGGACATCAGTAATCAAATTATTTGCCTTAATTTGAATAAGACAATAATATGATTAAGGTGTTTACATGAGTTGCTTTTTGAATGTTCCTTTCATGATCCCGTTTTACATGTTATAGCACATAATTCGATTAACGTCATTGTCACCACGCTATCCACATTTACCTCTGGAGTTTCATGTAATTTCGGGTGTTTAATTTTTTATTTGTCAACTTTAACTGCAGTTTGGCACTTTCACTTTCATTCAGGAACATTTCATGCATGCCCCCCGTGACAAACGAGATATTGGATGCGAGTATGAACTGCTGGAAGAGTGTTGTTTTAATGGAATTTTATACCGCACGCCTAATGGGAGAAAAAACTTCCGCATTTCGCGGTGTGTGTGTCTGTCGTCCTTCACTGACTCGGTAGGTGCAGAGAATAGTGTCAAACAGCCGTGTGTGTATGGACTATCCTGTCGCAAAACGCGGCAAAAAGTCGTACATGGCGGTAATAGTTTGATTGCGGTGTTTACATGTCTGTACTGCACTTCAATAATGCGACTAAAATCGGCATACTCCACATGTCTTAATTCGATTTCTGTTTAGTTTGATTACGACCTTAATCGGATGAAATTAATCAAAAACTGCTGTTTACATGGTAGACTCTTAATCAGAGTAGTGTCTTAATCATATTAAAATCAGATTGTTGGTGTCCATGTAAGTGTACTCATTGATGTTGTCCCAACACAAATCAATTAAGTTAATTGGTGTTGACAAATGTAAGTGGATCGAACATTAAACAACTAAGTTGTCCCAAAAAAAAAGTCAAGAATTGTGTTGTTTCAGCTCATTTAAAATAAGTAGATTGAAAAAGCAGCATTTTTTTTTGAGTGTAGTAGCAAAAAATGTAATGCAGCTAAAAATATGATCAACTTTTCTTGCTAAGATCAATCAAGACCAGTTCTCTTAAAATAGGATTTACAATCTATGGTGGAAGACCTCATATATTTCATAGAAGAAAACAATTGAGCAATTCCAGCATTATGGATGTGACATTTGCAGTAAAACTTAAAACATAAATTCACATAGAAAGTATATGTTAACATTATTTTGAAACATCTGTATTTATTTCCAAAACTACTAACCACAGAGTTAAGGGATCAGAAAAATATAAATCTGTAAACATATTTTATAGATTAAATTAGGAAAATAGACATGCGTTATAGATGTGACCAAAATATAGAGATTCTGTGAAATAAACTGCACAACCCAAAGGAAACAATGCTAATCAAAAGGATACGAGTTTGGCTCTCTATAGAACAAAATTTATTGATTTTATTTTATTTGACATTTTTGCCTTTATGAGGGAAAAGCTTGGTTATGGATGTGACGTCTCTCCGTTATGGATGTGACAGATGTGAAATTGGCACTTGTGTGACTGGTAAATCAAATATAATTGTTTGAAAACACTGACAGAGACATTTTTGAGTATTTTTGCAGTACTTTAAAATACAAGCCTACACAAAAAACTTAGAAAGGGTTTTTCTATTTTGGTGAAAAATTTATTTTTCATGGCAAGGTAGACATTTGCATGGAATTGCTCAATTATTATTTTCTATAAAAATACGATTTTTAGACTTTCTCAGATTTCGTTTTTTGCAAGTGTAATAAAACGCCCTCCAGGCGGAGAGAGAGACACTGACGACTCCACAACTCAAAGAGAGCTGAAGATATCAACACAGCCCAGTGGAAAGAAAAGTTATCGGCATAATATTTACTCTGTGGGTTTCTGGGAAGGGCCGCTGAATGTGGACAGGAGCCAGATAAAACCAGCAGGTGCTCACGATTCGCTCCAGCAGACGGTGAAATGTTTCTGCTGTCTCCTCTGAATTCTGCTTGAACTCAATCTCCCATTGAAAATGTCAAAGCCGCGTCACGTTTATGAGTCTTCTCTGCTTTGAGGAATCTGTTCTTTTCTTTAAGCGTAACTTTATATGGCAAAACTGGCTAAATGTTGCTGTAATCCATCTTTTCTGTGGCCCTTGATAGCTGTTAAGTGATTATTTTGCAAATAGCTGGGCAGGCGATTTGAATGATGTTTCAGCATCGTAGTAAGAGTGTGTGATATTTTTGGCCTGCGTGACATTGGAGAAAACTGACATTGCAATATTTTTTTCCTGCTATATTGCAATGTGAAAACATTTTCACCAGATTAATTAAAAATCTCTATATGAAAAGAACTCATTATTTAGAATGACTATCTATCTATCTATCTATCTATCTATCTATCTATCTATCTATCTATCTATCTA
>CAIGQV010019070.1:10641776-10659839 GCA_903798115.1 Danio jaintianensis | reverse complement strand
CTCTCTCTCTCTCTCTCTCTCTCTCTCTCTCTCTCTCTCTCTCTCTCCTGCAGGTCTTAATTTTACAGCTCACCGTCAAGCATCACAAAAAAAAAACTATATACTTTTTCCCAGCAAAAAAACCCATATTATATCGTATAACTGTTAATTGTTAATATAATGTTATAAATATAGCAATTGAATAAAAATAAACTGAATACTCTACATATATTAATAGGCCTATGAATATTTATGTATTTATAGTATCCTTTATTTAGCCTGGAAGAGTCCCATTGAGACTTCACAGTGAGAAGATAGCAGTATGTTAAGTTGCACACAAAACAAAATAATCATACAGAACAATTACTATAAAAAAGATAAAGCAAATTAAGCATGTATAAGACTCAAATCTAGCAAATCATACTAAAAAAATGTATGAATGAGATTGTAAAAATTTATTTGAATTTAATCAAAAAGTTAGGAATTGCAGTGAGATTGAATAGAATGCAGTGACTATCTACAGTTTGCAAATCATTCCAAGCCCATAGGGAATAAAAGGAGATAACGCACCTCAGTAAGCCTAGGGTTTATCAACAACATTAAAATGATATTCTGAGAATTCTCCAATCACAGATAAACTTATAGATCAAATTTCTCATCAAAGCAAAAAATGATCGAACTCTTACCTTACAGAATAATTCACTTGCACTGCACCATTTATGTTTTTTTAAGAAGAATCCTCATACAATCATTAAACAAAAAAACACAATCAGGTTGTGTAAAAGCTAAATTTTTTAAGATAAAGCTAAATTTAGAGGAAATAGACTGCTAATAATGTGTTATGAGTTAAATTGTACATGATAGACTATTTCTCCATTAGACTATACCTTTTTGCCATTACCTTTTCCATCCCTGAAACTCTCAGTTTGGACCATTTCTTCACATTACAGACAGAAACTCTGTCACACAAAACACTCTCCTCTCTGTCAGGATGATGATGCCATGCTGAGAGCAAAATAGAGCCCGTAATTAAATAGTGTTCAGTGTTCATCGTATGTCTGCCCTTCCTCAGCATGAGACTCTTTACCTAAAATCAGGTCCTCGGTGCCTCTATAAACCGAGAAAATGTGAAAAAGAGAATTAAGGAAAACCCAGGCTCATTGGAAATACGTGCCTTGGCTTAAACTTTTGCATAACGTAAAATACATTGCTTCGGGTATGGTTGGTTGCACGTTTCAGATAACAAATCCATGTTTTTTGAATGTAAAATATATTACTTAGCATATGTTTTGTTTCAGTTGCATGTCCTTTTAGTGCATGTCTAGAAGGTGGGGCTTGTCGCACAGATGACCTAGCGAACCACTAACCTAAACCCTTACCTTAACCTAGCCTACAGCATTTTCAAAAACGAGCATGAGAAAATAAAGTGCACTGCGACCATGTAGTTTTACTTTGATTTTACATTGCTTTTATCTGTTTTGAGGAATCGTTCCTCATTGTTGGCGTCATACTGTCATGTAGCTTTCATTTTACCTAGAAACTGCAAATATATGTTAAACTACAGTTTCTTGCGGTTGTAATAAAAGTAGGCTGTAACATGTATTTTTAATCAGCCTGTATTGAAAAATGTTCTGTTGGTAGATGGTAGTGCTAAAGAATGTTATTTAAGTGCTATATATTTGGGTAAATTTACAATTTACAAATATTATATGCCAGACTGCTTCCCCAAGAGGCTCAGTTTAACATTGTTCTGAAGCATGGGTCAATACCTACACTTAGGGTGCACTCATACTAGGCTATCCGAACCGTGCCCGGGTGCGTTTCCCGGTTTGTTTGACAAGTGTGAGTGTTCCGAATCGGGCCCAGATGCAGTTCAGTTGGCCGGCCCTGGCCCGGTTGGACGAGGTGTGCCAGAGCACGGTTCGGTTGGGCTTTGAAACTGAAGACGCGACGTCACTTTTAAGGGACTGTTTCATATGGATTTATTAATCATTCTTACTTTTCAATGAACACGAACTGTCATAGTTTATCAAAGATACAAACCCCTCGCTGCACATCACCTGCCACCTTCAGCAAACCTCCTAATACGTGCAGCACGAGGACTTTTATGATCATTTATGAGCGTCAAAAGTGGTGGATCTGTTTCGCAAAATATTTGACTGCGTGTCACTGCATCCCAAACGATTAAAAATAATACAAAGCGATATAACTAAAGCAATGTCCACTGTGCTGAGTTAGAGCGCTTCTCTTCCTGTTAAATTGAACAGTCGCATCATCGATGATGTAAGCGTGCTCCAGCTCGGAAGGTAAAATGCAGTGTGAGTGCAAGCCGTCGGGGAGAGGGGAGAGGGGACAAGCACACTTCGGCTCAATGGTTCAAGGCAACTGTAGCTAGCGTGAGTACACCCTTAGTGCTCTAACTTCATACTCAAACTAAAGGGTCGCTTCATATTTTGAATGTTTCCAAAAAGTCCTATATCTAAAATAGCTTGTTAACATTGCATTACGGCTAATGTGGCTAAAGTTACCATTGTCTATGACTGTATTCAAATAGACCAAAGCTCTGTAGGTAAAATAATCCCAAAAACGTTAAGCATATTTTATAAACGCACATTTAGTTTAAACACTATAAACAGGAGTTTTTATAAAGTTAAGAGAATTGTACTGACAGTGTAATATTTATTTGCAAAGTCCAGTTCATGAGAATAGTGGAGTAACATGCTATGTTTAATCAACTTTACTTTACAACAATACATAAATGTATCTACTAACCATTCAGAAAAGTCCTAGTTCAGTGTAGAAGTGAGAGTCTGGAGTGTCAGAATAACATGTAAAGGCTCCACCCTCTTCAGGAAAGCAGCAGCTCATTTGCATTTAAAGCTACATGCACAAAAACTGCATCAAAATTGGGGTGAATTTAACAGGCTAAAATAAACAATCTGCATTGAACCTTCACAGACACATTCTGGGAATACCAGAGATCTATTTTACATCTTACATAAAGGGGCATAATATGTCTCCTTTAGCTGAGCAGTGCAGTTATCCTTTGCGATCAGCTGGAGCAGTGTTAATCAGCCAGGAATGAGTCAGGTAGTAGAGTAGCCTTTATCAAGGTGAGTGTTAATGCGCGTGAGATGTAGTTAGTAATGGAGTCATCTGATGGGAAAGAGCACGCGGCTCATCTGCTGTGCCTCAGCTTACGTGTCAAAGGTCAGAGGTCAGGCACTGGAATGCCTGGCTTGGCGATATGACTGTCTGACCACTGAAAGAATAGACTAGGAAAAAGTTGGAGCTTGGAGAAGATTTGACTAATGTAGAATTTTGCTGATTATTAATTTTATAATTTATTAACAGTTTTAAAATATATGATCAGAATAATGCACACATATATATTTCAAAAGAAAAAATAAAATACTAAATAATATTTAATAATATATAATTATTAAATTTTTGGGGGTTAATATTATTAGCCACCTTAATTATTAAAAAATAAATTATACTATTATATTATTAAATTATTACTATGAATTTTTTTTTTGATTGGCTACAGAACAAACCACTGTTGTCCAATGACTTGCCTAATTAACCTAATTTGCCTGGGTAACCTAACTAAGCCTTTATATTACACTTTAAGCTGAATACTACCCAGCAGGCACAGGATATCGACATGACGTCAGATTGATGTGGTATTCCAACGTTGTGGGATGTTGCATTTTGTTTGAAAATGAAAATTGGGTTGATGTCAGAACCCAACATCAGGCCGACGTCAATGTCCAACGTCCAACCTAAAATCAACCAAATATCAAATGTCTAATGATGTTACAACTTGACGGTGTGTGGACATTACCACTATGACGTCTATAAGACATTGGATTTTGGTTGCCATATCTGATGAATAAATGTCAGTATTTGATGTCAATATGACATTGGTGTGACATTGGATTTTTGTCACTTTCCAACACAACCTAAAATCAACCAAATATTAACGCCATTTGACGTTATTGGACGTCAAAATAACGTCCATATAATAATAATAACAAAATAATGTTCTTAGACACTGGGTAGACATTGAATTTTGGTCACCTGTCCTCATGACCTAAATCTAACCTAATATTAACATCTTAAGCTGTTGTGTGCCTGCTGGGTAGTATCTTGCAAAATAACTATAAAAAAATATTATATACTGTCATCATGGCAAAGACAAAACAAATTAGCTATTACAAATGAACTAAAACTATTATATTTTAAAAAGTTTTGAAAATTCTTCAGTACATTAAACAGCACTTGGGAAACATTTTAATAAAAATAATAAAAAATAATAAATAATTTTGACATCAACTGCATAATACTAAATAATACAACAGACAACAGACTTTTACATTGCATAAATACACATGACTGCTTCTTAACTAGCCTTCCTCTGCAGGTCTGCATGGTTCTAAAGCTTTCAAGATAACACCACCTAAATGACGACCTGCAGCTTTCTATTCTCAGCTTCATTTGTCCAACACACAGACTGCTGTCCATTTAATAGCGCAGACTCAGGTTGTGTCTGTCCATCTCAGCAACTGTCTCTCTCCATCAGTGCTCCAGCTGCTTGATCTGAGCCCTTGATCTCCTGTCTGTCAGCAGCTGAGAGACCCGTCACTTTAAACTTCAGCACAGCCTTTTCATTACAAAACCAGTCTACAGAGCAAAAACACCAAACAAGCGGTCAGCACAACCTTGATAAGCCAAGGGAGAAGCGGCTTTCTCTGCTGTCATGTTGCATTTCAAGCAGTCTACAGTTGTGATCAATGTTATTCGACCAAGCAGAGACTGAAAATAAATCTACCAATAGTTTTTTTTTTTACAAGATCTATAGTTTTTCAATTAAAAATCTCTTAATTCCAATTTCTTTTTCACTTACTCGACTTCTTAAAAAGTAAATGCAAATACTGGGAGACAGAAACGCATTTGCCGAATAAACTCTGACATCGCAAGCATAACACCCATGTGACAAATCAGCTGTTTCCATTAAGCTTGCCTTGTTTACTGTTGGTTACTAGGTTACCAATACTACAGTCAGCCACTCTAAAAACTTGATGGAAATCCATATAATTTGCTAATTTGTTTTTGTGAACTTTAAAAAGATTGTTAGGATGGAAACCCAACTAATATTCAAAGACAATCTGATGGTTCCTTTTATCTATAAACTTCATGTCCTCAAAATCGCACATATTTAGAAACGTTTCATAACAGTTTACCATTGCTTTCACTGCAATAAAACAACCAGAAAGCACTGAATCATAACTCGATACATTCGCAATGGTTCCAAACGTCTCATTAAATAAACTGATTTCTAAGATTAAACCCAAAATGGATACTGTGAAAGAAATACGCCAGCCCAGATGTGAATCTACGAGTGCTTATGTGAAGTAATTAGTTTCACAGAATTACAGCGCAAGCCCTCAACGTTTGCCAGTGAGAATATGAATGTCGTACAGATGGTCGAGCTCCAGCGTCAAGAAAACCCAATGGACTTCGGCCAGGCAGCACATTTTGCACAGTAGCCAAGCTGGTGTCTCTGCATTCTCAACCAGCGTCAAGCTACGCAATTGAAACCACATGGACTTTTCAGATTGCCGAAATTCCTCGTTTAAAAATATTTGAGCCTATTTAACGCAAGCCTTCAGTCACTGTCTGGTCCTGTGCTCCGTAATGGGGTCAAGCGGGTCATGTTCCTGATCAAAGCCTTTGACAGGAAGCCCTGCGCTCATGGCTCCACGCTATCATTCCTTCTGCACTGAAGATTCCTGCATCTTTTTGGTTGATATCGAGGAGGAGATTATTCCGGCTAGACTTTAGGAGGACACGCAGAGGAAGCAATGACGTAAGTAGCAGTCACAATGCGAATGACTGTCTACACAAACCCACTGGGGTTGCTTGTTTTGGCAAAACCCCCATCAAACTCTTATCCTCTCTCTAAACAGACCCTATAGTTTGCATGGTGTGAATATAACAAACTTTACTCTTTAAGGTGCAAACTAGCCAGTGCTGAGTGAAGTATATGCAAATGAAGCTCTTGAGTAAACTCCAGTAAAAGTGTTAATTCCCCGTTTATTTTTTTTCCATAAATTTTTCTCATTATTTTCATACCAGATAGAGGGCACATAACTAAAGGTACTTAATAAGCTGCTTGCACAGCATTTTTTGCGCTCTCTTACAGTATCAATGTTAATAATACTGTATTATTACATATTCATATTATATTCATTCATTTTCCTTCGGCTTAGTCCCTTATTTATCAGGGGTCACCATAGCCGAATGAACCACTAACTATTACAGCATATGTTTTACACAGCGGATGTCCTTCCAGCCGCAACCCAGTACTGGGAAATGCTCATACACTCTCGCATTCACACACACACTCATACACTACAGCCAATTCAGTTCATCCAATTCACTTATAGCACGTCTTCGGACTGTGGGGGAAACCGGAGCACCCGGAGGAAACCCACGCGAACACGGGGAGAACATCCAAACTCCATACAGAAATGCCAACTTGCCCTGCCGGGACTTGAACCAGTGACCTTCTTGCTTTGAGGCGACAGTGCTAACCACTGAGGCACCATGCCGACTCTATTCATATTATATATATTATTTAATGTATTATTAAATAATAAAGTAGCACTTCAACGTGAACCGGAAGTTGCTAAGACATTTATTTCAGTATGTTGCTGTACTTCAAACTGAAACAGAATATAAACAGATGACCCCAAGGTTTCCATAATCCCAGACCGGGCCGTATCCTGAGGAGCTGCTGTGGTGGTCATGGAGGAGTGGAGAGAAAAGGACTGATTCCTGTGAGACCCCAGTGAAAGACGAGTCTTCTCTGACGTCCAGCGTTCACCAGCCTCCGGCGCCTAGACTGCAGCTCTGCACAAGACGTTTGGCCATAGGAGAAATGGTCGTGCCCAACTAAGCCTGGTTTCTCTCGAGGTTTTTTTTCCTTCACTTTCGCAAATTGGTGAAGTTCGTTCCTCGCCGCTGTCACCACTGGCTTGCATGGTTCGGGACCTGTAGAGCTGCGCATCGATGGATTTGCTCTTCAGTGTTTGGACCTTAAGCAGTGAAAATTAAACCACACTGAACTGAACTGAACTTAAACTCTAAAAACTGAACGGACACCATTCCAATTCACTATAATCTTCTATGTGAAGCTGCTTTGACACAATCTACATTGTAAAAGCGCTATAGAAATAAAGATGAATTGAATTGAATTAAATATTAAGTAGGGGGCGGGGCTTTCTTTGCCGCATCATTCCCTCATAGTAAACTAGCAGCAAGAGGGGCGTGGCTAAGAATATTTTGGCTGAAGCTGTCAAACTGACATCAACAGAGAAGAATCGCCACTGCAAACACAGAAGCAAATGGTCAGACTTTAATTGAAGAATTACCAAAACAGATTAATGTTTTGCACAGATTAATTGTTCACTTAAATAATAACAATATGTGCTAGCAAAATAAACATGGTAAATTTTGATTTCACAGGGCCTTTAAAAGACACTTTTTATGTTTTTTAATGTCCACGTGAAGCATGGATCTACAGCTGACAGAGTGAGTGACATCAGGTAAACTCAGCATCAACCTGAACTTCTTTCTGAAAGACCAACGTGGCCTTGTATACATGAAAAGAAAGATTGTTTTTGAAAGGACTTCTGCCAAAAATGCAGAATCAAAACTTTTCTAAATCCTGAATCAATATCTGAACTAATTTTGCATGCTGGAGGGAAATGACGTTCCCCCTCATACGGGAACTTCAACGTGCGTCTGGTAACAGACTATGGGAGTACGTCAGACGACCAATCACTCTGAAGAGTAAGAAAACAGGCCAATGAAATGCCAAAATGAATTGGCAGAGCTCTGCTTCACAGCTGGCAGTGATGAGCCATTAGTGCTATATAAGCTACCCGCTGAGGAGTGAGCATCAGAATTTAATTACTTCAGAGCCTCTCACGAGACTGAAGACACTCTATCTGCCAACCTGATTTCAAGACTGAAACCAGTTTACTCACCAGTGCGGGAGATGACGCGACAGCGGCGGTCGATCTGGGCTTCCTGTCCCCTGGGCGTTTCGCTGGTGTGCACAAAAGAGCAGTTTCCATTAAAAGAGCAGATTCCCTAAGAGAGCAACACAGTCAATCAACACGTCTTTTTCAAGACGCTGTTCTGACTGTGCGTTTCTGGATGCGGTGGTTCCTATCTCCGGATGATGGGCACGGGTATCGCATCACAGGTCTGGGGGTCTTGTCCATGTCGATGCGGTGCTCGCAGACAGCTCATGCTCTCACTGTGAGGGCATGGCTGTTGCACAACTGAGATCGCGGCTTCCAAGCCACCCCCGTTGCTCCCAGTGAAAGCGGTTAGCACGCGGGCAGATCTATCCGTCGCCTCCGGGCCCGCGGACCCCCCACTCCTCCACAGCACGCTCCATCCAAGCTTCGAGTGGTTGTGCGGTTCATCCCCCGGGATGCCCGCGCCTCCGCTTGATGACACCGGAGATCAGATGTCCATCGCGACATCGGAGGGCGAGCTGTCATGCTCAGATGACAGACCGGGCTCGCTTCCATCCTACGGGGTGCAATGCAGAGTCACGGTTCTCGAATCAGACATGATGGCTGCGCTTCCTGGTCTGCTTTGGTGGTGTGGCTGGAGATGGCTTGTCCCCCAGTCTCACCGCCGGACCGACTAGAGGTGTGACGTGCGGGCTGATGTAAGATGAATCTTCCAGCTCCCGTCCACTTCTTCCCAGGGGCGCACAGCAAACGCACGCTGGCATAGAGGGCGTTTTTTCTCCGCCCGGTCCTCGTGCGCTTCCGCCTTCACCTCCCCTGATGGCAAGGCGGCCAGTGGGTACGAAGCTATTTCTCAGGTGGTTGGCGCCACCACCTGGAGGGGTAAGCTAAGACCCCCGTCCAAGGCGGGTGGGTTTTCTGTGTCTCTCATGGCCAGAGCCCACACCTTTGCGGGCCATGCCGCTTCTGCCCTGCACCACGGCACCTGCTGTGCTGCACAGGGGCGGTTCTTCCCCAGGCTTATGCGTTATCCCGGTTTCTAGACAGAGCGCGGTGGACTTAGGTGACCTATCAGTAGATGGTTAACACCGTCACTCAGGCTAGAGCACCCTGTATAGGCAAGCCTATGTCCTGTAGTGGAGTCTATTCGTTGTGTGGAGCTCTTCTCTCTGAGAAGAACCCCGGACATGCCAGATTAGTGTTGTGTTTTCTTCCTTCAGGATAACTGGAGCGCAGGCTGTCACCCTCCACACTGAAGGTTTGGCGTGCTGCCATCCCCGCTCTCTGTGGGGCGGCGGATGGTAGCGCGCTGGGAAAGCATAACCTTATCAGCCGGTTCCTCAGAGGTGCGTGGCGTGAGATGGTTAATTCCATCCCCGCCCCCCTCTCTTGCCCTCTCGGGATCTCTCTAGCCCCAGCGGTTATGGTTAGGTCAGTTGAGCCACTCGACTCAGTATCTATAAGTTTTCTGTCCATGAAGGCAGCTCTGCTGGTCGCGTTGGTATCAGTCAGGAGGGTTAGGATTCCGGTGGCATTTTCGGTCAGCGAATCGTGCCAGGAATATGGACCGGCCTACTCTCACGTTTACCTGAGACCCCGGTTCAGCTTGTGCCAAGGTTCCTACCACCCCTTTTAATATTAAAAGTGGTAGTGAGCCTGCAAGCGCTGTCTGCGGAGGAGGCAGACCCAGCCCTTTTATTGTATGTCCGCGCACTGCGCTTAATGTGACACGTAGAGCATACATCTTTAAGCAGCTCTTTTCTGTTATGATCGGCAGAAGGGAAGTGCCGTATCAAAGCAGAGGTTGGTCCATTTTATAGTTATGCCATTGCCCTCGCCTCATGTGCCAGGGCAAGCTGTGTCCCCCGGGAGAGAGAGAACAAAGCGGTGCCTCCTTTTCGGCGTGAGTACGCAGCGCCTCTTAACAGCTCGGTGTCAAAAACGCTTGCTGCGCCATGCTCCCTAACCCGGAGATACTGCGCTTTTTCTATTCTGCTAGTAAGTTTCCCGCTTGGCGAAACCTAGAGAATTCCTCCGAGGCCCCCAGCACCCGACTCAGCGGAGGAGCCGGGTGCCTGGCTCAGTGTGATGTCTGGTATGCCCACTCTTGGTCTACCCACATGCTGAGGTTCGGTGCCAGCTATGCGCGGTCCCCAATGGTGATTCCATATGCTTATGTCAGCCACGGAGTGTTCCCCCTGACCAGGCGGACCCGTGTCTTCCCTACCCGCTAACCAGCTTATCATATGTAGTACTCCCCCTCATCAGGGCTAGTCCATATGCTCTATTACCATCAAGTCTCCCCTCTTGGGTAGCAGGTGGCCTCCGCAGCTTCCTCCTCCTTCGGGGACTGGCACGCTTTCCCAACGTACTGTCGTATTTCTAAAATCCCTAAACTATATTAGCTAGGTAAAAGCACATTTACGACCCCCGATCTAAATTGTAATTATTCCCATGTAATGGTAATTAAGGGCCTAGGGGACCTTGGAAGGTTGCGCTCTTGGTGATGCTTGTGCGCTCACGCTATGCTTGGCAAACTTCACATCAGGAGCGTGATGGGCTTAGCTGCTGTGGCGTTTTCCATACAGTCTCCCATAGTCTGTTATCAGACGCACGTTGAAGTTCCCGTATGAAGGGGAACATCCTGGTTACGTACGTAACCCACGTTCCCCGAATAGGGAACGGAGACGTGCGTCTCCACTGCCACAGCAGCTGAGTCTCCAGCTGTTAGCTGAGTGATCGGCTCTTCAGCAGGCAAATTCTGATGCTCGCTTCTCAGCTGGCAGCTTATATAGCACTAATGGCTCATCACTGCCAGCTGTGGAGCAGAGCTCTGCCAATTCATTTTGGCATTTCATTGGCCCGTTTTCTTACTCTTCAGAGTGATTGGTCATCTGACGTACTCCCATAGTCTGTTACCAGACGCACGTCTCCGTTCCCTATTCGGGGAACGTGGGTTACGTACGTAACCAGGACGTTATGCAGTTCAAAACAACGATCTGAAGGATGACACCATGGCTGAAGTATTACTTTTAGACAGGTATGTTTTAAAACTATTTTAGTCAAGTGTAAAAGGAGATGAAAACAAACGAGCACAACTGAAAATGAAAAGTCACTCGTTGTCTTGGTAACGTAAGTCTAATGTAAAAAGATGACAGGGTATTTCTGTTTTTAGCACTCCTTTTTTCTGATCTGATTTTTATTTAGTTTAATAAAAAAACATAAGTAAATATTGCTCTACCGCCTAAATTATATTATTAAGGAGAACGTCAGAATGTGAAACTTTACCCCGACGTAAGTTCTGGGGAAATATAATTCCTGCATCCGCTGGCCTGTCAACAACTACGCTGGACAAAGTGCGTGTCTCCATAGAGTTTTCTAACTAGTAAATGACATGATCTAGTGTTATATAAGGTTGTCTATCGTCATCAGATCATCATCTATTCGGTGCGCTTTCACGCGTTCATGACTTAAGGTGGCATGGCTTTGGATGGCAGGAAAGGGGCATACATTTTCAAAGCTAACGTTAGCATTCTGGCATATCACCTACTGCACACCTTTAATGACAAATTTTCGTGTTGGCCTAATTTTTTTTTTTTGGAACGACAGCACACCAAAGTGTTCAATTTAGCTTAAACTACACTGTTGCTTTACCTTTCGTACACATGTGACATAGTGTCAACAATCGAACAAAAATAAAAAAATAGACAACAAATCGAAAAAAATAGCAGAGCTCACAACTAAAACTGTAGCAACTCATATGAATGATATTGATGAAATCACTTTTGTTTTCAGAAAATATCAGATTTATTTCTGTTGAAAAACACTGAAAACATTTACAACCAATGATAATCCTTCCTACTTGTAAGAATTTAAGAATTCAAAGTGGACGATGACAAAACTGCAGGGCACACACTTGAAATAAACCAAATATTATTATAAATTGGTTTGGTTTTGGTGTGAATGAGCCTTTAATCTACACTCATTCCTTGTGATAGTTCCCACACACATATTAATAAAATATGTATCCACCAGCAAGAGGTTTCATTTAATCTGCACTATGAATTATACATGAAACCGCATGTGATCTTCTCTTGCACCTCTTGTTTGTTTGGCTTCAAGCCCAGTGAATTGAGCTCCAGACTGACCACTGAGCTGGAATGAGAAAAGGCCCAGATGTTGGGAAGCTGGGCTCCGATTTGGCCGTGAGGTCCCAGGCCAGGCTCCAGGAATTCTCCGGGGGGATCACGCTTCCCAGCTTTGCATTCAAGGCGAGCAATTCTTCCCCCAACCATCCTTCTGCTCCCACTCACAGATATGCATACCCGTCTTATGCATGGGCTATAAATTTTCTGAGCAAATATTCCCAAGCCGGGCCAGCAGTTTTCCAGAGAAAATCACAAATGTAATGTATATCTACTTTTAGATTGAGGGCTTGAGGGGGAGGGAAAGCCTTAAAGCAATAGTTCACTCGAGTGAAAGTGATTCACTGTGTTAAACATCATCAGGTTACACTGTAAAAAGCGATTAGTTGACTTTACTTAAAAAAAGAAAGTAAACTCATTGCCTTATAATTATTATGTAAACAAACTGTGCATAATTATAAAAGTTAAGCTAAGTCAATGGGTTTACTCACTTTTTACAGTGTATATTGTTAAATCACTGTCGCAATTCATGCAATTGAGTGAGCCTGAGATATTGAGACACATTTGCCAGATTGTTCTGAACAAACAAAACAAATAAACGCAATGAACGAAGACATAACTGAATGAATTAAACGTTCCAGAATAAACAGCCAGTGAACAGTGACAGAATCAACAGTAATTGTAATATTTTGCTGGACAAATCTAACTAAACAGCATGAATGAACTGATAAATAAAGAAACAAAATAGATAAATGAAACTGAATATTGTTCATTGTGACTTAACTAAAAACATGAATGAAGTAATAATCATAAAAATAATTCCTTACGTTTATATAGCATTTTTTCTAGACACTCAACGCGCTTTACACATTTTTGGGGGTAAATGTTCTCATCCACCACCAGTGTGCAGTATCCACCTGGATGACGCAACGGCAGCCATATTGCGCCAGACCGCACACCACACACCAGCTGATTGGTGGAGAAGAGACTGAGTGATGAAGCCAATTATGATATGGGGATGGTTAGGAGGACATGATGGACAGAGGCCAGTGGGCAAATTTGGCCAGGATGCTGGGGTTAAATCCCTACTCTTTTTCAAAGGACATCGTGGGATTTTTAACGACCACAGAGAGTCAGGACCTCGGTTTAATGTCTCATCCGAAAGACGGCGCTTACTGAGCATTATAGAGTCCCCATCAATATACTGGGGTGTTAGGACCCACACAGACCACAGGTTGAGCGCCCCCTGCTGGTCTCACTAACACCACTTCCGGCAGCAACCTAGCTTTCCCATGTGGTCTACCATCCAAGTGAACAAATAGACTAATAAGTAGGGGTGTCATGATACTTTATAATATCAAGAAATCATGAAATAAAAATGCACCAATGCATATTGCTGATGAAAACGACAAGATTCTCAATATTGAGCTTGTTTTATCAAGCAGTCATCTTACTGTATTATAAGGTATAATCCATAAAAAATGTAAATTCCATCTTTTTGTACTACATTGCATAATGACGTATATGTGACCACGAAATATAACTGAATCAGACAAAGAAAAGCAACATATTTCACTGTAATATTACTAGACTACATGGCCAGTTATTTGTGACTGAATGAATAAACAAATAACTTAACAGAAACCATTCAAATTGAGAGTAATATTTAGCCAATTGTAAGCACATTAACAGAATGAACAAATGAAATGAACACATGAGTAATTCAACGACTTAAAGAATAAAAATAAAATGAACTGTATATTAAGAGCAATAGTATTTTAAGACAGCATGTTACATAGTGGACAAATGTAGACCAGGACACAAAGAATTACACACACACACAGACGCGCGCACACGCACACACACACACGCGCTCACACACACATACACACGTCATGAAGGAACTGAGGGCTCTGTGAATGCTATTGTTTCACAGTTGCAAAATAGCAGTATGACAAAGCATGTAATGCTGTCAAGTCAGAATCTGTTAGGACTCAACCAACCACAGAAATCCATGGGAAAACATTTACAGTCACACACACACCACCTGGCTTCTATTAGCAGAGAGGAGATTATAACACACACACACACACACATATACACATACAGTGCCTTCTTACCCAATTTGCATTTACGCAGGCTGTGATTTGCGCTGAGGAACACACTGTAAGTGCAAATTCCCATTTTAATTGAAATGACTCAAGCTGTCTACTGGCTGAATGCAAAAATAAGTGGTTACAATCTGATTTCAGACAACATCTGAATTTATTTCAATCAAACAGATGACAACTCTACAGCTCAATCCGACCCAACACAAGGCCAAACAAAAAACAAGCAATTAAATGAGCAAATCAAATGTTCTTCTTTCTTTGCTGCTGACTAAATAGATTCTTTTGGTAAAGCAAGATTAAACCTTAGTTTAGATATAAAACATTTCTGACTAGCAAAACACTATGTTGTTCATCAACAATGTAATAAATCAATAGGACAGCATTTTTACAAAAGAAACAGAAGGCAATCCTGACAAGCTGCTTGGCAAAGCTCAGAAGCTCAACTGAAAGTAGAAAGAAAGTCTGTTTATTATTTCTCGTTCGTTGCCTTTTTGATTACTAGGCCAAATTGTTTAATAAGCATTTAACCACAAGAAAGCCCTCATATCCCACAGGGACACAGCGGGATTATATAACTGCGCAGGCATGAGACTTAAGAGAGGCAAGGTGTTTAGATAATAGTGCATGAAGTATCCTGCTCTGCAATCTGCTCTTCTTGTATCACTACATTGAGTGCGTTAAGCCAAAATTGTTTATATTACAAAAAAGTAAGCAAAAATGTCCTTAAAATTAAACACTGCAACCTATTAATAGTAACAGAAAAGGGAAGACGACTAAAGATGCTGACTTCGGTTTTATGTCTTTAAATTTTAAAGAGATTGTTCATGCAGAAATTAAAGTTTGCTGTTGATTTACACTTTCATTATGCCCTCTAGGTTATAGCTGAAGATGAAACCTTACTGATTCATAATACATAAAGCAAGTCAACTGCTACCAGCATTTTGAGAGTAAAAAAACATATAAAGGTAACAAAAAAAAATTCAGAGCTCTTATGAAGTGAAAAGATCAGTCTGTCCAAGAAACTAAACACTATTTACAACATTTTTGCCTGGTAAACTATCCTTTTACGTTTTTAACTTGTCAATTTCACTAATTTCATTGCTAATTACAAGACAAGGTGGTCACACCTGTCATTAAGGCTTAAATACTGTAGAAAAAAAACAGTATTTTTTTGTTGATTTTTATTGTTGATGTTGTTGTTTTGAAATATATTGATGTTTTGTGCAGCAAAGATATTTCCATTGTTACAAAATATTTATATATTTTCCTAAAAATCACAGCTGTATTTCCTATTTTCAGTTGTTGGTATTTTATTATTCTATTATTATTATTCAGTTATTTTATATTTTATATTTCCTTCATTAATTTTCAAAACATTTATTTAAAAAAAGGTTAAAATATATATATATATATTCTTGTGCACCAAATCAGCAAATTAGACTGATTTCTGTAGGATCATGTGAGACCGAAGACTAAAAATTTTGGTGAAAATCCTGCTGTGAAATCACAATAAATGAAAAAATGTAATATTAAAAAGTTATTTAAAATTCTAATGCTATTTCACAATATCACTTACCACATACCCCCCCCCCCCCCCCCCCCCCCCCCCAAATCTGAATAATGTATAAGCACATTAAGATTTCACATTTGATTTATCTGTATCCTGCATTCCCCATTTCAGTTCTGACAAAAATTTTAACCCCGAACACTCACAAATAGTTCCATCAGCCTTGTGATCAGTTGATACCTTCACTTCATTTAAAGAAACAAAACAAAGCTCAAAGAAAAGAAAAGAAAATGTCCAACAGCTTTGATTGTCCTTGGATGTTTATACATCCTGGGATTTGCAGAGCGCTCCATGTAATTGCTGGGGATTGCAGAGCTGACAAGTCCTGTACAATGGGGCCTGATCCAAATTAGTGACCGTTCAATCCCTGTACGACACGTCCTATTGAGAGGACATCACAGTCTGGCAAGCATGAGTTAATTAAATTATAAGAGAATTATTGAGGCAGATTCCTTACCGCAAGAACCTGCATTGGAGCAGTAAGGGCAAATTAAAATGTTACATTCTGGAAATTGCTTTTTAAACACAAAGGCATGGTGAGCAGGCAACCAAAACAATCCATCAATCCTCACGCAAAAACAATCACAGGATTTATAAAACTATCAGGACAAAAAAAAAAAGCAATTCCAAAAGGATAGAATTCCAAAGTGCCAGTGCCAACAATAGGAGTCCACAGGAAACCACTAGCCATTTTCCATCTTTCCACATGTGGAATATTTCATGGCAGTGGCTCTCTTTACTGCACAGCCTGCCAGGCCACATGACGAGCTGCCTGTAAATTTAACTCATGATGTCATTCATTTTGCAGGAGCAAAAAAGATCACATAATAACATAATCGCATGAGCCTTCCCTCAAATGTGAAGTGAAAAACTGTACTGACTAGAAGCTTACAGACATAAACAGTTTTCACATAATCATGTTCATTACAGGCCCCGAATACTCAGTGAGATATTTCTTTTACTTAAGTTATTTTTTGTTCTTCATTTTGAGGCAAAATGAACACTGAAAAATAAAATGCTTTTCTTACTTAGATTTTTTTGTCTTGTTTCTAGTCTAAAGAATCATTTTCTAGAAAGTCTGTAATGAAGACAGTAAAATTGCTATGTAAAAAAACATTGTCTTATTTTAAGAAATAATGTAAAAATTTCATATGTCAGTCATTTTAAACTTGACATAAAAACATAAAAAATGCTTTTCTTAAGAGTTTTTCCTTAAAACAAGCAAAATAATCTGCCAATAAGTTAAGCAAAATAATCTTATGTCAAGACGAAAAACAAGATTATTTTACTAATCACATTGGCAAACTATTTTGCTTATTTTGCAAAAACTCTAAGTAAGAAAATCATTTTCTGCAGTGAAGCTTAAAATACCTGAGCAGTGGTATACTATTAGAGCACAGAGAAAATGAACTAGAGAAGCTAGAAGACATTAAAGAAGGCGGAGCCCCAAAGCCACACCCACCTATTATGTAATTTACACATGGAACAATGGTAGTTCGAAGGTGTTTACAACAGAAGATAACTTTTCAGAAAAAAACTCTCTAAACAAACTTAATGCTAGCCAGATTTTCAGTTCTTTTTTAAATTAGCTTGAACAATATCAGAGACTTTAGTGGTGCTTGTTAAGACAGGCATTGACTTTCATATTAGTTTTGTTCCTACTATGTAAGTCAATGATTAAAAGTTACCAACATGTTCAACAACAACAACAACAAAAAAAGAAACTCAGAGGTTTGGAACTATTTGAGTTTGGTTAGACATATTGTGACAAAATGTTAATTTATGGTTGAACTATCCTTTTAAATAATGGTTCATCACACATGGCCATTAGTGACAAAATGTAATCATTAAAAATCCAGAATAACTCCATCTAGGCATCGCAGTTCAAAGAAAGAAAGTGTTCCACTACTGGATAAATGAGTCTATTCTTCTACTGGAACTCTTATGTTTAATAATTATTTGCTTTAGTTGGCGTGATGTTTATCCAACCCAACCAAAACCACAAGAATCAAATAAACAACATGTGTGCAACCACAAGTGATAACTGAATTCTATATTTTGTACTGGTACAGGGATGACAATGAATGAATGAATGAATGAATGAATGAATGAATGAATGAATAAACCAACAAACAAACCAACCAACAAACCAACCAGCCAACAAACCAACCAACCAACCAACCAACCAACAAACTAACGAACCA
>CAIGQV010019070.1:10559252-10607353 GCA_903798115.1 Danio jaintianensis | reverse complement strand
ATCTATCTATCTATCTATCTATCTATCTATCTATCTATCTATCTATCGTTACAATGTAGCAACACCTTAAAGGGATAGTTCACCCAAAACTGATAGTTCTGTCATTATTTACTCACCATTTACTTGTTATAAAACCTGTTTGAATTTCTTTCTTCTGTTGAATACAAAACTAGATATTTTGAAGAAAGCTGGAAACCTGTAACCATTAACTTACATTGTATTTTTCTTATTCTACGATGGAAGTAAATGGTTACAGGTTTTCAGCTTTCATCAAAATATCTTCTTTAGTGTTAAAGAGAATAAAGAAACTCATAAAAGTTTGAAACCACTTAAGGATGAATAAAATAGTGAGTACATTTTCATTTTTGGGTGAACTATCCCTTTAAAATAAAAATGGAAATGGACAATCTTCTTCTAAGAAGACCAGTTTGAGCATGAAGCTTAAAATAAACCTCCATTTGCTCTGCATTTGATCTTAAAGGTATCTGGACAAAATAACTGAGGGATATACAGAAAGAAAAAAAATGACAAAACAATAGATAGACAGAAAGAACGACCAAACTATAGATGAAAAGAACGACAATATGTACTGTTGTACTTTTACTTCAATTTCTCCGCTGTATACACCATAGTATTCCTCACTTGTACGTTCCTGTGTTTATTTAAACATGCATTTTGTTATTACCATGTTATTGCATATACTTTCAGCGCTCATTTACTTTTACTTTGCACAGTATATTATTATAATAATATTAGATTAGATTATACGTATTTATTTATGTTATTAGATTATATTTATATTATAAAATAAAAAACACAACCATCTATATAGCGTATGTCTGTCTGTGTGTGTGTGTGTGTGCGCGTGCGTGCGTGCGTGCGTGCGTGTGTATGTGTGTGACAAAAATCTTAAATCAGACAGTCAGACATATAGATACATACACTCAAAAAATGCAGATTTAAATTTATACACACAATTTAAATCAACATTTGTGCTAGCATGTATATGTCACTGTTTATGTGTGTATGTTGATCTTGAATCAAACAGACAGACTTGCATACACTCTAAAAATGCAGATTTTTAAAAATTAAATGTATAAACCAAATTCAACCCAACATTTGTGGTAGCGTGTATATGTCTGTATGTGTGTGTGTGTGTGTGTGTGTGTGTGTGTGTGTGTGTGTGTGTGTGCGTGTGTGTGTTAATCTTGAATCAGACAGACATACATACAGCCATACACTCTAAAAATGCTGATTTTTTACAATTGAATTTATACACCCAACATTTGTGTTTAAAAAATGCAGCATTTTTTTTTGAGCGCAGAAACAAACAAAAGAACAATAAATAGAGAGCAAGAGTGTGCCAGAATTATAAATACACTGACAAGCAGGCAGACAGACAGACAGACAGATCATCACCACACACATTTAAACCAGTACTAGCGAGAATCCCAGTTGCCATTGTGGTGCAAACACAGGCGTGTGTGGATGCCTCTCCTTTCTCCCACTGCTACTTTCACTGCTCCCCGGACACCCCTGCCAGAGAGTATAAATAGACCGTCCCGTCCCGCTCAGAGCTATAAATTACCCTTCACCTACCTCACTCACCAGGCCGTAAATCAACAGGGTTGCCCCTTTACCAACAGGAAGTGAAGGGGCCAGAGGAGCAGGAAGAGGGCAAGGATGAACTGAGAGGAACATTTAACAGTAACGTCCCACTGCGGGAGACACAGCAGGCGGAAACACTCCAGTCTTTCTGGAGATCTGGAGCCCCAAGGCAAAGATTACGGCTCCCTCTCATCCACACAATGATGCTATTGACGGCTGTCATGCCAGAATTGGACACATTTGTCTCAGACACTAGAAATACATGGTTTTGTTGTAAAAGGGGGGGGGGGGGGGGGAGACATACAAGGCACGAAACATCTCAAGGAATGTGGGCATGGTAAGAGCCTTCACCAATTAGACTCAAGATGATGACATTCCTTCAGAGAGCAAAAAAAGAGGCACAACAGTCTAGGACTTGATAGGCCAGTTATAATCGATACACTAACATCCAAAAGTTAGAGTTTTTAATGTTTGGGAAGAAGTCTCCACTCAAAACTGAAATACACAATAAAATGGTAATATTGTGAGAATAAAAAAAAAACCTAAATATGTAAGCACACGTTTTTCAATATTGATGAGAAAATTAATTAATTCATTTTTCTTTCGGCTTAGTCCCTGATTTATTAGGGGTAGCCACAGCGAAATGAAATTGTATTTGTATTTATTTGAATATATCATTGTATGGATTTTTAAAATTAACCTCATTAGAATGATTGAAATTCTTTTTGACCTTTTTACGAAATCTACAAATTTATTTAGATTTAAATCTAGCAGTTTATAGCATTTTATATGTTTTCCAATAAAATAAATTGATGTTATTCTTGATTATGAATAAGTGATCAAACTTTTAATGGAGTGGTTTGTCATTTGGTATACGTGTTTTCAAATGCTTTTCGACACTTTTTAATTCATATATAATTTTAAATAATCTACAAGTGTTCTGAAATCTACTAGTGTTGTCACGATACTGGAATTCGATACCAATCGATATTAAAATTTTAAAAACGTACATTTCCCGCTAACATTTGAGCTCAACAGAAATGACTGATTGGCCCTGAAGGTCATCAGTTCACCGAACTCACCGCTGTTTACTGAGAGTAACCACAGATACAGGGACACTGGAGCGTTTTAAAGCCGCGATTCATCAGCGGACCACTCGTATGTCAGCTTATAGGCAAACCAGCTGATCTTTGCGGCTTTAAAACACTCCAGTGTCCCTGTATCTGTGTTTACACTCAGTAAACAGCGGTGAGTTCAGTGAACTGATGACCTTCACGGCCAATTACAGTCTTTTCTGTTGAGCATGTGAACACAATGGCAAATTAGCTGTGTTTAAGAACAGCGCTCAAATGTTAGTGGAAAATGGACGTTTTTAAAATCTCACTATCAATTGGTACCGAATTCCAGTATCGTGACATCCTTAAAACCTACATTTTTAAAGGGTTAGATTCTTTAAAACAGCAACAACTGATTATTTAAAGAATAATCACATGAAGAGGATTGAATACTCATAATGCATTTGCAAAATTTTGTTAAAAATATTGAGGTCATTTTAAAACATTATAAAAGTTTTCACTGCAACTTTTGATCAGCTGCATTCTTGCTGAATAAAAGTATTAATTTGTTTAAAAATAGTATGTATAAATCCTTACTGACTGAAAACAAATGCCACAATCAGATGTTTATAAAGCAAAAAATGTAAGGATGTTAGGATGTTATGGATGTTATGGATTTTAGTCACAGTACAACATGTATGCTATAATATTTCAAGGCTCTCGTGGATACCAGACATATAAATCAAGCTTGATATATAACACATTTCATTTGACAAGCAATTTCTGTGTTTGTGCTGAAACAAAAATGTCACCCATACAATTCTGAGGTGCAGAATTTTCAACCACATTTGTTTTTGTTGATCTCCAATTAAAGTTTACAGAGAAAGATATAAAAAGACAATGAAGAAAAAGCACTAAAAGCTTTAGGATGCAAAGTTCCAGTTTTAGTATGAAGCTGGTTGTCAGGTAGAGGTCTGAATCTAAGTGACATGAGCTCATGAAGTCCAGTCTGCCTGACCTTTGAGTTTCACGAGTCAAAGACAATGAGAAGACTTTTTTTTCATCGTCCCTCTTAAGACATTAGCGCCACTCAGTCTTGCCCTTCTGCGATGGACCATTAACCCTCTTGACTTTGACAAAAGAAGATGCATTTGTTTATAATGCTCAAATAAGGCCCCCCATGCAGAGTCTTGAGTCAAAACAATTAGCTTCTTTTCAGAAATTAGATGCATGTGGTTTGACAGTGTTAAAATAAGGTTTCATTTATTATTACCATTCATTTATTCTTTTAAGAAAATAATACCTTGTTTCAGGAAGGATGTATCAAAAGTTACATTTGTAATGTTACAAAAGATTTCTATTTTCGAAAAAGTCCACTCTTCTGATCTTTTATTCATGAACAATTCCTAAAAAATACATTGATCACAGTTTTCACTAAAATATTAAGAGGCCAAGCTGAGTCCAACATTAATACTAATAATAATATGGTAAACGATTATATGGAAATAACAAAAAAAGCAACGGTCCAAATACCGAGCCTTGGAGGACACCTCTTCATTGAAAATGGTCAGGTATGTAAAATTTCGAACCATGCCAATTCAATCCTAGTAATGCCAGAATAATTTTCAAGATTATCCATTAGACCAAATCTGAAGAATGAATTTGATTTTAAAAATATCTTAAAATGTATCTCAAAATATAAATTGTTTTATTTATAGAAATATTTTAGTTTTTGAAAAGAATACAATTTTCTGTATTTTATTTATATAAACGCAGACTTGATGGGCATAAGAGATTTATTTGTTTGAAAAATAAAAAATATTTTTTGTACAACAACATAATTAATGCTGTAAATATTATGCTAACAATGAGAAATTAATCATATTTATAAATACTACTAAGTAACTTTTGTTTTTGTTATTTTATTACTAGATTTAAAAGTACATATTAATAAATCATTGAATATTTAAGTCATTCACTCATTTTCCTTCGGCTTAGTCTCTATTTCAGAGGTTGCCACAGCAGAATGAACAGCCAACTATTCCAGCATATGTTTTACGCAGCGGATGCCCTTCCAGCCGCAACCCAGTATTGGGAAACACCCATACACACTCATTCACACACATACTCATATATTACAGCCAATTTAGTCTATTCAATTCACCTATATCACATGTCTTTGGACTGTGGGGGAAACCGGAGCACCCGGAGCACCCTTTATTAATCTGGGGTCGCCACAGCGTAATGAACCGCCAACTTATCCAGCATTTTGGACTTGTGGGGGAAACTGGAGCACCCGGAGGAAACCCACGCGAACACAGGGAGAACATGTAAACTCCACACAGAAATGCCAACTGGCCCAGTCGGGGCTCGAACCAGCGACCTTCTTGCTGTGAGGCGACAGTGCTAACCACTGAGCCACCGTGCCTCCCCATTTAATATTTAATATTGCATATTTTCGCAAATATTTATTTTCAAAAACAATACTTTTTATGTTTGTTCATAATATCATATAAACAAAGTGTTAATTTCTACAACATAATGGATCCATTAGCATATTAAAAAAAATTACAATTATATAGAATAATACTTCTAATAAATACAGCAAAGTATCAACAAATACTGTAACTTTACCAAATTTAACAACTTTTCATTAGGAATAAAAACACAACAACCAAAAAAAAGTCAAGTGTTGATTTCCACAGATTAGTGATTTTTCCTCACAAAAAACTGCACGCCCTCAGGAATCCGTTCCTCACCCGGAATGAATGGTATTCAATAACCCAGCATCAGTTACAACAGCCCTTTCGTCCTTGTCAGTCGTGAGAAAATACACTAGTCATGGCAACTGGACCGGTATGAGTCAGTCCCACCAGATCAGCTCATCATTGTTATCTTGCACAGCAGACAGAATGGCCGAGGAGCACAACTGCACAGCCGCAAATTGGCCACATTGTAAATCTCAGCACTGGCCCATTGACATGGAAATGAGGAGTCAAGTGCCTGGCTTTGGCACCGCTCTGGGCTTCATGCCACGGCCATGCCACCCACTGAGTGTGCCAGCCTCCGCCACAGAGAGAATGTAGCAATATGTCATCCTTCAGGCCACCAGCCATAATCCGTTTACTGAACTGCTTCAAATCCAGGTCAGATAAGACCCTGAGGAGGAAGAAATTCCTCCTCTTTTTGTGTTACAGGAGCCGTTCACTGTCATACATAATGGCTTTTCTCACAAGGATATGGCCGGGCGACTGGAGATGCTTTTTTTTTTAACAATTTCAGGATGTATCCAGACAAAAATCCACATTAAAAAGTATAAATAACTCTATTAGTTCTGTTGGACACAATATGTGCAAATGTTTGTATAGAGCACCACCAAATGGTGAAGAAGCAAAATGCATTTCAAAAAGAATTGAGTGAAATAGCAACTGTTCGATTTCAATAGGATAACTAAAGAATCTGAGTTATGATTTATATAATAGATTGTATATAAATATATACAGCTATGGAAAAAAATGAAGAGACCACTTGACACTTGAAAGTTTCTCTGCATTTGTGATTTACAGTGTTTTGAGTAAAATGTTTGTTTGGTTTTATACTACTGATGACCAATTTAAAATAAAAAATGCTGCCATGCTTTCCGACATCTTTATATGTATTTTATTAACCAATGTTTTCTTTTTTTCAGGAGATTTTGAAAAAATAAATAAATAAATAAATCAAACAATAAAATTTTCCTTAAACCTATATCTAATAAATCCAAACCTACATCTAAGAAACTGAGAATTTTCAAGGGGTTTCTCCAGAAGAAAAAATATTATAGGAAATACGGTGAAAAATTCCTTGTTCTGTTAAACATCATTTTGATGTATTTGAAATATTTGAAAAAGAAAAAATAAATAAAATAAATCACAGGAGGACTAATAATTTTGACTGTATATATTTATATATTTTTCTTTCTTAAATATTTCCCAAATTATGTTTAACAGAACAAGGAATTTTTCACAGTATTTCCTAAAATATTTTTTCTTCTGGAAAAAGACTTATTTGTTTTATTTCGGCTAGAATAAAAGCAGTTTTTAATTAAAAAAAAAACATTTTAAGGTCAATTTTATTAGGCCCCTTAAGCAATATTTTTTTCCGATTATCTACAAAACAAACCATCATTATACAATGACTTCCCTAATTACCCTAATTAACCTAGTTAAGCCTTTAAATTGGACTTTAAGCTGAAAACTAGTATCTTGAAAATATCTAGTAAAATATTATGTACTGTCATCATGGCAAAGATAAAAGAAATCAGTTATTAGAAATGAGTTATTAAAACTAATATGTTTAGAAATGTGTTGAAAAAAATCTTCTTTCCGTTAAACAGAAATTGTGGGGAAAAATATACAGGGGGACTAATAATTCAGGAGGGCTAATAATTCTGACTTCAACTGTATATGAAGAATTATATATGAAGAGTTATAATGCAAAAACCTCTAAGTGTTGTCTGAAATGTTCTTTTAAAATGAGTATTTTTCTCTGGCTCCTGTGTGTAGGTTTAGTCATTTCACATTCATGGTTCTTTTCATTGCCTTTAAAGTAAAATAACTGAATATAAACATAGGAGGCAGGTTTTAAAAAGCTAATTTTAGAAGAATATTTCAGATGGCACTTGTAGGCCTTTGCAACGGAACTCATTCATATATATGTATATGCATATACATATACACTGACTGCTTATTGAGAAGGTGCAAATGGGGCAAGGTCAGCGTTCACATGAGGGGCTCCACATTCTTTCACACGTCCGTCTTAAATCAAGCATGACCACAGAATGAGTAAAAGACAGAGAGAGTGAAGCACGTGCAGCACAGAGGGGAGCGGGACCTAACAAACTCAGACAACCATCTGAACCACGAGTCCTTCTCAGCTCACCTGCCCAAGAAATTTCATTTTACAAAGTCTTTTCTTGTACAAAAAATAAACAAATAAATACTATATATTTTTTAAAGTGGTGGATAATTGTTTTATTTGTTTTGGGTTTTTTTTAGAAATACATTATTTTATTTTATTTTATTTTATTTTATTTTATTTTATTTTATTTTATTTTATTTTATTTTATTTTGGTCAAACTGTTTTTTTTTTTAGAAATAATTTTAAAATCATATATTTTTTGTGTGAAGTGTTTTGAGAGTTAAGTTTTAAAGGTGCTATAAATAATTTATTAATTTATTTTATTTTATGTTTGTCAATTGTTTTATTTTTAGAAATAATTTTTGAATCATTCACCATCATCATCAATTACATTTTATCAGTTGTGTTTATTTAATGATTATTATTTGAATAATACAGTATTTAATACATCTACTTCTAAAACTACCCTGAAAGAGATTTACCTTTCTATTTCAGAGACCAGTCTCTTCTTTTATTGAACGCAGCAACTCTTTTCAGAATAACACTCGATAGCAGGGCTGGGCGATTTGACCTAAAATCAAAATCTTGATTAATTGAACATTTTAACTCAATTATTATTACTGAACGATTATTTTTTTTATTTCTTTTTTTTTGCCCTTATAGTTCAGTGACAGGTTTTTCAAAGTAAATATGCTCACATATTACAAGTGAGAGATTTTTGAATGAAGGGTGCATTACTTGACTTTAAAATAATTAAAGGAAACACACACTATCTACTATCTATGATTATTTATTGAACATTAACGTTGAACAACTGAAATTAAAACATACATTGCCTAAAAGGAACAGTCACTTTTTTCTTATAAAAAATGAAAATAAATAACTTGAACAATTATTTTCAATGTTTTTCATATTAAAAGTATAAAAATAAGCAGTATTTTTTTTTTATAAAATAACTTTTGCATATCCTGTAAATAATATTTTAAACAATGCATTTCTTGCATCTTCTGTAAACAAATATTTTAATGTAAATAATAATTTAAATTTAATGGAAAATAGGCCATCTCAAGGCATCTGTGGCACAGCTTCCAATCATCGTCATTGTAGTGCAAAGTAAGGCTCAAGAAAGGGTCCACCGTCGGGAAACGGCAGACGTGCAATCATATGGTAAACACAAAACAAAAGTTTCCATATGGAGCTCGCTCCAACGGGCTCTTCCTCGACTCTCCGCGCTGCCCACACTTGTCACTGCTACCAAACCGACTAATCACGGAGCTTGCGCTATGTGTCGTCGCGACGTGTAGTTAACAGAGCAGGGTCACGGGACTCCACTCACAAAAAATCAACTTAGATTGATTGAAATTAGATCGATTACAGGTTCTGAATGTCGATTTCGATTACTTTACGATTAATTGCCCAGCCCTACTCGATAGATACAACAATTCATTACACTTTGCAATTCAAAAATGGAATATTATATAAATGAGAAGAATAATACTGCACTGAAGCTGCAAGATCTGCAAGTTAATTAGGTTAATTAGGCAAGTTATGGTAATTAAGACAAATCATTGTATAATAATGGTTTGTTCTGTAGACAATCAAAAAAAATATTGCTTAAGGGGGCTAATAATATTGACCTTAAAATGGTTTTTAAAAAAAAGCTTTTATTCTAGCCGAAATAAAACAAATAAGACTTTCTCCAGAAGAAAAAATATTACAGGAAATACTGTGAAAAATCCCTTGCTCTGTTAAACATCATTTAAGAAATATTTGAAAAAGAATATAAAATGCAGGAGCGCTAATAATTTTGACTTCAACTGTATCTATACAATATGTACTGTATGTCTACAATAGTGATTGGAAAGTACGTAAATATAGAAAAGTATCAATTCCAAAAACATATGGGTAATAACAAAAAAATTTGTCAAACTGAACAATGGTAACTTTGCTCTTAAGTAGTGATAAGAACAGAGTAACAGGGTGTGACGGCCTCAACCTTACTCTTTGTCCTGGTTATCTGTGGTATGAATGGAATGGGACATTTTTACAGGATTTCTTATCCAGCATGGTTGGGAATACGCTCTTGTGTTTTCATATATGTTCACGTGATGCCTCTTTAAAGGCTTGGGATGGTAAGGTCACAGGTTGCCAACAGTCACGTCAGGCATGAGGTTCAGAGAAAGACGTAAATCACCCGTGACTGGCTCCAACTAAATGGGGCTGTAAGTAATGGAAGGCTAAGTTCATTGCTAAATAGACAGTTGCTCTGACAGGAAATTCCATGAAAATAGTGACTATGACGGATGCTTTGGAAATCGTTGCTTTATGGCAGTCTATCATATGACAGTGGTTTTAAATACAAAATTAATGTTGGTGAATCATTAATTATTATTTGTTAAATCTTTATTCTTCACTGTAAAAAATGCTGGGTTCCACACAATCGATATGTGTTGAGACAACATGATGGTATTAACTTATTAATTTTCACAAATTTAAGTGGACTGAACATAAAACAATTAAGTTGTTGCAAAAAAACCTCAATAATTGTGTTGTTTCAGCTCATTTTGAATATGTAGTTTGAACAAACAGCAAATGTCATTTTGTTTGTGTGTAAAGGCCATTATTTTCTCAGGCACCGTTTGCAGGATAATTTTCAACTAAAAACTTAAAAGTTTTGGCATTTGGCCATTTGTTTAAATGACAATGGCATTTTGTGAGCCTGAAAAAGGACATTTTTGAAAACAGGACTCAAAACTAAGTGGTGACGTTGGGCGCATGCATGTTATTTGTTCTATCTATATGCATATACATTCAATCATTTATTTTCTTTTCGGCTTAGTCCCTTTATTCATCAGGGGTCGCCACAGCGGAATGAACCGCCAACTTATCCAGCATATGTTTTACGCAGTGGATGCCCTTCCAGCTGCAACCCAACACTGGGAGACATCCATACACTCTTGCATTCACACTCATACTCTACTTTAGCTTATTCAATTCACCTGCACAGCATGTCTTTGGACTGTGGGGGAAACGGGGAGAACATGCAAACTCCACACAGAAATGCCAACTGACCCAGCTGGGGCTCGAACCAGCAACCTTCTTGACACCTCTATGCATACAGTTAGAGCCTAAATTATTAGTATAAATTTGTATTAATTTTTTTTATATTTCCCAATTGATGTTTAACAGAGCAAAGAAGGACAATTTTCACAGTATTACTGGAAAAAGTATTATTTCTTATTGTTTGGCTGGGGGTGGTGGGTGGTGGAGTAGTTTAAACATTTATTTAATATATATTTTCAGGTCAATAATATTAGCCCATTTAAGATTTTTTGTTTTTGATTGACTACAGAACAAACCACTTTAAGACTAAACCTAAAGATAATAGAAGAATTAACTCAAAATAACAATTCACTCACAAGTTGGACCTCAATTATGGCTTGCAAGTACGTTTTAATCTACAAAAAAATTAATCTTGCTAAAAAAAATATATATATATATATATATATATATATATCAAAACAAAAATAGTAAAAATTTGCATTCACTGAAAAAATTTACTTCTTAATGAATTTTTTTGTTTACTTAATTGTTAATGTATTTGGTAACACTTTAGTTTAACTAGCAATTTACAATATTTACTACATTCTTTTTACCTGCCTATTATAAAGACATTAACTGTCTTATTTTACAACCCTGATCCTACCCAATACTTAAACCCAACCACTACCTTACTAACTTACTAACTATTAATAAACAGATCATTAGTATAGAATTGAGTTAAAAGTCTAAGTCAATGGTTTGTTAATAGCATGAATTGTACATTAAAATAAACTATTACCATGTGTTTAACAAAACTGCCAAACACTCCCTGAAATTTCCACACTGTAACTAATTCTTGCTGCCTTCCTTTGTTTTAATTGAATCAAATTAACTTTTCTAGTCATCTCAACTTTCATCAATAAAACTGACTAAAAACATTAAGTTAAACTTTGTATAACTTAAAAAAATTAGTTGAATCCTGCGCTGTAAAAAAAAAAAGTTGACTCAACTTAAAATGCAACCAGCCTTATCGAGTCAAGTGCAGTACTTGGGTTGAAAGTTGAGTCAACTCAAAATAACTCTGCAGCAAGTTGCTTTAAACTTTTGAGTTGAGTCAACTTTTTTTTTTAGTGTGAATAACTTATTAAAATAAGTTAAAGCTACATAAATATATTTGTTGCCTTGACCTTTTGACTATTTTAGAGTGCAGGTTTCCCATGACCATTTTTGTTGAAATGACAATAAATAGTTTAAGCATATTACCATATTTTAAACTATTTAGACTATATTAATCTCCAGCGTTTAACATTCAGCATTATAGATAACAAACCTAAACCAATACACTTGAGGAATATGAATGAATGAATGAATATACACTGTAATAAAGTGCTGGGTTCCACACAATGTGTGTTGGGACAACATGAAGGAAGTTAGCTAATTAGTTTTTACAAATTCAAGTGGATTGAACATAAAACAATTAAGTTATTGCAAAATAAAAATCAAGAATTGTGTTGTTTCAGCACATTTTAAATAAGTGGTTTGAAGTAAGCATTTTTTGAGTGTATGAATATGTGTTGAACTATAAGCAATTCTTAATAAAACATAAACATGTCTCCATCAGAACATCCTCACCTCAGTACTGCTGCTCTCCTCCTCCGCCTCACAACTGCTGCTGCTGGTGAGTGGAGGTTTGCTTCCAGATTTTTCTTCTCCAACTCCTTGTCCACAGGTTCCTTTCCTCCTCAGCTTCTCCAATCCCACCCTGTTTCTCCTGGAGCAGGACAGAAGCTCTTTGTGTATGGGCAAAGCTTCATTGCCATTATCATGAAAGACCACATCCTGGCCTTCATCTTCAGAAGAGGTCTCAAACGCATCTGAACTCTCAGTGGCTCTGGTGTTCTGGATCAAACCTAAAAAGTCATTGTAATCTGCAAAGGTAATGGAGCTGGGTTTGTGTTTGATGATTCTGGGTAGATCAGACCCTTTGGAGACTGGCAAAGTGGACGGTCCCACTGGAGAGGATGCAAAAGAGTAAGCAGGATCTGAAATGGATCTGATTTTTGAACTAGAGAAAGGGTAGGAGGTCAAGGATGAGTTTGAGGGGTCAACATCGACGTTGTTGGTCAGAGAACTACCTGAGGTAGTCAAAAAATGGCTTTCCAGGTGAGATTCATGATAAATTCCATTCAACTTAAGGTTTGAACTTGAAATTGAATCTGAAGCACATTTGACGCATGTTTTAGTCTTTTCCATTGTGAGATGATTTGAGATTTGAAGACAAGGGCCATCTTTGCTAATAAGTGATGGTATAGTTTGACTGATCTCTCTCTCTAATGAACTTTTGTTTTTCAGTTCCAGTTTGCTTTGGTCTTTCAAAGGATCATCTATGATTGATAGTGAATTAGGAGTGTTTTTTAAGGTCTGGTTCAAAGCCCCAGTTGATTCCGCCATTGAAAGCTCTCCGGAGAAAGACATTTCGAGCGCTGAAGATCGTCGCCCTTCTGAAGTCATCATGGGTGGATTGTCCATGTTTTAGTCTAATGTTTGGAGCTAGGCATATGGAATATCCAGAAAAGTCTTTGTATTAGTCCAGAAACTGCCATGTTTGTCATGTTCCACCATTTGGACTGAACGGGTTTCTTTGTGCAAGTCAGGGCTTTGTATTAATCATCCTGAAATGAAAGAACAGAAATTGTAATTAATTTAGCATTAAATGCTTTTATGACTTTTTTAAAGATGTGTTTACTAATTTAGCATACTTAAAGGCACTGTTCACTAAAAATTTTTAATCTTCTATTAATTTACCCTCAGGCCATTTAATGTGTCGGTCACTTTTCTTCTTAATTAAAACTTTAAAGAAGATTTTACTGAAATTGTGGTCTTTGGTCATTCAGTCAACACCTATCATTTCGCTTCCCAAGACCTCAATGTATCGTCAGGACCTGAATTAATTTTGGAATTGTTTTGGCCTTGTTTTTTGACTTTCATTAACTTTCATTTTCTGAATCACGAATGACCACAGTTTCAGCCTAAAACATTGATGTTTTGCTGAAGGCATTGGATTGCCTGAAAGGGTGAAAGTAAATTAACAGAAAATATTCATTCTTTTTGGTAAACTATCCACTTTAACAGCATCTAATCAACAACTTCATCAAACCAGAAATGCACCTTTTAAGTTATTCTTTTTACATCTTTTTTTGTGAGATAATATGGAACTGCAGAAGTATCATTTCAACAAAAACTCAAAACAGATCACTGCTTCTTATGGTACTCCCTGGAAAAAAACGACATATTTCACAGATAATTATTCAAATTAGAGATGCAATATGGAATTTTGGACCAATACCGATAACCAATAATTCTTTAGATTTGAAGGCCGACAACCGATATATTGGCCAATATATATAAATATGAATTTTCACATTTTTCTGCATGATTCCAAAAACAAAGCAAACTCATAAAAAACTGTTATTATTTAACCTTAACCTACAGAAAAGTTTGAATTGATCTTTCTTTATTTAATTAACTATTTATTATTATAATTAACTATTTATTGCTATGGTGAACTTTCTTTCATAAATAATTCATAAATAAAGCAACCAAGTCACTGTACATCAACCAAAATCAAAATACCAAAAATATATATTTTTTAAAAAGTGGCTGGTAGTAAGCAGGTCAAGTGCTTCAACTAGTGGAAATAATACATAATTTATTTTGTCGGCTTGAAGATTTTATTATCTAGAATTTTATTATCTGACTGATAACGATAATATAAAAAAAGACTGCATTTATTGAACGATATTGAGGTGGCATGGTGGCTCAGTGGTTAGCACTGTCGCCTCACAGCAAGAACCTCACAGCTGGTTCGAGTCCCGGCTGGGCCAGTTGGCATTTCTGTGTGGAGTTTGGATGTTCCCCTTGCGTGGGTTTCCTCCGGGTGCTCTGGTTTTCCCCACAGTCCAAAGACATGCACTATAGGTAAATTGGATGAACTAAATTACTGTTTAAAGTACTCGGTTGCAGCTGGAAGGGCATCTGCTGTGTAAAATATATGCCAGAATAGTTGGCGGTTCATTCCACTGTTTCGACCTCTGAAATAGAGACTAAGCCAAAGGAAAATTAATGAATGACCAGTATTGATATGGCTGCCGATATATCGTGCAGCCCTAATTCAAACCAATATAAAAACAGCATATACTGTACACTGTAAAAAAAATGCTAGGTTCCACACAATTCCTTCATGTTGTCCCAACACAAATCGATTAACTTAACTTCATCGTTTTTACAAATTTAAGTGTATTGTACATCAAACTGTTAAGTTGTCCTAAAGAAAAACTTTGTTTAAAATTATTATTATTTTTTTTAATTAAATAGTTGTTTCAACTTATTTTAAATAAGTAGTTTGAACAAGCAGCAAAATTCAGTTTGTTGAGTGCAGAAGCATGGAAAATGAGGAGAAATCAGGAAAAAACAATGTATCATTAGGAAACCCAAAAAAAGAGCAAAGTTGTAAAACCCAAGAAAATCGATGGTATCACATCAGAAACTATTTTAGAACCTGAATCTCACAGAGCCAGAAAAGGAATAACGACATCCCAAAGAGGCAGAGGGGGAATAACTGTGACTCTTGCACAAGTAGAGGAGGGATCTGAGGGGTTGAACATCTGGCTCGGGCTGAGAGCGTTCAAGTCTGGATCTGTTGAAAGCACGACGGTGGTGACATCAGTGCTATGAGGAATTCAGCCCTTCGCTCTCCAGTGGCTGATTTACAATGCACCTGTCCATTCATCAGACGACCTAAATGTCCCAGACCAGGCTGTGGTTAGCAATCCTGCTAACCCCCTTATTACCCCCCAAAACACGGTCCGCAAAAACACACATTAAACCAGAGGAAGAGTCTGATTGGTGGAGAAAAGAAAGAACATTCCTTTCTGACACTTTGGCTCAAGAACATCATCTATACAGATGAACTGTGAAAGACCAAGATTATTCCTGGCAGGATGTTTCTATCGAGGGGCTACGAGCGTGAAATCATGCCACTCACTGCTACTTTATTAAGACGTGATTGGTTTGCTTTGTCAGATTGATCAGTTTAATATGCGAAGTGTATCTGACAGGCCAGATCATTCCAGAAGCAAATGCTATGGTGTGGAAAGTAGCAGCGGAGAAAATTTTAAATAAAATGGGAAATTTAGTTTTTATAAAAAAAAAAAGATGCATATCACTAAAAGGCTTACATTTATATGAAGTAACAATGGATAATGGATGATATGATGATGTGATTCAATTTCATCATTTTTAATCCTCTTAAATATATTTTTTGTTGTTAAATATAAAAAATGCTATGTAGCCTGACAACTACATATACATGTAATTAAATACGAGAATGTAAATAAGAGATATTCTCACTTTAAAAAAAATATAAATGGCAAAACAAAATGGCTACATCTTTTAACCATAAAAATTATCTCTAAAAAACTACTCATATATTTTTGTAAAAATTGTTCAATGTCAATTACAATGTGCTCAAAAACAGTTGAAATTATACAGATAAAAAATATATATAATAAAAAATACTTTATTATATATGATTAAAAAAAAAGACTACAACAAACAAGCAAAGTACTACAAATTTAACTAAATTTAAAATGAAAACAGAAAATAAAAACAAACCTTTTTTAAATGGTCATACTATGTTTTTTATCTACAAAAACATTTTTTGGATGCTGTGATTCAATTTCATCATTGTTAATCCACTTAAATATGTATATACATATTTGAAAAAAAATTCCCAGAACTGGGTTACGGTTAGAAGTGCATCCACTGCGAATATGCTGGAATAGTTGGCGGTTCATTCCACTGTGGCGACCCCTGATAATCAAGGACTAAGCCAAAGGAAAATGAACGAATGAATATCAAAACTGCTATGTAGTCTGACAACTACATATGCACGTAATTAAATACAAGAGATGTACACAGATATTCACACTTTTAACCACATAAATGACCTCTATAGAAACAAACAAACTACTCATATATTTTTGTAACTGTCATTCATTGGTAACTACAATGCGCTCAAAAAAAGTAAAACATACAGACAAATATTTTTTTTTTTTAAAAGACTACAACAAACAAGCAAAAACTACAAATTAAACTAAATCAAAATGAAAAGAGAAAATATTACAAACTTTTTTTAAATAGTCTATATACTAATATTATTTTTAGCTACAAAAACCCCACACCACAAAAAGGTGCTGAAAGAACACACACACACCCACACGCTTAAATGTGTCAATGAATCAATCTGTACAAATTTTTGTCCAACAACCATGCTTCACTGACTGATACACTTATCTTCAACAAAGATTTCCTTTCATGCACCTTCCAAAATCAAGCTTTCTTTTTTCCAGCGGTCATCGACAGATGGAAATACTGAATATTCCAGTGTGCTCTCAAGCATGCATAGAAAATCCCAGCTGAGTTAGTGTGCTGTATCTGTGGTGTTAAATGTGAGAAGGGGCCAGCTGGCAAGCCCTGACTCTGGCCTTCACATTTAACACGTTGCCTTGTGCTGCGCTCTCAATCTGCATTTATCACACACACACGCTCACACTCACAAAAAACCATGGTCCGATTTCATCAAGAGAAAGAAAACACACACCTGCCCATAACAAAATCTTGGGGCTTTACCCTTTAAAAGCTGATAAGAACATTGACCAAACAGCGGACAAGGTCAGTGACTCACAGCCACCTACAGCTTCCCACGTGCACGTGAAATGCATGCAAAGAATAGCTGGCCCTGGTTTCACCTGTATTGAGTGTTGTTTTGGACGATCACAAGTGAATGAAGAAGATGCAAAAATGGTTTATTTATCCATCCCTTTTTTCTAATTTTGCCCACTTTCCTGTTATCTTTAATGGTAGAGTCTATAGGTAAATGTGTGCATGGGCTTTTTCAATTTTTTTATCTAATATTGTGACAGAAGCTCACAATGGAGCACAAAAAGAGACAATGGAAAACTATACAAACAGAAGCAGCTTTCATTTCTGCTCTTAAACATTGTAAAAAAATTCTGTATTTTGTGATTCTTTTTTTTTTTCATTTATTTATGCTTTTGAATTTTATTATGGGACCTTTGATCTTTCCTCCAACAACTGTTGACGTTGGAAAGTTTGAAAAGGTGACTTTTATTGACATTTCTAATAGTCTGAAGTGATATACGGTCTGTATTGGTGTTGTAAATCACTGTACAAAAACCTGGCAATAAACTCACATTGCTTTTTCTGTTATTTTATGGACTTATTTCTCTCTATATTATTTCTTACACAATATATTGTATCAAACTACTAAAATTTCAACAAATGTCATTTTGTTAAACAGCAGAGTTGAATTTTCATCATTAACAGTCAACAGAGCAGATATGAAGGTCCTGTAAATGCAATTTATAACTGTAAATAAATAGGGGGGAAAACTGTGAATCAGAAATTGTTGAACTAGTTAATTTAATTTGCTTGAATTTAGACTGTATGCTGAAAGAACATTGTGCTTTTTATATGTTTTTCATTTTTAAAACCAAAACTAAAACCTTGGTACAAAACCCTTGTCATAAACTGCCAGTACATTTTCTGTTATTTTACAGATTTATTTCACTATATATTATTTCTTAAACATTATATTACTTCAAACTACTAAAATTTCAATAAAAGTCACTTTGTTAAACTGTAGAGTTGAATTTACAACATCAAAAGTCGACAGAGCAGAGATCAACATCCCATAATCAGGGTTCATACACATTTTTACTACTAAAATTCCATGACTTTTCCATGATTTTTCCAAGACTTTCAAGTAAATTTTCATGACCTAATGTTTCATGCAATGTCTACATATGCATGGTAAAAAACAATACATGTTAAAATTTATTACAGCATATCGTAAAACACGCAACAATCTATTTAGTTTCAGCTTATATTTATCTATGTAAAATAACATAGAAAATAAATAAAACCCTTGTGAATCACAAAATACAGAAACTGTTAATTAACACATATTTTTTTAAAGTGCAGCGCACACCTTGATGTCAAATAGACATCTAAAATTGGTGTCAAAAAATCTATTACGTACAGGGGGTTGTCCTGTAATCAATTTTTGAGGCTTTTTTGGACGCCATTGTTAGATGTCAATTTGATGTTGTTTTGACATCAAGGTAGTTTACATGAATTGTAAGGATCCAAAATCCAGTGTAAATTTGGAACTTGAAATTGGATCTTTTAGATTAATAATACTTTTCTTATATTATAATACTTGTTGTGTCATTATTTTGCTGGCCAAAAGAGCATCAACGTGTGGATGTGAAATGGACGCCAAGGTTTGACATTAAATTCACATTCATACATTTTTGACGTGTTTTTGATGTGTTTTTGATGCCTTTTTGACATCAAGGTGCCCACTGGGAATGTTTAAATCCTGTCTGGCTCACATGCTTTAAGAAAAGTAGATGGAAAGTCTGTGGTCTCTTGTGGTTGTTTGAACACATCTGACCACATGAGTGTTTTCACTGACCTATGGAAGTGGTCAAAAGTGGACATGTCCTAAACAGACCCTAATTTTTCAGACCCTGTTTACACCTGTGTATAGTGTAATGCATCTCAGTACCAGCTGTAAACAATGCCTATAATGTAATGAAATACACAACACTGCAACACATGTCAGATATTATAATATGATGTGTATTACAGTGTATTACAGATATTATGTATATTATTAACACCCAATTGATATTTTGGGAAACTATGCTGTGATTATGCTGATTATTTGCTGATTGCTATGCATTTTTAATAGAGCTCATAATGTGAAATTGAATATTTATACTTAAAAAAATTATACTAATAAATCACAAACCAGAAATACATGCATGTAAAATGATCTAGTGAAGATAAAAAGGTGATTAAAGTGTTAAAAATGTAGATGACTTTGAAATTAAGTCACATTTTCATTTTTCTCCTCGCTCTTATTTAGTATTTTCTTTACTAGCAAGACCTGGCAACCCAAATGAGTCAAGATGTGCCTCGTTCCCTATGATTTCATACATATTTTAACATATTTATATATTAAAGCCTAATTAAAATCTGTATGTTATATTTGATAGTATTAAGAATAACTTATTTTGCAGTTTTTTTGCGATCAGTTGAATTATAAATTTTTTTTTAAAAAGTGAATAAACTCATTGCCTTACAAAATTATTAAGTAAATTAATATGTGCCCAATTATAAAAATTAAGTTCAGTCAGCTTAAGTTATAATGGGCTTACTCACTTTTTAAAGTAAAGTTAAATTAAATGTAGCTTTTAAGACAAGGGGTTTACTCGTTTTCGTTTTAAGTAAAGCAACTAATCAAATAACCTAGAGTAAACAGACTTTAATATGCATCTGATACACACAAACACGCTCAGGAAATCACAGGAAAAGAGATGCATCTTATTTGGTTTGCCAGATCTTGCTAGAAAGGAAACATTACATAAGAGAAAGGTGGAAAAAGTAACCCAACTACTTTATCTTAGAAATAAATAGACCACATACCATAGTAACTGTGGCCCGCATATGCCTACTTTATTAATTCTATAAACTGAATCAATTAAAGTCAAAGTGCTTTTAAACATGGCAACACTTGACGTGAAAGCTCTGCAAAGCAGCATTGCAAACATAAACAAAACCCAGTGCATTTGTTTATGGTGGATTAGTTATAATCATCAACCAACCATTCATTGTGTCACTGTAACATCATTTTATTTTTAAAACGCGGATATCAAATTGTATAAATGAATAGTAGTTTCAAGCATTGCAATTTGAGTCACATTTTATAGACACAAAATGATAATTTAGTGAATCCACTTCCATATATTGAAATGTTGTTGTCAATCCTGAAGCTTGTGTACAGTTATAAATACCAAGATTATAAAGTCAAACTATTTATTTTAATCAGCAAAAATCCAGAATGTCATGGCACAAAACCATATAAAGATGTTGAAAGAACACACATGCACACACACACGCACACATACACACACACACACAATTATACACATACTGTATATACTCTGATAGACATACAAACGTGCAAGAAATCACAGGAAAGGACATACATGTCTTTTGGGTTGCCAGATCTTGAAATCACTATTCATTCATTCATTTTCTTTTCGGCTTAGTCCCTTTATTAATCTGGGGTCGCCACAGCGGAATGAACCGCCAACTTATCCAGCATATGTTTTACGCAGCGGATGCCCTTCCAGCTGCAACCCATCACTGGGAAACATCCATACACACTCATTCACACACATACACTACGGACAATTTAGCTTACCCAATTCACCTATAGCGCATGTTTTTGGACTTGTGGGGGAAACCGGAGCACCCGGAGGAAACCCACGCAAACACGGGGTGAACATGCAAACTCCACACAGAAACGCCAACTGACCCAGCCGAGGCTCGAACCAGCGACCTTCTTGCTGTGAGGCGAACGTGCTACCCACTGCGCCACCGTGCAGCCCCTTGAAATCACTAAATAAGTGAAAAATTAAACCCAAATGCTTCATCTTAAATAAATAAACCAAACACCAAAATAATTGTGGCCACTATTCCTACCTTATTAACTCTAAATGGAATCACTTAAGCTCAAAAACACATACTAAGAAATGCCTACAAAAAGAGGACATGGCAACAATTTATGCAAACCCTCTGCAAAGCACCCTTCCAAACGTAAACAAAGCACAATGCCTTTGTTTATGATGGATTAGTTATAATCACCAACCATAACAAGTCACTGACAACTGTATCATTACTTTGTTTAGAAAAAGGGGATATCAAGTAGTAAAAATACATTGTAAAGCTGCTGCTGACTAAACTTCTTCCAGTTGCTCCCAATAAGAAAAAAAACGTTGTCCCTCATGAGAAGCAGTGTTGCAAGTGTAACCCTGATTTGATCTAGTCCTCTCACCTCCTTTCCTTTAGCCCGTTTCTCTGTAAAGCCACAGAAAAAGGAGGCCTCCTCATTCCCAGCTGTATAAAAGACTTGATCCAAACAGCCAAAGAGGATTCTGCACTGTGAATGTCACTCAAGCGTTCTACAAGTTTCTCGTTGAGCGCAAAGTGTTGCAAGACATGAAAAGGGGCGAGTGGTGTTTTCTTTACACTTTACACACTGTGAGTGACTGTTAACGCCGCCGTTCCCATTCACTTTGCTGAGATTGTTATTAATTCATTACACTGCGTATGTTTCGACAGAACTGTAACGTCCTGTAAAAACATACTGTGCAAACGAGTTACTGGCACGTGGAAGGCGAAGTAATCCTGCTACTCCCCATACACACACGTCTGAGTACATCAAAAGTGTTTAAAAAGTTCTTACAAAATTCTTTTGAGTTATTTAAACTGAATAAAGTGATTGATGTGAACTGAATGATGTTTCATGAAGTCTCATAACTAAAATTTGAAAAATAAAACTTCATTATAATATAACTTATTTTAATAAATAGTAAAAATGTGCTAGAAACATGTTGTCATAACTAAAAATAAAGAATTGTTTGTGTGTCTTACAGGTCCTGTATGTCATACTTTCTCTTATATTTAATTTAATTTAATTTAATTTAATTTTTTATAAAACTTTGAAATCAGATAAGCTCAATATCTCAACAGGTACTTAGAAATGTATGGAATGTCCTGGAAAAACTATTTTATTTTATTTTATTTTATTTATTTTTAGTTACTCACTAATAATAGCAAATTAATAATGAAAGCAAAATACCCCATAGCCATTTAAAGATGTTGAACAGAAGTTTTCCAGCAATCCTCCAAATTTCACTTTCCCATTTGAAAAAACATCTTAATCTTTAAATGTATTAATTTGTCATGCGCCTTTATCAAAACTCACCTTTTATTTGGAAGTATTTAAAAAACTTTTTTTTATAAAACTTTGAAATCAGATAAGCTCAATATCCCAACAGGTACTTAAAAATGTATGCAATATCCTGGAAACATAATTGATTTTATTTTATTTTATTTACCATTTAAAAATATTTTAAATGGTCCTGCAGCGAGACAGAATGTGCTAAATTTATCCTATTTCCCATTCTGAGTATTAAAAATTGAATATGAAACTATGAGGGTTTTAAAAATAAGAATAAAGCATGACTTTGTGATTATAAGAATGTTATAAACTGTCTTGTTTCCACACTGAACATTTATGTGCTGTTTATTTATGTATTAATATCATTTTTATTATATATTTTTTTACAGTTTTAGTTTGTTGCAATCTGGATCTGTTGATGTACCTACTTGCATACTTTTACTTTTGTTTTTAAAAACTGATAAATAAATAACAAAAAAGAGTAATATTAAACTGAGAAATATATAATATAGTCACATTGTGAAAATGCGATTCCAAGATACAAAGTTGCAATTATGAGAAATAAAGCTTAAATTAAGACAAATATCCAATGTTGGGAAAATTAAGTCAAACTGCAAGATATTAATTGTAAGATATAAAGTGGCAATAATGAGAAACAGTAGCAGCAATTAATATTAGTTAATATAATACATTAATATTAGTTAAAAGTTAAATACACACAAAAAACTCAAGTTAGTTACTCACTGATAACAACAAATGTTTAATGAATGCAAAATACCACATAGTCATCTAAAGATGCTGAACACATACTGAACAATGTTTTCCATCAAGCCTCTAAATTTCACTTTCACATTTAAAAAAAACAAATCAATCTTTAAACGTATTAATTTGCCACACACTTTTACCAAAACTAACTTCAAAATATCCGTTTGCAGGTGCTTAAAAAATGTAATCTAAAAGTCAAAAAATTAAGTAAACAAAATGAACTCAAAGACTTGAAATAAACAATAATGATAATTACAAAAACATAATTTAGGTATAATTATTTATACAATGTTTACAAAGTTACAATTTTACATTTTAACATTTATTGCAAAAACTATTTATAACATTCATAAAAATCTAAGTTTTTCACGGTGTCACGGTGGCGGAGTGGGTAGCACGTTCGCCTCACAGCAATAAGGTCGCTGGTTCGAGCCTCGGCTGGGTCAGTTGGCGTTTCTGTGTGGAGTTTGCATGTTCTCCCCGTGTTTGTGTGGGTTTCCTCCGGGTGCTCCGGTTTCCCCCACAAGTCCAAAGACATGCGGTACAGGTGAATTGGGTAGGCTAAATTGTCCGTAGTGTATGAGTGTGTATGGATGTTTCCCAGTGATGGGTTGCAGCTGGAAGGGCATCCGCTGCGTAAAACATATGCTGGATAAGTTGGTGGTTCATTCCGCTATGGCGACCCCAGATTAATAAAGGGACTAAGCCGAAAAGAAAATGAATGAATGAATTTAATTTATTTAAATTTAAGTTTTAACTTAATCATTTTGGATTCAAACAATTCTCAACAGGTACTTTAAAAATCAAAACAATAAGCTCAAAAAAAATCTTTATATTGTAAAAATGACACTTAGAAAGATAATATATATAAGTATATATATAAGTATAACAATAATTAGGTAAATAAAAATCTACCATTTGATAAAAGTTTTCATCGATCAGACTCTAACACCGTCTGCGAGGTCTGATGTGCATTTGAACTAATTAAAAGCACAAAAAAATACAAAAACTGTTTATAACTTTGGATTCAGAAAAGCTCTGATTCTTGAAAAGTCAAAAATACGCCACGACCATCTAAAGATGTTGAACACAAGCTCAACAATGTTTTCCAGCAAGTCTCCAAATTTCACTTTCACATTTAAGAAAAAAACAAATCAATCTTTCAAACAAATTAATTTACCACACGCTTTCATCAAAACTAACATCAAAATATCTGTTTCCACAGTGTCCTCTATCGGTAACCTAAACCATCATCCACCTGCACTCAAGCACTGACGTCTCTTTCCAACAAACTGACTTACTAATAAATACACAACAAAACAGCATCTCACCTCAGAATGTCCTGCAACCTCCGTCACCCGTCATCGTCACGATGAGTATCCCGAAAAGTGTCCAATGTACTGTTAAAACCTGGAAACATGCATTGGAACGTCCTCAGCTCTTGATATCGTCTCTCTTTTCTCTTCTCCTCAGATATTCAAAGCAACTCCTCCGCAGAGGGAGAGGTGCTGTCATCACAAATTCCCCAAAATCCCCACAGGCAACGGGAAACCTCAGCATGCAGTGACTAAGTCATTCAGAGTAAGAGTGGAAGGAGAGGAAGAATGTATAGCTGTTAGACTGATGGTTTGGAGGAGGAGTTACGACTAAAGAGAAAGAGAGGGAGAGAGAGAGACTTTGACTTTTAAAGCCCTTTTAATCAAATAATTCAAGGCTGAACAAATACACTTTCAAGAAATGTAATTAATACAAACTAATGTGGTAACACTTTACGATACAGGACATGTAGTTGATGTATTTACACGCAAAAAATGACATTTGTTGTTTGTTCAAACTACTTATTTAAAGTGAGCTGAAACAACACAATTCTTGAGTTTTTGGGCAGGGAAACTTAATTGTTTTATGTTCAATCCACTTAAATTTGTTTTACAGTGTACAAACAAACAATGAACAATACAATATTTATTCATCTTGTTTTAAAGTTAGTTCATGAAAATACAGTCATTTATAGTTCTTGTTAACAAGCATTAAATGAGCATTAAATATTAATGATGCGACATAAATGTTGCATTAGAATTATTAAAAGCTGGACAAATTCATTGTTTGATCGTGTTAGTAAATACAACTTCCCGTAATGTAAAGTGTTACCAAAACGATATCAATTGTAATAAAAACTATGCCTCCATATTCATCAACAACATCAAACTTCGTCAGTATGTTGATAGTATGTACTGTATATTCAGCATTCACTAAATTCTACAATTTTGCATTGATTGGATTTAAAAATAGATAATTCTGCTTGACCAATTCAAAAATTGGTAAGAACACATTTACTGTAAAAAGCGATCAATTACTTTACTTAAACATGAGTAAACTCGTTGTAATGGAACTGTTAAGTTGACTTAATTTTTATAATTACGTACATAGTTCATTTACTTTATAACTTTAAGTAAAGTCAACTAATCGCTTTAAAAGCAACGAGTTTACTCACTTATTAAAGTAATGTCAACTAAACGCTTTAAAAACAAAAGGTTTACTCACGTTAAGTCAACTAATAGCTTTAAAAGCAATGGGGTTACTCACATTCTTGAAGTAAAATCAACTAAGTGCTTTAAATACAATGGGTTTACTTACTTTTTTAGGTAAAGTCAACTAATTGCTTTAAAAGCAAAGGTTTTACTCACTTTTTTTAAGTCAACTTATTGCTCTAAAAGCAACGAGTTTACTCACTTTTTTAAAGTAAAGTCAACTAAACGCTTTAAAAGCAACAGGTTTACTCACGTTAAGTCAACTCATTGCTTAAAGCAATGGGGTTACTCACATTCTTTAAGTAAAATCAACTAATCGCTTTAAAAACAATGGGTGTACTCACTTTTTTAAGTAAAGTCAGCTAATTGCTTTAAAAGCAACGGTTTTACTCACTTTTTTAAGTAAAGTCAACTAATCACTTTTTATAGTGTTGTTCTTTCCATGATCTCCTGAATTTACATTCTAAAATGAACAGACATTTATCATAAATAAAACCAAATTTCCAAGTATTACAAATAAAGTATCAAGTCTGGGAAATTCAAGAAACATGAAACACAGTCATAAGCATTACAAAAGGGACATAAAACTTCAATACCAGGTACAGTACAATGAAGAGTTTGCCATTAAAGATCACTAATTTATTATTTTTAGTATTTTTTTTTAAGTAGGAGGCTTGTATAATACTCGCTACACAAACAGAAAAATTTGCTCTCTATTTAGCATCAGTCCTTCCTTACAAATGTCAAGCATGCACAGATTTAACACAAATTTCAAGAGTTCGCACTTAGATATTGGTTGATAATAATAGCAGGTTTGGCATGCTGTCCCGGGAGAGAACCCTGAGCTCGGAGATAATTGAGCCCAGGGCTCCCGCCTGGTCGATAAGCAAAAGGGGGTACAAGATCAGGTTGTTCTCGAGAGCTCCCCCTGGCAAAGGAGAAGAAAAAGGAGGAAGATGGGGTGGATGGGGGGTTTCTTCGAAAACAAAGATAAGGGAATAATTTTAGATAGGCTACTTATAGTGAGTTTGGACTCGTCTGATTGGCTTACTGATAATTACAGATGAGAGTCCAGCTGTGATCAATCAAATCACGTGCTCCTCTCGAAATTAGTTTGTGAAACTTCACATAATAAAAACCACAGGAAAAACCACAGCATGCAGTGAAGAGTTCAGTAGTAAGAGTAAGAGTGGAAAGAGAAGAAGGATTTTTAGTTGTTAGAGCGATAGTTTGGAGGAGTTACGACTAAGGAGAGAGAGGGAGGGAGAGAGGAAGGGAGAGAGAGATACTGTTGTGTAAGCAAGGCCCTGCACACTGCATATTTGGATGTAAATGTCCCGCACTGCCTTTAATTGTGAAGGAGAACAGATCCATGTCTCATTGTATGGCTGTGACCCCCAGTTCAACAGACTGGACGCATTCCAGGTTACGGCAGCATTAGCTGGTGAAAGCCATAAGGATACTTTCTGAAACAAAAGGGATGGATGGAATAGGGAAGAAAAAGGGTTTTACCATCAGCTGTCTGGATCACCCAGGAAGACCCAATCCTCTGAGGCGTACTGTAGTTCAGTGACTAATCAGACAGCTTTACTTCCAGGACTCCAGGGAACTGTAATGTCACATCTAATGATTTGAAAGGAATGGAAACTTTTAATTTGAATAAACTTTGAAATCAGACAAGCTCTACACTCAAATAAAAGTATTTTAACTGCTTGTTCAAACAATTTATTTAAAATTAGCTGAATCAACATAATTCTTGAGTTTTTTAGGGGGGCAACTTGATTTTTTTATTTTCAATCCACTTAAATTTGCAAACATAATTAAGTTAACTGAATTGATTTGTGTTGGGACAACATGAAGGAATTGTGTGGAACCCAGCATTTTTTACAGTGTAAATCTCAACAAATACTTAAAACATGTAAAGTAATGTAAAGTAAACAAAATGAGCTCAAAACATATTCCAATGATTTATAAAAAAAATCATAGTTGATTAAAACTAAAATGTTTAAAGATTTGAAATGCACAAGACAAAAAATAATTAGGCACAAATATTTATACAATGTTTTCAGAGTTACAAACTTACATTTTAACATTTGATGCAAAAAAACACATTCAATATGGAAAATAAAACTTTTAGAACTTCACAATGTTTAGAATTTTGGATTCAAACAATCCTCAACAAGGATTTTAATAATCTCCAAAAATATATTTGTAAAAATTGTTTCAATTTCCAAAATTACACTTATGAAGACATCTTATATATATTTAAAAAAAACATGAAAAATAGAAGTGTCAAAATAATTAGGTAAACAATTTGACAAAAAACGGTAATAAAAATCTACCATTTGATAAAAGTTTTTATTAATCAGTCTCTAATACAATATGCAAGGCAATGTGCATTTGAAAAAATGTACAAAAAAATACATAACTGTTTATATCTTTGGATTGAGTTTTTAAAAGTCTACACAATGTGCTTAAAAGTTATGCTCAAATTATAAGAAATGGCATATTACGTAATGTATAAAATACATATAATTAAAATAGAAAATATATTTAAAATGCAAGAATAAAAAGAATCTGTTATTTATGCAAGATGTTTTATACATTTTTGTAACAACGAATTCAGACATGCTCTCATTCTCTGATTATAGACATCACCTCTTAATGTTTACAATTATCTCATAAGGTATACCTTACTGTATAGAAAAACTCCGATGCTGATGTTCTCCTGTCCTAAGTTACCACTGAATTTCCCTCTGTGGTTGAGAAACATCCAGCCACTTGTTTGTTTACCACTGTCCTCGATCGCCCTGGAGGAAACAACAGTCACAAATCACCACGGACTCCTGCTGACCCCATCCAGAGGAAAGAGGAAAGAGGAGGGACAAAGAGAAGCATCGCCTTCATTCACAAAACCCTCTTCCATTCTGCCTGCAGCCACTTCAGACTATCAGCAATGCTTTCATGTTACTTCAACAAGGCACATATATCAACAGTGCAAAATAAAAGCAATTTATCTTTGATCCTGTTTTTTTATATTTTTAAGTTAAAACAATATGTTTGAAACTTGTGACCCAATTCAGCAATTAGAATGAATTATAATTGTTATTTGTGCAGTATGTCGTCCATTTCGGTTGAAATTAATAGATAGACCTGATGCAATTTCTAATCTAGGAGCACAGTAATCTTTTCACACATAAAAGTGAAAGTTTAACATTTTATCAAGAAAAAATTGTTTTGTGTGTCTGCACAAAGCTAATTTCCCACAATGCGTTCAGTGTTTTTATGTGTCTTTTAGCAATATAGTTGAGAAAAAGAAACAATCTTTTTAAGTTACTGTGATGTTTTCGACATTTTTTTTGTCTCCTTCAGTGGAGTTTTTTTGCCTGTTTTATCAAGAACACCAAGAGTAAGCTCACATTTGTAGTTTGTTTCTCTTGGCTTGTTTATTCCAGACCCGAAAAAGAAATGGTCAAATTGCTCTTTTAAAATGCTCAAAATGAAATGATAAATTGAAAAATATGGAAACGTTTTAGCAAAATCTCACATAATCTCAAAAGAAATGTGAGATGCAACTTTTCGATCCTTTGATATATTTTGTTTTAAAGTAGTTCAACTGTTACAGAATCAAAAGTACAGAACTATGGGGTGTGTGTTGAGGAAAAGTACTTTTAAAACGAATATGGGGATGAAGTTCATCTGGACTTTAAAATGAAAATTATGATGCATGAAAGAAAGGTCAACTTTCTTCAAAAATGAATATTCAGAGTTTGCATATCAAAGTTTTTGTTCATCTTAAGAGATACAGAATCTGTTTTATGTTCACATTTAAACTAGAACTACATACAGTAAGTATCATATTTACATACACAGACATCTAGACTTAGTGCTGATTTCACATGAACACGGGGACAGGACAGCCATCAGTCAATAAATGTGAAAATAAAGTAATTTCCATTACGTTTTATTGAGATATTTTCTTAGAAATGAAAAAATTATGTGTTACTTCACTAGTTCAGCAATCTGATAGCATAACTTACATTATTGTACTGTACTGTAATGCACTACTTCAACACTGATTATAAGCGTATGTCTAAAATCCCTTCAAAAATAGATGAGATGAAGTTATTTCTGTAGGCAGGATGCGATCATTGGATCTGCATGTTCCTCGGTGCCTTCCTACTGTACCTCTGTATGCATTGTACAGCTTTTGGATGCAAAAAAATCATAATAAATTTGTGTGGCACAAATGAAAAACGTGGAGTTTTCTACTTACAGCTACGGTTTGTTCAAGCTAAGAAAATGAGCCAAAATAGCTCTTTGGCCAAGAATATTTGGATTCCAAAAGCAAAACACCCACTATTTCAGCACATTTACATCAAAAATAAGCATTTTCTTGTTTTTAAATCCCCATTTTATATTATTAGTCATGGTAATAACCCTCATAATTCCTCACCAACAAAATAAATTAAATAAAGAAACACTGAATGGCAGCCAAAGCTGGCTCAGCATTGCCATGGGTGCTGCCAAAATTTACTCGGAGACTCCATAATCTTCAAAGGCACTCGAGCAAGAAAAAAAGTAAGACCTTGTGAAAAAGAGAAGACTTGTGTCACCAGCAGTCTGTACTACATGGGGATCACCACAAGGGCAGTAGATGAAAAGCAGCAGCAGATTGGCAGGACTGTGTGAATGGATGTCTTTATTTGCAGCGGTGGAGCCCTGGAGGTGAGGTGACCCTTCTTTGCCCTGTGGGGGTCCGGCTTAAACACAGCTGGATCTTCATGTAGCTCGGCCAAAGAGGCCCGCTTCTGATCTCTGTCCTCCAGAGCTGAAAAGCTGCCCTGTTTCTTTGACACTTTCTGTTTCTGTTTATGGTGAGCCCGTAGTGAGATGACAAGGAACTCTCTTTCTCTCCTGTGGATGTGCAATAATGCAGAATACAGCAACATTCAATTGATGTACTCAACTTCAAACTGAGCATCAGAATGGGGGAAAGGTGATTAAAATGACTTTGAACGTGGCATGGGTGTTGGTGCCAGACAGGTTTGGTCTGGGTAACTGCTGATCTACTAGTATCCCATATCCCATCCCAATAACAAACAATTGGGCACTTTAAAAATTAAATAAATAAATAAATAAATAAAACAATTCCCTCCTCCTTACCAACAAGTAGCACTTGTTGTTTGTATTGCTTCTTCATGTTAAATCACTGAATGCCAAAATGTCTAAATGTCAAAGTTTTACAAAAAAAAGAAAATGCTCAGTGAGCAGCAGTTCTGATGGGCAAAAAATGCCTTGTTTGAATCCAGAGGTCAGAGCAGACTGATTCAAGCTAATAGAAAGGTAAAAGTACCTCAAATAATCACTTGTTTCCAGAGGTTTAGAGAAAAGCATAATAAAATAATAAAAATATTGCAGTGGCGCAGTGGGTAGCACAATCGGCTCACAGCAAGAAGGTCACTGGTTCGAGCCCCGGCTGGGTCAGTTGGCATTTCTGTGTGGATGTTCTCCCCGTGTTCGCGTGGGTTTCCTCTGGGTGCTCCGGTTTCCCCCACAGTCCAAAGACATGCACTATAGGTGAATTAAATAAGCTAAATTGGCCGTAGTGTATGTCTGAATGCAAGAGTGTATGGGTGTTTCCCAGTGATGGGTTGCAGCTGGAAGGGCATCCACTGCGTAAAACATATGCTGGATAAGTTGGCGGTTCATTCTGCTGTGGCGACCCCTGATTAATAAAGGGACTAAGCCAAAATGAAAATGAATGAATGAATTATAAATAAGAATAAATAATAAGAATACAAAAATACTGTTGTGATGTATTTTGTTTGTAATATATAACATTCAATAGTAAATACTAAAAATAAAGGTTTTGTACTGCTAGTTTAAAATCTAAATAAATGACAGCAAAAGTACTGTAAAAGTGCCATGTTGTAATATAAAAAAGAACTAAAGGGCATTTTACCAAAAATAAGTTTTACTGTAAATTTACTGAATTTTAATGTAAAATTAAATTGCTACTGTAAATCAAATGTACAGGTAAGTTACTGTGACAGTTGCGGTAAATTGCTGGCTACAGTGCTGCCAGTAAGTTACCGCAAAAATACAATAAAATGTCTAACAGTGCAATTTGGCCTCAGTTGTTCTACCAATTGACAATTGTGTTTGTAGAAGAACTGTTCCTGGAGCAAAACAAAACAAAACATTTGGTTCTAGCATTTGTTTTAAGTAAAGCCCAGGTGGAGAATTATTCCTCGCATACAGTCTTATCTACGGTTGTCAGCCATACAGACACATACACCAAGATCCATATGCCAACCCCCACAATCTGACATAAAATATGACAACACCTCAAGCAGAATGCATCTCGTTAAATCTAAAAATATTTACATGCCTCCACACAACAAGGATCAGGCCTGTTTCGTTTGGCAATGTGCATCCAAGTTGTCTCACACACACAAACACATATAGACATTTATAATGCATTGCAGTAAAACATGTTTTTGTAGGCTTTTTAAACAAACGATTACATTTCTTTCTAATTTAAATCAAATGTAAACCACAGCGCTCCACCAGATAAGTTTGATCAAATTTCTTCAAATGACAAGCGCCAAAGAGGGTCTGCACTTCTAATAACTTATTAAATAAATCACATAATAAATGAAAAAAAACAACAACAACGTTTTGGCTTTTCTTTTCTCTTCTGAACTTGTCATTTGAAGAAATTTGGTCACAGCACCAAAATTATCTGGTAGAGTGCGGTGATTTACATTTAATTGAAAAATATTGTCATTTAGAACTACCTACAATAACAAAAATGCTACCATGTTTTCAGATATGTTTATATTCATTGTTTAGACATATAAAATAATCTGCATCCGATCAGGGTATGCATTTACTATGGGCAATATGATGCTTCAATGCTGCTCTATGTCAGCCCTAATGCACTTAAAAAAAAATGAGTCATTGGATTTACATGAAAATGAATATTCAAATGCCTAAAAAGATCAAATAATAAATCAAACTCTCAAAACAACTGCTCAAATGATAAATCACATGCTCAAACTATCAAATAATGAATCAAAATGCATTCTCAAATGAGAAATCAAATGCGTAAAAGTGTTTTTGGAGCTTCGTATGATTACAGTTGAGCCACTGAAGTCTTTTCTGGACTTTGAAAATATGGTGACCCTTGCTATCTGTGGAAGATGAGAGAGCTCTCAGATTTCATCTAAAATATCGAATAAAATATAATTTGTGCTTCCAAGATGAACAAAGGTCTCAAGGGATTGGAATGACATGAGGGTGAGTAAATAAAGACAGAATTTTCTTTTTTGTGTGAACTAACCCATTAAATCTATTGAATAAAGCACTTTACAGGGACTTTAGCACACTCAAATCTGATAAGATAATCAGTACAATCATCAAGATAATCATGGCTTTACTTTGGATTTTTAAAATGGCAGAACTAGGTCCAAAAATCTGCCTACTTATATTGTAGTGCATGCCCTGCTTCACTGTGTAAACTGCAGCTTCAGTATTTCATTTGCATGACACAGTGTTGAGAGAATAATAACAATGATGTTCAAATCAAAACAACTCAACTCAAAATGGCAAAAAAAAAATGCCAAAGCATTTGCTAAGCGGCATTCCACAGATTAACATGGAAATGATGCTATTGTGCCACTGTTTGCTCTTTTCGAAATCAAGATTATAAAGCTTCGCCAAGCTATTGTAAACACAGAAACTGAAGAAAAGGTATGTCTGATTATAGTGGGTGACGCTGCTGCGTTTACAGTATTAAAGGGATAGTTCACCCAAAAATACAAATGTACTCGCTGTTTACTCACCCTCAAGTGGTTGCAAATCTTTATGAGTTTATTTTTTGTGATAAACACAAAAGAGGATATTTTGAAGAATGCTGAAAACCTGTAACCACTGACTTTCATAGTAGCAAAAACAAATGGAAATCAATAGTTTCCAGCTTTCTTTAAAATATCTTCTTAAAATATCTAAAATAAGAAAGTCAAACAAGTTTGCAATTAGTAAAGGGTGAGTAAATGATGACAGAATTGTCATTTTTGTGTGAACTAGCCCTTTAAGTAAAGGGTGAATAAAAGAAATGGACAACTTCAACACATCAATCACAGTAAAAAAGTTGAGATCTGAAAATAATAATGAATGTTTTGTGAAATATTTGACATGCCTCATCCCACACTAAACCTCAAGATTCAGACACTTATGCAACATTAAACTGCCTCTAAAAAAATCCCAAACACACACAGATGAGAAAAAACACCCCAGCACCGCAACTTGTTAGAACATTCCAGCGATGCCTTTATCTTTGACTCAATATTCCCATTCCGTTTCAATTTTCTGACAGATTCCCGACATTCCAGAAAGCCGAGGCAGGTGTTGTGCATTATCTGTTCACCTCGCACTCCGGATCCGTCTGCGCCCTGAGACACTCGACTCATCCGTATAAATCTAGCTTAATGCCCTCAGTGGCAACAAACTCATCACTTTTGATTTGGATGCTGCTGTCAGGCTCATGGATCAAAGTTCTGGCTTTGTTCTCCAAGCAGTTGCTTCTAAAACATGTGGTTCAGGGGTTGCTGTACATCACTCAGGTAGCAGAAAATGGGGATGTTTGTTTGCTGGTGAATAAATAAGAGCATGTAGGAATGACTTCAAAAGCAGATTATGATTCCAAAACTTAAAGGGATACAGGTAGTTTACACCAAAACTGTAATACTGTCATAATTTACTCCTTCATTTGTTCCAAACCTGTTCAAGTTTCTTTCTTCTGTTGAACACGAAGATATACAAAAACAAAACATTTATTGAACAAAAAGTTAAATAAAAACATCCATTGACTTCCATAGTATGTTTTGTTCCTACTATGGAAGGCAATGGCTGCTTTTTCCCAACATTCTCTAAAATATCTTGTTTTGTGTTCAACAGATGGAAGAAATTCATATACATTTAGAACCATTGAGTGTGAGGAAATGGTGAGGAAATTTATATATATATTTTGGGAGAACAATCCATTTAAAATCAAGATATGACTGCAAAAACAGCATATAATTGCACCATTGCTTTTTCTTCACAACCTTGTCTGGTTTTTAAGTAAAATTTGCACATACAGTATTGTTACAAAAATTGATTAAAAATCTATATATTAATTTACAAACAAAACCAAAATTGCAGAACATTTCTGTTATAAATACTTGCACTGAAATCATTTTGTTACTTGAAATACAATGAATTACTGACATATCTATGAAATAACTTACTGTGAGTTAGTTGGCAAATAAATATTCTGGATTTTAATGTTGCCTAATTTAGGCAAAAAATAACTAAAACTATATTAAAACTGAATTTAATATTATACAAGTGTAGAACAGATAAAAATCGAATACAAATATTTAAACAATCGTTACAAATTTTAAAAAAGGTTAAAAAAAAATGAATTCAAACTATTAATAAAAAGGCAATAGTTACGTCATTTAAATATATTTAAGTGCATAACAAGGCAAATAATTATAAGCATAGTTCACCCAAAATTAAACATTTACCCACTATTTACTCACCCTTAAGTGGTTCCAAACGTTTATGAGATTATTTCTTCTGTTAAACACAAAGAATATATTTTATGAAAACTGGTAACCACTCACTTCCATAGTAAGGAAAATAAATAATATGTAAGTCAATGGTCATCTTTATTCAAAATATATTCTTTTGTGTTCAACAGATGAAAGAAAGTAAAAATGGGTTTGGAACAAGTGAAGGGTGAGTAAAAGGTGAGTATATTAAAATTTTTGTGTGACCTATACTTTTATTTATTTGTTATTAATACATTAATTAATAAATCATTTTTAAAGCTTTATTATTTTTTTAAACTTCTATGTGCACTATCCTTGTCTTATTCTAAATTCAGTTTTAATGTAGTTTTAGTTATTTTAAGTTTAAGTTAGGCAAAGTTTAAATTCTGAATATTTATTTGACAACTAACTCGCAAAAAAGTTAATGATGACAGAAATTTCAGTTTTGGGTGAACTATCCCTTTAAGAACAAAATCTATTATAATGACTTCATAGAGCTTCTAAAGTCATAAAGAAAGGCTTTCAGAATGATTTTGCCACTTAAAAGATAAAAAGCAAGAAGAAAGAAAAACATGGGAGAAAAAAAACTAAGAAAAAATATCCAATTTATGAGATGGCAGTTGTGGTATGAAAAAAACCCATTAGTGAGGCAGTATCTGATGCATATGGCAGTTCAGATCAGGAGAAAGCGCTGACTGATCGGCCTCATGTCTTCAACTGGCATCTCTCAGTTTGAGTCCATCTGCTCAGAACAGCCAGAACGTGATCCCTCATGAGTAACACAGCATTAGCATATTAGTATTGCAAGAATTCATTCCTGCCTTGCAAAAAAAACTACTTCATTCCATGCTAGCAAATGTTTAATATGCGCATCAGTTTGCTGATCTTACAAAGCTCCATTGTTTCCCTATCTGTAGATTTTCCTATTAGCAGTATTTCTGCCTGACACGTTTATGCAGAAACATTTTTGAAATATCTCAGGTCTTAAATACTGGTGTGGGTTTGCATTTGCATTCCATCAAATCTCCAGCGTCCCATATTTTAAGCATTTCGCCCATATTTCAGGCCATGTGGCAACAGATGACAACATTCCTGGGATTTATGAATAACCAGAGTGTCGTTGTGCCGGCTGTACGGCCCGTTCGCTACGATTTTCATGACAACATGATTGGTTGGTGACTTCCCAAGAGGATTAGAAGAAACCTCAGTGTTGATATTTTCCCTCATTTGTGCTTTTGGGGTTTATAGATTTCCAGATTCATTGCAAAACCAATAGCAGGGAAGTGCAGGGGCGTCCAAACACGCAGGTTTGAATCGTGCTGAAGAAAAAAAAGACTCGCAAGGAAAAAGAAGTAAAAAAGCGAATGCTGCTGGAAGAGATCAGAGCGCTGGTGCTTTTATGACCTGGAGTCAAGGATGTTTTCTATGAAAAGATAGAGGCGCACATTTAAAAACATCTACAGAAGATGAGGAAACCAAGTGCAAAAATATAGCTAATTGATAAAAGGTAAATCAAAGATATGCAAATTGTTCATTTAAAAGAACAGCCCTGTTCAATCAATTAAATTTGGAACTATTATCAGACATGTTGTTTGCCACTGGCGTTTTGATTGTTTGATAATCCTGCTAACGCAACAATGCCTATAACTATCATGTTCGCAACAGCTTCGCAAAAAGTGATGCAAAAAATGATCATGTCTTGATTTTTTATTATTTAATTAGGACAGTAAGGTCTGACTTTGCTTAGACAAAAGTCTTGTCACTTAACAGAAATAATGTACAGTATAGAATATAAAGTCATGGTGCAGTGGGAAAAAAATTAATATTGTGTATAACTCCCATGAGCTTGGAGGACTGCATCCATACATCTCTGCAATGACTCAAATAACAATAATAAATTAATAAAGTCATCTGCAATGGCAAAGAAAGCGTTCTTGCAGGACCCCCAGAGTTCATCAAGATTCTTTGGATTAATCTTCAATGCCTCCTCCTTCTTACCCCAGACATGCTCAATAATGCTCATGTCTGGTGACTGGGCTGGCCAATCCTGGAGCACCTTGACCTTCTCGCTTTCAGGAACTTGTTTCAGGAACTTGTGATGTGGAGACTGAAGTATTAGAAGGAACGCTATTCTGCTGAAAAATTTGCCCTCTCCTGTGGTTTTTAATGTAATGGGCAACACAAATGTCTTGACCATAGGCTGATGGTCTGAGGTCAAGACCATGTTGATGTTGCCATCCACTCTGCAGATCTCTTGCATGCCCTCATACTGAATGTAACCACAAACCCTCCTTGTAACCTCCTTCACCAAACTTGACTGATTTCTGTGAGAATCTTGGGTCCATGCGGGTTCCAATAGGTCTTCTGCAGTATTTGTGATGATTGGGATGCAGTTCAACAGATGATTCATCGGGAAAAATGATCAACTAGAAGTCAAGTTATTATTTGTTACTCATAAAATGTGGATCGACGACAAGACTTTTGTCAGGTAGTATATATATATATATATTATTCATGAATGTATATATATTATTCATGAATACTTTTGGGCTTGACTGTACATGCACATGCATACATACATACATACATACATACATACATACATACATACATAACATTTAAATGAAAAAAACTATATTTTTGAGAAATATTTAAAAAGATATATTTTTAAAGATATATTTAAAAAGATATAACCTCGACTTGAATCACAGAAATATTATTTAAATTATATTTTTCTTGATCAAAAAAAATGATTGTAAATGGTCCATAAAACATTGTGATCATTAATACTCAGACATCGTAAATTACTAATAAAATAATCAATATCATACATAATTGGTGTAATTAATACCAAGAAAAAAATATAAAGAATTTTTACGGCAAAAGGTATTGGTAAAAAATGAAATTGTATTTAGAAAAAGTATAAACAATAACTTTTGTCAACCACAAAATATCAAGACAAAAATGAAGACAACACACAACAACAAAAGATACAGTTTTTAACGTAACGCATCAACCTGAACATGAATTTGTGTCCCAAACAAGCAGAGCGACCTTTATCTATTCATCTCAGACTCCCAGCACACAACGCTGCTTTGAGTGTGTGTTTGTTTATTGTTCACAGCGGGCGTCTTTTATGAGCCGATGACGGACGTTTAAGTAGTGACTCTGATGAACAACACAAGAGTGATGATAGCCTGTCATTTCAGCAGTGTAAATCAGAGTCTCCCTGTGACTATCAGTTAGATGTGGTGTGTGTGGAGTGTTTGCTTGTGCTTATATGACCTCTGCGGTCTTCGCCAGAGAAAAGCGCAGTGTGTCAGGAGTATTCGATGGAATGAGGAGCAAATTAATTCACCTTACAAACACACTCCAGTCTCACCTGCCTTAACTTGCTCGGTCGATGGGCAAAATCATAGAGAAAATTCCTTCTGGTGAAAAGCAGAGGTAGACGAGGGGAACGTGGGCTGGGATGGCCAACAGCATTGGACAAGTCATTTCCTAAAACACAGTACACATTTGTGTTAGCAATCATCATCATGTGCACATTTGAGTCCTGAATTACTGCTTTATCATTATAAATGTGATTTCAATTGCTAATTTTATTATTTAACTAAATGAACATCAATGGTTTTCTGCACAAGCTCAGAGAGCTCATGTTATTGAAGTTACACTGTTACAATTAATCAGGGTTAATATTATAGTACTGGTTTATTGATATTGTTTGTATAACCCCGATTTAGTGGCATGGTTAAATTATGGTTAGTGTAGCACTATGGTTAATTTGTGGTTACCTCCTTTTAAAAAAAACATGTTTTTGGTTTATTATTAGTAAAATCATGGTTCATTTTCATGATAGTTAGATTATGAAGTATATTTGAGACTACAGATTCCATGTAAGACTATAGACAATATTACAACCTAAACACATAAACGTTTCAGTACACACTTCTGATATGTAGTAGGTAACATCTATAAGAAACTATTCAAAAGCAAAAACCTTGACCATTCAGTCTAATAGTTGCCTCTTGTGACATCATGTCCTGTTTTTACTTTATTCGATGACTTTGGTCTGTGTTGGGATAATATTTGAATCAAACCACACCAGAGTTTGTTCGGGACCAGATCAAAGCCCATCTTTTCAGCTCTCTGTCCACATTCCTGATTCAAATGGCAGCACTCACACTTGAACAGCGATAACACCAGAGTTAAATCCCACAAGTGTGAACACACACTAAACTTTAAACAAAAAACAAATGGCCAGTAAGAGCCAAAAATGCACTCCTTTCAAAGAGAAAACAAAGATTATTTTTCAGTTATTATTGTTAAATTTACACTTTTTCTTTCTTTTTTAACAAAAAAATACACTTAAATCACCTAAAATACATTAATCGACCCTGATTGAATTTCATTGATGTATGGTTAGGATAGGACAACATAAGGCTAAGATAAAACTATTTGAAAATATTCAATCTGAGAGGTCCAAATCATTTAAATATTAAGAAAAAAAATTAGCCATGCATATGACTAATCAAAATTTAGTTTTAATATTCAATATTAATTTGCAAAATATCTTCACAGAACATGATCTTTACCTAATATTCCAATGGTTTTTGACATAATAAAACAATGTATTGTTGGCTATTGGGAAAAAATATGCCATGCGACAAGACATGGTTTTGTGGTCCAGCGCAACATATGAAGTCCTTTCATTTCTTAAGTAAATGTATCTTGATTTAAGAACTTATATTGTAAGTTTCTAATATTTAAAATAATGGTTTAGAATTTTCAAATTTAGATGTTTCTACAGAACACGATAATTGCAAATTTACTAATCTTTTGTTATGTTTGTGTAATTTTTTCCCTATTGACTTCCATTATAACGACATTTTTTGATTGCAAAGCCTTGACACCAACCATGCATTATTGATTGTTGGTGGGTTTTCTCTGTAGAGAAGAGGTAATATTTGTAATTTATACTGTTGATCATCAGTTGGCACCATTGGCCCTTTAGATAGGCTTGTGCAAAAAAGGTTCTGGCTTTTATATAGAGTTCTATAGTGTACATGCATAAATACACTTACTGTGTTTACTATGTTCTGAGAGCTGAGGTGTTTATTTAGATTTTCTCAGACATATCAAGGTAAGTGTGCAAAGGTCTCTCTCACACTCACACACACACGCACACACACACGCACACGCACGCGCACACACACACACTATACTCCATGAAAGCTGGAAACTAAGCTTTTTTTTTTGCACTGCAACTTATGATGAACAGTAAAAATGACAAATTTTATCTCTTCCCAACAGAGAAAACAACAATTCTTCAACATTGAGTGTCTTGTTGAGTTTTCAAAGCATTTCCCCAAAATATGTGTCAAAATAAGATTTGCCACTAAAAAATCATTACATTTGCTCAAACACTGAAAAGATTGTGGCCAAATTAAGACTCAAAATCAAAAAAACATCCCCAGCATAACATAAGGGTTAACATTTGATTTCAACTGAAACATCAATTCTGAAATCTCACGAAGCTGCCCGGAAACACAAGGTTATCTTTATATTAGCATTGAACAGCTCCATTCCATCCATAACACAGACATCAGCCTGAAATTTAGACAGGAAATTCAAGACATTCATGTTGGCCACAGAGACGGGTTTGGCAGCACGTGCACATTGTTCTTAATGACTCAATAAGAGTAGCGCGGGAGGTCAGAGGAGGTGTCTGATCAGAATTCAGCTTCAGATTCGGCTGGGTTCACAAAGGCCAAGCTTGTTTCGACAGAGACCACAGGCGCACGCAGCTCACAGCTGTGCACACTTGTAACACGCTTTTCAGCCTATAATGAATCCTTATTGAAGCATGAAGTGCTGGGCTGCGGATCAGTTGAGTCACATTTCCAGTGATGCCCAGGTAAAAAACATCCGAATGAGGAGCACGCAGAAGTCAAGTGAACATGCTCTGGGAATCATGTACAGTATGTTGCACTCCCAAAGCTAATTACTTACAATCGTATGTCATTCTGCACCACGCTGCAGTGTGTGGTAACTGTGACTCTACGATCAATCAATAAATCAATCAGTTTATTTTATAGGAAACATTCCTTTCAGGTGCATCAGAAAATATCAGAGAGTTGCACTTGATTTTGTTTATTGCCTATAAAAACTCTGATAATGGGTGACGCGGTGGCGCAGTGGGTAGCACATTCGCCTCACAGCAAGAAGGTCGCTGGTTCGAGCCTCGGCTGGGTCAGTTGGCATTTCTGTGTGGAGTTTGCATGTTCTCCCCGTGTTCGCGTGGGTTTCCTCCGGGTGCTCCGGTTTCCCCCACAAGTCCAAAGACATGCCGTATAGGTGAATTGGGTAAGCTAAAATTGTCCGTAGTGTATGTGTGTGAATGGGTGTGTATGGATGTTTCCCAGAGATGGGTTGCGGCTGGAAGGGCATCCGCTGCATAAAACATATGCTGGATAAGTTGGCGGTTCATCCCGCTGTGGCGACCCCAGATTAATAAAGGGACTAAGCAGAAAAGAAAATGAATGAATGAATGAACTCTGATAATGACAAACTCACTGGAAAAATGTGCCCAGGGATACATTTCTGAGAACCAAGAATTATGTGCCTCGAGTACATAATGGCTGGATTTTGTGTGTAAAACAATCGCTATGGGGCAGTACCGCTCACCGCTTAACCCCTTATGGAAGGCTTTTAGACATGACTGGCTTGCTCATTAGCTTACTGCGAACGGCACCCAACTTGGGAGACGGAGCATGCTGGGGTTTGAGTCCGGCGAAGGATCCAGAAACCAGTTCAAACGAAACCCAATACAAAGATGGCTTTTCTCTTCTAATTTGTTTTCTACAACAAACTATCAGTTGTGATATCAAGCTGAAATATTATGCATGACGACAAGCCGACCAGCCTCTCTCATGGATGCACATGAGAAGGACGTTAAGATACTCAGAAATGTACACAGCGGCCTCTGGTGGATTTACAAGAAACGGCACGTATGAGAAAAAGTACCCCCAGTAACATATTTGAGATTGTCAAAAATATACACATCGCCCTCTAGTGGATTTGTAAAATCAAAAACTGCCAGAAAATGTAGTCCAGGGTACATATTCGTCGGTTCTCAAAAATTTAGCCCTGGTTGCATATTTACAATGAGACTAGGTTGGTAATGACACATAAACATAAAAACAAAGGTCACTGGTTTCACTTTGTGTGGACATTGTGACAAATGTTTTCAGTTGGGTTAAAGCAGAACAAGGTGACTTTTAAGGCTTTGTAAATACTACTGATGTTTGAAAAAGAGGGTGCGTAAATAGAGGTGGATGTTTCAGCTATTTATAATCTAAAAATGTATTCAAATACTGTTATTAAGAGTGTACAATTCTACATCTTTGTCATGTTCTTTAAAGATGAAAAATGAAAAGTGCCACATGTCACAGCTGCAGTTTTTATTAATAGTTTGAATTCGTTTTTGATTCAATTCAATGTAAAAAAGGAGGTTAGTGAATTTAATTTTAAAAAGCGAGTAAACGTGTTCCTTTAAAGCATCAGGTTGACTCTACTTCAAAAAAGTGATTAAAATTGATTAACTGGAAATGTGAAATTGACTTAATTTGTCTAATTACGCACATAGTTCATTTACTTAATAATTTAAAGGCAATGGGTTTCCTCACTTTTTTATGTAAAGTGCTTGTTACAATATTTATTTTTGTAATGAACTGGGAACTATTACATTTTAACACTTTTTTTTTTTATTTAGACAAATGTTTAGAGCAATAAAACTACACTGTTGTTTCAACAAATATTTGGGGGGGGGGGGGGGGGAAATGAGAAAAATAAACATTGAATTTAAATGTCTTTAAAAATGTTCAACCTAATTGTTGGGTTTATCCATATTTCACGCAAATCTGTTGTAACAATCCAGCATTTCTTTGTGCGTGTGTATGTGGTTAGTGTATCAATAATCAACCATTTTTGTCTATTTGTGTTTGTAAAGCATATTTAAAGTTAAAACCTTTTTGCACAATGTGAAAATTAGTAAATAATGACAGAACGTGTATTTTGGACTTTGCAAACAGAAACCTCTGTTTTTATTTTTTAAAAGAAACATTTATAATAAAGTCCACATAATAAAGACATTTATCATAAAAGACATTTAAAGTTTCAAATATTTTATATTTGTTCCTATTTTCTATAGCTATAACTAGGGCCAGACAGAATCTGCGGACATTTTTTGCTATTTCTGTGCAAAATTTGGTAAAAAAAATTATGCAAAATGATTTTGGGAGTATCAGCACTAAAAACGTAATATATGAAATAAAAATAATAGCTTTTTTAACTTTTAATTAATTTTTACAATGCAAATTCAATTAGATCCATTACATCTCTCATATAATATATCTACTAAAAGACAGAAAATTTTACTTTACAAACTGTATTGTAAAAAGATCATATGAACATTTTCATATTAGTCAATAATATTACTGAAATTAATTTTAGAAACTGAATAAATATAAATGTACACACATTTACACAAGTAAATAAATAGACTTGGGCTACAAATTTGCGGATTTCTGCACGTACAGATTCCGTGTGGGCCTAGCTATAACTTATATTTCTATATCTAAAATTTATCGTATTTTTTTACTTCTTATTATATCCCATAATTTAGATTCTTATTTATAACATTTTGGTTTTTAAGGTCAAAGGCGGTTGTATAAGCATTTCACTGCATATCGTACTCTGTATGACTGTGTATGTGAGTAATAAAATTGGAATTGGATTTTGTTTGTTTACACCACAACAATGTGCTAAAAAAATTCAGGTTTTTCCTTTGTGTTTTTAAAAGCTTTCAAATAGTATGCACATGACAATACCGTTTTCACAAACACATTTTATACACTCTAAAAATCTTGGATTAGTTGAATGAAAATTGGGCAAATTTTTTTTTTTACAAAAATCGACAAACCAAAATACGGGGTAATTTTTTAGACTGTAGTTTATAGAGACAATAGTCATATCATTAAAAAAAAAAAAAAAACTATTTCCAAAAGTTTCCATTTTCAGGCCCCTAAAAAGCCTGAAGCATTTTCTATTCTTGAAAATGTTGTCAAGTAAACGCCACCTCAAAAATAAAACGAAATATTCACCCAGGCCAGCAAAACAGCAGAACGCAGTGCACAAACACACAGTCTGCCTTGCTGATTTTACCCGGGTCATCTGAGAGGCTTCAAAAAGGCCTGGCGGGGGAGGCATTGAGATGCAGTGTGTGAGACTGAGGAGGATCTGCCAGGCAAAGAGTGCCAGGAGAGCATTTGTACCAGCACCTGTCTGATCTATTGTTCATCCACCCAGCCAGAAACACTCATCCACACCAACTGAAGCAGAACAGCTGCCTCTCTCTCACTCTCTCTTATGTGTGCCAGAGCAACGCCGTGACTCAACTCTGCTAATGAGCAAACAGTTTGAAACCCAACATACATTTAAAAAAAGAAATCAAAAGACCTTTTGTTTGTGTGCTTTGTAATAAGGTGAGAAATCGATTGCAGCATGTGGAGATTCATTACAAGGTTCGTTTTCTGTGATTAAATAAGTGAAGAATTGTGGGGTGATCGTGGTCATTGAATTTGCAGTTTCAATTGCAGTTTTAATGAGAGGAGCAATTTCTCCTCGGCTATTCACACTATATCCCACAAAATATATGAAGAATCGACATTGGATAATAATAATAATAATAATAATAATAATAATAATAATAATAATAATAGAGGTGGGCGTCACGGTGGCGCAGTGGGTAGCACGATCGCCTCACAGCAAGAAGGTCGCTGGTTCAAGCCTTGGCTGGGTCAGTTGGCATTTCTGTGTGGAGTTTGCATGTTCTCCCCGTGTTCACGTGGGTTTCCTCCGGGTGCTCCGGTTTCCCCCACAGTCCAAAGACATGTGGTATAGGTGAATTGGGTAATAGCTAAATTGTCCGTAGTGTGTGTGAATGAGTGTGTATGGATGTTTCCCAGTGATGGGTTGCAGCTGGAAGGGCATCCGCTGCGTAAAACATATGCTGGATAAGTTGGATAAGTGGGGGTTCATTTCGCTGTGGCGACCCAGATTAATAAAAGGACTAAGCAGAAAAGAAAATGAATGAATGAATGAATGAATGAATAATAGAGGTTTCTGGAGCACCAAATCAAAATTCAGCTTTGCCATCACAGGAATGTTCTTTTTTTTAAAATATTTCATTAAATAGAAAACAGCTATTTCATGGATTAAACAGCAACAGACTTGGCTGTGTCTCTTTTCACTTTTTTTGAACAACTCGGAGACATTACTTTTAGTTTTGTTCAAACTTTTCAATTTTGTAAAGTGAAATATTAATTTCAAAAATAACTTTATTATTACAAAAATCTTTAAAAGTATCTTAAGCAAATACAAAATAAATACTTTACTCTATTTTTCTTTACTGTATCCCTCCTGTGAAACTGTATTTTTTTTCCCCAAGTGCTGTTTTACGAAGAGAACACATTTTTAAACATAATAGTTAAATAACTAATTTCTATAAACTAATTTCTTTAGTTTTTACCATGATGGCAGCACATAATATTCAACTGGTTATTTAGCAAGATACTAGTATTCAGCTTAAAGTGCAATTTAAAGCCTTAATTAGGCAAGTCATTGGACAACAGTTTGTTTTGTAGCCAACGAGAAAAAAAATATATTAAGGGGGCTACTAATATTGACAATAAAAATATATTTTTAAAATGTAAAAAATAAATATATTTTGCCTTCAATTGTACATGCAGGTTTAGTGAACTTAGCTGATTTAGTGAATAATATATATGCAACATTTATATATATTTAATTACCAAATATACCATGTATATTTTACAGATAGATGGATAAACGGCTAGATGGACAGTCAGATTCTTACTTGTAATACTTTAAATAATGCCTTTAACTTAATAATCTCACTATACAACAAACAATTCAATGAATCACTGAGCCTAACTCAAAACTTTTTCTGCATTTACGCACCAAATTTGGGAAATTTCCAGACTCCGATTTTAAGTAATTGACTTTAACAGACTGGAAACAAAATATTGATTCAATCCTACTGAATATTACACATTTATATAAAAAAGGGCCACCAATGAAAAAATAAACATATGGATAAACATAACAAACACAATTAAAAACATTCACCATACGCAGACCGGCCAACCACCACCAATATTTGTCCAACAGCCTATCAGTTTCTCCAGTCTAACAAAGAAAACCCTACTGCGCTAAATCATACGGCTGTTTAAACCTCAACACATCCTTCCTCAAGCACTCATCACTTCCTCTACAATAATAATAACATTAATAACACATTACTTACCAGCTTTTACTGAAGTGACACTTTGATTCTCCTCAGTTTAGTCACAAGGAAGTGTTTAGACTGCTTTCATTGTGTCAGAAACAAGGCGAGCGCCTCCTTCAATCAAAACCATCCCTCATTAGTGTGAAAGCACAGAGGCGGGGAAGGCCATATGGAAGATAAGCAGTCAATGGATATAAAGGGGAATTCACGCGGGAAGGCTGTCACATGGTCAAGTGCAGACGGGACAGATTCATCACATTGTTCAGTCCCTCCAAAAATTTGCAAGACATTTTTCTGATTTCTACAATCTAAAATGCACTTATTTTCAAGCTTTTTCATCAATATTTGCACCTTTCTTTGTGTGTTTAGCTGTGAATATACAGATTGATTTTTTTAATAGTATATAAAGGAAATAAGAAGATAAAGGGGTAGTTCACCCAAAAATAAACTAATTCTGCCATCTTTTACTCTCCCTTCACCTGTGCCAAACTGGTTTGAATTCAATCTTCTCTTAAACACAAAAAAAAGATATTTTGAAAAATGTTGGAAACCATTGACTTCCATAGTATGTTTTTTTTTTGTCAATGGAAACCAGTTCTAATCATATCAAAATATCTTTGTTTCTGTTTAACATAAGAAAAAGAAAGTCAAAAAGGTTTGGAACCATTTGAGTAAATAATGTGTAAACCTTTAACCTTTATTACATGAATAACATGACCTCTTCTACGTTAGCAAAATTATTAGGAAAAATCATGCTTAAAGCGGTGGTCCACAGTGTATTTTTAAGGCTTAGTTGTGTATAAGACGCAAAGCAATGTGTGCTCATGTTTCACTTGTAGAAAATCCTGTTATTTTTTCATATATCTTACTTTGATTATACTACTCAGCTAACATGAAAACGAGGCTCTGATTGGTCAGCTAACATAATGTGCTGTGATTCGCGGATTGGCTCCACATCACCACGTCATGCCCCTACAAGCAGCGCTTTTGCGCTGTGTAAACAGCAGCTGTTAGCAGCGTTAGCTGCCTGAATCAGACAGAAAAATGAAGTGCACACAACTGAACCTCACGCCTGCTCTCTAAAATAAAATCGGACAAATGTCTTTCACATTTATTCGGAATAAGCATGTGTAAGTAATATAAAACGTTCTCATATCTCTTGTGAGTTTGTTATTTGAGCTGTAGAACGCAGGGAAAGTGGCGGCATAGAGAAGCGCTGGTGAAGATTGTGGGTGTTTACAGCAGTTTGACTGATAAATAAATGAATTTGTAGCTAAATTGTCTACAACATACCGTTAACGCTAGAAACTGTGCATGTAGTTGATAAGT
>CAIGQV010019070.1:10536907-10547958 GCA_903798115.1 Danio jaintianensis | reverse complement strand
TCTGTCTGTCTGTCTGTCTGTCTGTCTGTCTGTCTGTCTGTCTGTCTAGCTAGCTATCTATCCATCTATCAGTCCAGGTCCTAAAAGTCATTGGGTAACTATGGTAGATTTTATGAATACGTAGATTATTTTCATTTTTATATATTATATAGTTAGTGTGTATTTTAATTTAATTTTGTTTTGTTTTTTGGTCATTGTTTTATTTGTTGTTGTTTTTTTATCTATACCTATTATTTACATTTTTATTTTAGTTTTATATTCAAGTTTCAAGTTTATTTCTATAGCACATCTTAACACAACACAAGTTGACCAGAGTGCTTTACATCAATAAAACATCAGAAACAGAAACATTTCAAAACAAAGAAAGAATAAAACAAAAAAAACACATTAAAAATTAAGAAAAGTTTAAAACGTGGTACACGACGGTTCATCAATGACCATATGCCAGTTCAAAAAGGTAAGTCTTTAACCTAGATTTAAAAACAAATAATGATGGGGCAGATCTAATACTGGAGGGTAATGCATTCCACAACCTGGGCGCAGCTACTGAGAAAGCACGATCACCCCTGCTTTTCAGCTTTGATTTGGGAACATGCAGCAATCTCTGATTAGATGACCGGAGCGACACACCTGGACGATACTCTACTAACAACTCCGAAAGATAAGAAGGGGCCCAACCATTTAATGATTTGAAAACTAGGAGAAGAATTTTAAAATCGACACGATATTGCACAGGTAACCAGTGCAAGGAGCGTAGCACTGGAGTAATATGATCACGTTTTTTGTGATTTCACGTATATGATTTTTTTCTTGTGGCAACTACTCAAAAGAAAATACATTTTCTAATGGACACACACACATGCAGGTATCGGTGGTTTATGAGTACTCCCCATAGGCATAATGTATTTTAAACTGAAATAAAATAAACCTTATTATCATCTTACCCTAAACCCAACCCTCGCAGGAAACTTATAGCAAGTTTTAAATGTCAAAAGAACCCTTAAACATTTTTATTTTTAACAGTTTTTGAATAAAAAGGACACAGAGCATGTCCTAATACACCACTTCAACATTGTAATGCCTAGGCTATAACCATGTCATTATTCAAATGTGTGTCATCGTAAACACACATGCATATATATAAGTAATTATTCACTTAATATTCTATAGTTTTGCTAAGCTACAATTAATTATAATAACCCTACTTTTTTAGTCTCTACATTTCCATCGGCAGCACTATGTATATATATGTATATATAAATATAGCATACCTGAGTACTTTTTTGTGAAACTGTATTGTTGTGCTGTTCTGCCTCTTCAGAAGTGTGATGTAATGTATTTGTCTGCTGTGAGATGTGGTCTAGGCGGGACGCTGCTGGCGGGACAGATCGCTCTGCAGAGAGGATTGGCCTGCAGCACAGCCGGAGGAACCCATCATGCCTTTCCCAGCCACGGCTCGGGCTTCTGCCTGCTCAATGACCTGGCTGTCACGGCCAAACACTTGATCTCCGAGCCCACACCCAAGAGAAAGATTCTCATCGTGGATCTGGACGTACATCAGGTACACACATCATCCCTTAAAGGGATAGTTCACCCAGAAATTAACATTTACATTCACTATTTACTAGGACTGCAGAATATATTGTTTCAGCATCGTTATCGCAATGTGCGCATACCCAATATTACCCAGTATTATAATATTAGACGCCTCTCATATGGCAAATTAAGTCACATGAATTGCTCAGGTGTGAGTTTTTCACAGAGTTCAACAGAGTGTAAAAATCTTGATAGTTCTGTGGGTCTCGTCTATCAAATCTGATCTTTAATTTGTATTTTATATTGGATTCAAGTCAGGTGATTGACTGAGCCATTCTACAGCTTGATTTTCTTTCTCTGAAAGCATTTGAGAGTTTCATTGGCTGTGTTTTGGATCATTGTTTTGCTGAAATGTCCACCATTGTTTCATCTTCATCATCCTGGTAATGTAGATGTTGGGCTGAAGCAGCTAATATTAATTTACAATGACAAGGGCAGAGAGTTGCTGAAGAACTGAGAGATTTCAGATGCTGTCTGGGCTTTCACTGCCTTTCTACACCTCCCTTTCTTCATGTGTTCAATACTTTTTTCCTGTATCATTTCATTTTTATTACACATAACCTAATTTGTAAACTAGTTAATATTTTTTTTATTGCATATATGGATTTCTTTGGTTGTTACCAACATCTGGTGAAAATTTCAAGTCAACAGCACCTTTAGAAATGTTTTCTGAGAAAAATGGTGACGTGTTTAATACTTATTTCCCCCACTATCTATCTATCTATCTATCTATCTATCTATCTATATATATATATATATATATATATATATATATATATATATATACATATATATACATATACACACACGAAGACTATACAATGTTATTTTACATTTGATTATTAGATTTGTGTATCTGAATATTGCTGGACTTCCAGAAAATCATAAAGCACTGTATATTTTATTTGTACAGTATTGTTGCTCTACTGTATTTCTCAATGTTTGTGATTGGTTTATAATATTCTATATAGATATACTTCACTACAAAATCATCCCAGTGTCAAAAATTATGAATTCTTTCCGAATAGACCTATTCATTTCATCTGGTGAAATTATATATTCAATATCGCAATATATTGCAAAAAAATAAATAAACAAATAAATTTAAAAAAATAAATAAAATCGCAATGTCAGTTTGTTCCCAAACTCGTGCAGCCCTATTATTTACTCATCCTCAAGTGGTTCCAAACATTTACGAACTTTGTTTTTCTGTTGAACACAAAAGATGATATTTTGAAAAATGTTAACCACTGACTGCCATTGTAGGAAAAACATACTATAGAAGTCAATAGTTAACATTTTCTAAATATCTTTAAATATGTTAAATATCTTATTCCAGTGATGGGTTGCAGCTGGAAGGGCATCCGCTGCGTAAAACATATGCTGGATAAGTTGGCGGTTCATTCCGCTGTGGCGACCCCAGATTAATAAAGGGACTAAGCCAAAAAGAAAATGAATGAATAAATGTTAAATATCTGTTAAATATGTTCAACAGAAACAAGTTTGTGACAAGTGAAGGGTGAGTAAATGATGACAAAATTTTCGATTTTGAGTGAACTACCCCTTTAAAGCCATATTTCTATAACAACGGATGAATCATTTACATCTGAGAATCAAAGAGAATTGTTCTTTTGTTGTACTGACCGAAATGCTGCTGTTTTCCTGAATTATAAATGATGTTTTCCTTTCCTCCATTCACCAGGGTGATGGCACAGCATTCATCTTTAAGGACGAGCCCAGTGTTTTTACCTTCTCGGTGCAATGTGAGAGAAACTTTCCTTTGCGGAAACAGCAGAGTGACCTCGATGTCAGTTTGGAAGATGGCACTGAAGACAGAGAGTATCTTTCCAGAGGTATTTTATTTCTCTTTTTTTTTTTTTACACAGAAACAGATCATTCTTTATTTTAAATGCATTTAAAGTGACCCATTATGCTTTTATTGTATGTATTACATTTCATAATGTAGCTGATAGTGAATGTAAAAGGTCGGTAAAAGGATTTAAAGATCAAAATGGATTATAAACGATATTGTTTACCAGAAGAGAGACCCGATTCTGAACTGCCTAAAACAAGTCGTTCAGTATTACTTCCTGCACAAATCTATAGGTCTTTGTTTTTTATACTCCAGTAGTACCTGGAGTACTCCAGTAGTACCTAGAATCTGGTGTTGATTCTATACTTTAAAAATATGATGGTGCAAGTATACATTAAGCATACATAAATGTTAAAATATAAGTAAATACAAAAGAACAAATATTGTTGTTTCTTTGCAATATTGTTGGACCCGAGACTTCCGGTCTCATTCACTTCCATTGATTTTTAGATGTTAAAAACAGCTCGTTATGCTGCTTATGTTGCAAACTGATATTTGCTTGTTATATTAATCTACTTTTTATGTATAGTCATGAATACACTTAGTTTTAGGGCAAGTAGGTTAACCCTTTTCTGCCGTTTATTATTCCTATTTGCCATCATTTCTGGCATAGGAATAGAGCTTCTACCATTGGAAGTTCTAAAACAAATAGCAAAAATTAGAACTTGGGGAGAAAAAAAAAGAAAGAAAATTGCACTTCCGCATTGCAGAATAAGGTAATAACTTAAGCCACATAAACCAACTAACAATAATTTAAAGACCAAATAAGTTACAGTATATTGATGGGGACTCTATACTGCTCAGTGAGCGACGTCTTTCGGATGAGACGTTAAACCGAGGTCCTGACTCTCTGTGGTCGTTAAAAATCCCAGGATGTCCTTCGAAAAAGAGTAGAGGTTTAACCCCGGCAACCTGGCCAAATTTGCCCACTAGCCTTTGTCCATCATGGCCTCCTAACATCCCTATATCATAATTGGCTTCATCACTCTGTCTCCTCTCCACCAATCAGCTGGTGTGTGGTGTGCGGTCTGGCGCAATATGGCTGCCATCGCGTCATTCAGGTGGATGAGGAGATTCCCCCTAAAATGTGTAAAGTGCTTTAAGTGTCCAGAAAAGCGCTATATAAATGTAAGGATTTATTATTATTATTATTATTATTATTATTATAGTACCAGTGTTGGGTAAGTTACTTGAAAAAAGTAATTAATTATTGATTACATCATTAACGTTTTATTTAAATGACTTTAATTACTTTGTTTGAAAAGTAACTTAGTTACTTGATAAGTAATTTAATTATTTGACTTACTACCACTTTAAATTCTTATAAATCTCAATGCATAGAAAATAGAAATAAACTCTTAATTCTTTAAATTGGAGTGAAACAGCCTTTTAGCTTTATTTAATAAAAATTAACATTTATGAAACGTGTATCAAAACAATGACAGCATATTTCATACATATAATATATTGTCATTAATTTTGTACTCAATTTATTGTTTCTTAAGCATGTGTTAACTGTTGTGATAAAAGTAAATTTCTTGGTTAAAAGAAAATTATTATTTGTATACAAAAAATATGATTGCTTCTCTGAACTGATTTATACAGAACTGCTAATTTATGTACAGTATTTAAGTCAAGTATATTATATGTAACTAATTAAATGATGTAAAAAATTAAGGTAATCCCTTACTTTGCTTTTTAGCAGAAAACCTGTATTACTATGTAACTAATTACACCCAACACTGTACAGTTCTAATAACAGCACCAAGAGTCGATATTCTTGGTAGCTATCCAGCTTTATATGGGTAACACTTTAAATTCCAATATCATAATGTGGTATGCTTGAAGTAAAAATCTAGATAGAATAAACACCTATCTGTTGTACTATGTAAGTCCAGGAACACCTTCCTTGGCTACTGGAGTCTTTCCGGCCGGATCTGGTGTTGTATGATTCTGGTGTGGATCCTCACTGGGAGGATGAACTTGGAAAGCTTCGACTCACTGATGAAGGTGAATCAGTCCATTCTGTAACACACATCTAAATCGCAAAATGCAACTGATTATTCAACGTTGTGCTTTTTTACCCAACGCAGGACTTTACCGGAGAGACCTTTATGTGCTTCAGACAGTCATTAAAAGGGGCATTCCTGTGGCCACTGTCATTGGAGGAGGCTATTCCAGAGATATTGATCGACTGGCACGCAGGCACTCAATAATTCACAGAGCTGCATTAAAGGTGAGCTTGCAGAATCCACAATGAGGATAATGTGGGATTTCATGGAGCTGACAGGAACTGAACGTTGATATTACTGGGTGCCTTGAACCATGTTATTTTACTTTGTTATTGCTTATCAGATTTACATATTTTTCTTCCCTTTTTTAATGAATCTTATTTTTTTTATTATTATTTAAATCAGAACAGATGAAATGTTGTGAAAAAACACACTTTCTGTCCCTTTAAATACGCTTTCTGTCCCTTTAAATCAGTTAAATGTGAAGTATTGCACTGTCTGAGGTTTATATGCTTTTAATGGTTCATATCTTTGCTCTTAGGTTTGGAGGGAACATGGACTTTAACTCCAGGATTGAAATAAAATGAGATTTAATAATCATAGAAGGAAATATTCCGTTTAATTTTGTATGCATAAGTAAAATGTGGAGGACTTTTATATACTTGTAAACATCTTCTGTAATTGTGTATATTCCCCCAATATATATATATATATTGGACTTGTCTCTTAGAATTACATTTTGATTCATTTTTATTATTAAGTGATCAGATTAAATAATAAAACACTGTAAATAATTACCTATTTCTTTTAAGAGACATGAATTATAGCCAGTGATTATACAGTTTTTTTTGTATATCTTTGTATATAATAAAATAATTAATAAAGCAATTATATATATATATTTTTTTTTTATAATAATTTTATTATTTTTAATATATATGCATTTGAACCAGCACGTCAGCTAAAACCTTGGTACTCTTAGGATATTTAATAATAATAATAATGATAATTTTACTAACTCTCAATGCATTCTCTTACCACCCACCAAGCAATTTTGTGTTTAAAATGTCTAATAGATGTCCAAACATAGACGTCTTGGGTAAAACAAGACTAAATTTGGGCTGTCAGTGAATATCTAATAGACGTCGAACAATAGTCCAAAATAAGACAGGAATGAATGAGTACATGTGAAATCTAGTATGTTTTTGGACTATTGTTGGATGTCTATTAGATGTTCACTGACAGCCCAAATTTAGCCTTGTTTTAGCAAAGACTGCTGTTTAGACATCTATTAAACAAACAAAAGAAAATGCTTGCTGGGAAATGGTTTTATACAGTAATAAGGTGGTTTTATATAGTAAATCATTGAAGAAACTAATTAATGAGTCAGTGGGTTCGATAAAAACAAAATATAGTACTTTTTATTATGTTTAAGTCAAAAATACACATAAAAATGGTTCAAGTTTAAGGGAAAATTAAAGACCTTTGTTGGTACATTGACATGGTCAAGTTACACCAATACAAACACACACACACACACACATAATTTACAACAACACCGGCACAAACATGTTTCATTGTTCAAGTTTTCAAGACGGGAATTTATGTGCAATTGATAAACAAGCAGTCGACTATTTAAAATCTTGTTTAAAATCTTCAGACCACCACAACACGACAGCTATATGGTAAAATATTAACCACACAACACAACACTTACACAGACAAACACGAGAAGAGCATTCAATAAGAAAACTCTAGTTATGTGCTCACATTGTTTGGTTAAGAAAAACGATGTGCTATGCTTTCTGTTTCAGGCAGGCGTTGCTGAAGACAGCTAACAGTGATATACCATTAAAATCAGTGCAAGTCGATTATTTGTAACTAAAACCAAACAACAACGAAAATTAAAGCTGTAGTTCACCCCAAAATGTAGATTTTATGTTATTTTACTCACCCCCAGATGTTTTTTTTACTCAAGTACAACACTTTGAGAGTCAAAAAACTTATATAGACAAAACTAAATTAAAGCATGTGGCTCCTGACTGATAATTACATTGCAAATAATGTTTAGTTTCTTTCACATAACGCTCTTTATAAGACATCATAGTATCACCAGAAGCCAAAGGTATTAATTTTGTGCTGCCTGTATGCATATTGTTTGACTCTAAAAGTGCTGATAGCCATTGACTTGGATTTAGCTTGCATTTAGATTCAGCTAAAAATCTCAGATGGCCTGAGAGTGAGGTAAACTAACTGTAAATTTTTCCATTTTGGCATAAACTATCCCTTTAATGCCACAGCCAGATGAATGTTAAATTTAGATTATCAGTTGTTTTCATAGCAAGACTAGCTTAAACGTTACATTTTAGACCAACGTTGGTCATCAGAGCATCAATACCTCGCTGCTTATTGCCATTTATACTGCTAACATTTAATATTAGCACTCCCAAGGTCACAATACTTAAAAATCTCAAACTAAAACAGAACCTAAAACCATTAAAATTCAATTTAAACCTTCCAAACCTGGATCTTCTCAGCCACTACGCACCAGTTGGCGTGGTCCAAGAAAGTGTGCAGAACATGGAGATCATCCACTTGGTTTTGGATCAACTGCGTGAGTTCTCCTTCCCTGAATACGTGATAGTACCGCAAACAAGAGTCTTTCGGCAGCTCTCCTTTCATCCCGTCGCCTTCCAGAAGAGACGATGAACTTTCCTTCCTCCGCAAAGGCTCCTGCAGGCTTGATTCCTCCTTGTGTCCTTCAAGATTCGACTGGTCCCTTTGGTAGGAAACCAAATCAGGCAGTGGAACTGAGGAACATTCATGAACGAGCTCTACATTTCCATTCCCAGCACTTCTATTGTCCATTTTACCCACCGTTTCATTGGGATCCGAGATGAAGACATCTTCTTCTAGACTAGTTCTGGAAGAGGATGAAAAAAGACTGGACATCTGCCTTATAAGACCTCGACCGCTACCTCGTCGGTTTCGGTTTTCCATCGTTTCAGTTTGTAAAGTGCTGGAGGAGGAACGAGAGAGAGTCAAGCTGCCGAAATCCAGCACCGAATCCAAAGATCTGGAGAAGAACCAAAGCCTCTGCTGTTTCTGTTGACTGGGGCTGATCAGGTCGCCTTTGTCCAACATGGAGGACGTGCTTCTCACTTTCCTGTACTTGTCGCCGGACACGGTTTCCTCGCTCACGCTTTGGGTCTCGTCACCTCGTTGTTTGGTTCTTCTGAGGGCAGGGGATAAAGGAGGATTGGGGTTCCAGGGAACGAAGATGTCCTGCTTCTCAAACTTGCGCCTCTTCTGCTCCATGGCCCAAACGTAGATCATAATCCGTCCTCCGACGCGCAGGGTTCGCGCCATCTCTTTTATTGCTCGGATACGCCGCTCTTTGGTGGACATGTGGTGGATAACTGGGCAATTGAAAGAGATTGTATTGATTGGTCATTGACATGCTATAGTACAGCCAAGGGATTTCAAGTAATAGTGTGCTTTATAATTAAATTAAATTGTGGCTTACTCAAACTGCTACGGTATCTTAAATATTTTGGAATGCATGCAATAGATTTTATCAATATGTATTATTTAGTAATGGCGTACACCAGGGGTGCCCAATCCTGTTCCTTACAGCAGAGTTTAGCTGCAACCTGGATTAAACACACCTGTCTTTAATTACCAAGTGCTTCTTCAGATTCTACTTAGTTGGTTTAGCTGTGTTTGATCAGGTTTGAAGCTGAACTCTGCAGGAAGGTAGATCTCCAGGAATGGGATTGGGCACCCCTGGCGTACGCTGCATCTTCTTATTAATGTATTTATAGAACTGTTGGGTTTTACAAGATTGAGAATGAATTACTAGATTAATAGACGTTTTTGTCTCAGTATTTATTGTAGAGAATGGTATAATGTTTATGGTTAATAATATTTACATTATACTTAATACATACAGTAGTTTATACATACTTTATACTTTCATACTTTTAATTATAAAAATATATTATTACTACTACTAATACTACTACTAATAATAATAATAATAACAACAATATTAATCTTAAATAAATTTTATATTTTGAATTTATAATATTAATCATGACTGAATTAAAGTACTTCAGTAGTAAACGAACTACAGTAAAACTAAAGTTCTAGCTAAACTAGTTCTTTTACATCAGTTAACTATTTTAGTTCATTCACAAATATTATTATTACATAATTATATTATTTTTAATTATGATCATCATTTATTATTATTGTTTTGAAATCTTATTTAGAGCATTTAAATTTTAAATTAGATTTGTATCTAATTTGTAAACCAAACTGACAAACACCACATAGCATTTAGCAATTATAAGATCTGTGAGTAATACAAAACCACCATGAATGCAGAGAGCCAAATTAATAATAGCGCCGTGTTGTTTCATGATTTTCGAGAGCCTTTCAGAGCCTTTAAACCATTATGAGAGCGTGATCTCATCAATGGACATTAATCTTCTCTCCGAGGACTCACGAGAGGTTGCCAGGTGAGCCCGACGTTTATCCTGACAACAAACACTCCCCAGACCACCTTTACCAACCGCTCATCTCCTGTAGCCTAGAAACACCTCATCAAGCTGAAATCAGCCGCTTCACTTTTACACTTCTACTTCATCTGTGAGCGCTCCATTTCTACTTAAGACAAAAACACTACAATCGAATAAGGGAAAATATTATTATATACAAATAAGTTATCACCATACTTCCCCAGTTGAAAGATTTGCAATTATAAGTTTTCTAAAACATTCTTTAAATATGCAAATGGGATGAAATATATCAGCATATGATATATGTCAGCAACAAAGGCTGTTTTCATAGCAAAAACAATTCATTCAAAATAATAAATACCATTTAAACCACTAACAAATAAACACAATATCATTTAGATTAGATTTTTTATGTTAATATGATGAAAAAAAAACATTCTAAAACTTTTCCTGGTAAAACTTTGCTGAATAAATTAATTTATGCTAAATAAAATTAATTTGTTAATTATTGGCTAATTTGCATAGAGCTCTAGCACTAAAACTGGAACATTGGATGAAGTCAGGTCCAAAATCCTTATTCCTTTCTTTCCTTTCCTTCCTTCATTCTTTCTTACTTCTGACCTTCCTTCCTTCTTTCTTTCCTCCCTTCTTTCTCTTTCCTTTCTTCCTTCTTTCTTTCTTTCCTTCCTTCTTTCTCCTTTCTTTCCTTCTCTCCCTCCTTCCTTCTTTCCCTCTTTCCTTCCTTCCTTCTTTCTCTTTTTTCTTTCCTTCCTTCATTCATTCTTTCCTTCCTTCTTTCTCTTTCTTCTTTCTTTCTCTTTCCTTCATTCCTTCTTTCCTCTTCCTTCCTTCCTTCCCTCTTTCATTCCTTCCTTTCTTTCTTTCCTTCTGCCTTGTATTCCTTTCCTTCCTTCTTTCTTTATTTCCTTCCTTCATTCTTTTATTCCTCCTTTCCTCTTCATTCATTCTTTCCTTCCTTTCTTCTTCTTTCCTTCCTTCCTTCCTTCCTTCCTTCCTTCCTTCCTTCCTTCCTTCCTTCCTTCCTTC
>CAIGQV010019070.1:10507756-10526425 GCA_903798115.1 Danio jaintianensis | reverse complement strand
TGTGGTATAGGTGAATTGGGTAGGCTAAATTGTCCGTGGTGTATGTGTGTGAATGGGAGTGTATGGATGTTTCCCAGTGATGGGTTGCAGCTGAAAGGGCATCCGCTGCGTAAAACATATGCTGGATAAGTTGGCGGTTCATTCCACTGTGGCGACCCCAGATTAATTAAGGGACTAAGCCGAAAAGAAAATGAATGAATGAATGAATTTACATAATATTAATATAAAAATACAAAAATAAACTACATAGTGCATACAGCTTAAGATAGATAGATAGATAGATAAGTGCTTGCTGAACATAAGCAACAAAACTAACAAAGTAATAATTTAGTTGTTATTAAAGCGAGCTCTAATTTATTTTAAATGCATATAAGAATTTTACTATAATAATATAATAAACATCGAAAAGTATACATTCATGCAAATTCAAACAAACATTATCGTTGTTATTATTATGTTGTACGTCGTTCAGCAAACACTAAATAAGCTACATTTATGTGCATCGTGTGCATTGCATATGCTATTATCTCAATTAACATGAAATACTAAAATTCTTTATACATGTATGTTTTTCGCAACATTGACACATGATAATGCTGATCCCTGATGAATCTGTGTCTCTGTAAAGTTTAAAACGCCAGCAGCAAGAGCTTCTTCAGAGATATAATCTTCATTAATTTAACATGCATCTGGCGTCAACAGTCTCTTCACGCGCAAACTAACCACACACAGGACCATCATTCAACATGATGGGAGACAAATCATTGTACATGTTCCAGCTGAAAGTTTGAGCCCGCGTTAATTTGCAACACAAGAATCAGCACCGATTACATCCTCTGAATCAAACCTACCTTTCCTCTTTTCAAGGCTGCAGTCGCGCAGACATCAAACACGACACGAGCTTCTTTCTTCAGTTCGCGACATTATATTATCATGCAGGAGAAAGACAGCGATAAACATCGATACCACACACTGACTGTGTGTGTGTGTGTGTGTGTGTGTGTGTGTGTAACCAACCGGCTCAGTGTGCACACTGGGGAAGTGCTAATAAATACATGCTCACTACACTCGACCCCTATGTCTGGAGTGATGTCCGATTCGCGAACAAACGGTTCTTTTGAATGATTCGTAAGAACCGATACGCAAATGATTCGTGCCTCGAAAATGTTACATTTCATATTTTATCTAAGTATCTTCTGAGCATACATGTTTATGAATTAAAATCTGAAATAAACAGCATAATGGATGACTTTATGTTTTAATGGGATATAGTTCACCCAAAAATGAAAATATTAATTTAGGTTACTCTCCCTTCATTTGTTCGAAACCTATTTAAATTTCTTCTGTTGAACACAAAAGCAGATATTTTGAAGAAAGCTGAAAACCTGGCTGTAACCATTGACTTTTTCCCCGTTAACTGGTTATGGATGTAAATAACCTACAGGTTTTGAGCTTTAATTCGTCATATACCTTTGTGAGAAAGAATTAGAAGAGAGAAACCCATAAAAGTAACCACTCAGGGAGAGTAAATAGCAAGTAAATTTCATTTAATTTACATTTACAAACTATCACATTAAACGCAACCTTTACAAAATATTGTGTACTTGTGTACTTCAACTGGCGTACAAAACACTAAACAGCAAGCTAATTACAATACCAAAATCAGAAAACTGAAATAAACAGATCACCTACCTGTAAATTTCACTTCAGAGCACAATGTGATGAATTAAACGAATCATTTCAACAAACTGTCCGAAGGAATCGACTCGCTAAATGAATCGGATATCTCTATGTAACTAGTAGACGGATGAGTGAATTTAATGGGAATGCAGGGGAACACAGAACTGAGTGTGCGGCGTAACGTCCGCCGCTCTGATTGGTCGGAACAATCACGTGACCCCAAAATAATAAACACACACTGTTGACACATGGCAAACGATTGAGGCTAAGGGCTAAGCAGGATTTCCATTTACTTAAGGATGATTCAGACTTTTACTACAACGTATTAAGCGAGAGAAAAGAGCAGCGTGTAAATAATTCTCTAACAACAAAAATATGACAGTGATTTGTACATAATAAAAGCTGTAAAAGATAGACACAAACAGACAGTGTGTGGGATTGATTGATTTACCTTCATAAGGGCAATATTTTTAATAAGCTTACCTTACAAATTTGGTTCTTTTTTACATTAAATATTGAAACATAACCTTCAGCCAATAAACTGTTATCAATAACAAAGTTTTTAAACTTATTTAAAATGAAAGAATTCATCCTCACAACAAAACAACGTTGTTTACAGTGATGACTAACACCTCTGATTGGCTACTGCATTCATAAACTCAACAGAAATGTGTGATCTATCGCTTACTACATATATGCAAAAGTGCATTTAAATCTGATGAACCATTCATGGATATAAATGTATAAAAAACAACAGCCATAATAGTTTAGTTTATTTGTGCAAGATATATATTTTTTTCTAGACAGATATGTCTAAACAATACAAACATAAATGAATAGATATTTCTATATTTCTTTATATTCACTAAAAGTACATCAATGGAATACCCTGCTAACAATTGTTGACTCCAAAAACATTCTGGGAATGTTGATTTTTGGTCGCAAAATAACCCCAAGACAACCTTCTGTGTAATTTTAATGTTGCTTAAAAGTATAACTACCCTTCAATGTTCTAGAAACGTTAAAATAACCAACTAGAAACCAAATACACATACAGTATACAAGAGTTACGTTTACTGGGTAAAAATCGCTCTACTAGACCACTGGCCGTGTTAAATGGCAACACTGTCTTTTGCCAATGATTAATTGTCTTATTTTCATGTTTCTCAGTTATAGCTGGCAGTAAACTTGAGTTTTAACATTGTGTTTAACACAGGCAAATAATTTTTTAGTTGAATCAAGTGGTAAAAAAATATTGAAAATTTGCATCTAAAATTATCTAAAAATCATCTAAAAAACTAGCAAAAACATTTCTTGTCATGAAGTTTTGTCATATAATTTTTACAATGCTGCAATGTTCGTTATTTTACAGTTGCCAAATAAATAAATAAATAAAATTATCGTTCCCCAAACATTATTATTTGTCCTTAAAAATAGCCAAACGATAACTAAATAGACCTATGTACACGACAGAAACATTCGATGTTTGCTGGGGAAATCGCTCTAAGACCACTGACAGTGTAAGTGGCAGTTATGAATCTTTGCTTACAGCAACACTGAATTGTTTGTCTTATTTCTGCATTTCGCAGTTATAGCTGGCAGTAAGTGCATTTTTTACATAGTGTGGGTGGGTATAAATACATGCAAATTACTGCTCTGCACAAAGCTGTTATGATAGTACAAAACTGCTACATTTTGTTCAGTAAATCAAGTCTGATAGATTCCAGTTTTAAAGTCACAGCTGGTCAGCAGATGGTGGACACAATGAGCGAGCAGGAAAACCGGTTACTGCTTTTGCTGCTCATTTTTAACACTCTCAAAACTTGAAATAATGTAAGCAATAGGAAAGAAAATTGAGATCACTTTTCTCGGCTTCTCTAGATTTACTAGACTTTTAGGTAAGGATTTGGATAAAATGTGAAAATGTGCTTTATTTACGTTTTGTACAGACCAGGGGCGTCCAAACTCGGTCCTGGAGGGCCGGTGTCCTGCAAAGTTTAGTTCCAACCCCATTCAGACACACCTGGGCTAGCTAATCAAGTTCTTACTAGGCTTTCTAGAAACGTCCTAGCAGGTGTGTTGAAGCAAGTTGAAGCTAAAATCTGCAGGACACCGGCCCTCCAGGACCGAGTTTGGACACCACTGGTATAGACCATTTCAATGTTGTCATGTCATTGGCCCATGAACATTTCCTGCTTATCAAACTATTTCATATAGCTGTAACGAGGCAATTCAATCATAACTTAATGTTAAAACAGCTATCATAACATTATTTATCAATTTGTGGCTCTTTTTGGATTCTCGGGAGCTATAAAAATTAAAAATGTAAAACAGGAAATACGTTGGGACCATTGTTATTATTTACATGCCTCAAAATGGTCTGTTTTTAGAAAATAAGTGTCAGAATAACACATTTCGTGTGAACAACCTTTATTCCTTTATTGGCCTAAATCTTTATTGGAGGATTATTCCACCGAATATTGATTTCTTAACATTTCATAAGTTAAAACATCAGTATTTTGTTGTAAAAATAAAAAAAATAAAAAAATTTGTTTTATGCATCTCTAAATAATGAAATTAAATAATTTAGGAAATTTCTTTATTTTATAGGCTATTTATTTTTAAGTAGCTCACAGAATAAAACAAAAATAATTTACTCAAACATAACTATAAATAAACTGTAGTAATTTGCAGTAATTTCCTTCTCTTAAATTCAGACAAAACAGAATTATTACTTATTGGGCCTAAATCCTGTACAGAGCAGATCTCACAACTCGACCTGCAATTAGAGGGACACAAAGTTAGCATTAGCTCTACTGTAAAAGATCTGGGTGTTATACTAGACAGCAATTTAACTTTTGAAAATCATATCTCCCATGTCACAAAAACAGCCTTCTTTCATCTGAGAAATATCGCTAAGTTATGAAGTATGCTATCCATCTCAGATGCAGAAAAGCTAGTTCATGCTTTCATGACTTCTAGGCTGGATTACTGTTATGCTCTGTTCGCTGGTTGCCCAGCATCCTCTATTAATAAACTTCAGCTAGTACAAAATGCAGCTGCCAGAGTTCTTACCAGGTCTAGAAAATATGATCACATCACCCCAATTTTATCCTCCTTACACTGGCTGCCTGTTAAGTTCCGTATTGATTATAAAATATTGCTTCTTACCTATAAAGCTTTAAATAATCTAGCTCCTGTTTATCTAACCAACCTTCTGTCTCGCTACAATCCAACCCGCTCTTTAAGATCTCAAAACTCAGGGCTGCTGGTAGTACCTAGAATAGCAAAGTCGAGTAAAGGTGGTCGAGCCTTCTCATTTATGGCTCCTAAACTCTGGAATAGCCTTCCTGATAATGTCCGAAGCTCAGACACATTCTCTCAGTTCAAAACTAGATTAAAGACCTATCTTTTTAGTAAAGCATACACTCAATGCATCGCATAACAGTATGATGCATGAATGTGCTCCACGCAGGTTTTTGCATCTCGTTTATATACACTATGAACAGCAGCTACGCTAATTATTCTCTATTTCCACCTGGGGATACTCATCCCGAGGCCCCCAGAGACGATGCAGTGCCACTAATGCAATCCAAGACCTGTGAAGAGATGATCCCAAGGTTTCCATAATCCCGGACCAGGCCGTATCCTGAGCAGCTGCTGTAGTGGTCATGGAGGAGTGGAGAGCATGAGACTGATTCCTGTGAGACCCCAGTGACAGACGAGTCTTCGCTGACGTCCAGCATTCACCAGCCTCCGGCGCCTAGACTGCAGCTCTGCACAAGACGCTTGGCCATAGGAGAAATGGTCGTGCCCAACTGAGCCTGGTTTCTCTCGAGTTTTTTTTTCCTTCACTTTCGCAAATTGGTGAAGTTCGTTCCTCGCCGCTGTCGCCACTGGTTTGCATGGTTGGGGACTTGTAGAGCTGTGCATCGATGGATTTGCTCTTCAGTGTTTGGACTCTCAGCAGTGAAAATTAAACCACACTGAACTGAACTTAAACTCTAAAAACTGAACGGACACCATTCCAATTCACTATAATCTTCTATGTTAAGCTGCTTTGACACAATCTACATTGTAAAAGCGCTATAGAAATAAAGATGAATTGAATTGAATTAATGAAACAATGATCATGGAAAAAAAAAATTATGAAACTTTTCATTTTTTTTTTTTATTCTAGTTTTAAAGCAAAAAAATCATCATCTGCTATTATATTTTTTTCTTCTAAAGAAAGTCTATATTTCTTGTTTTATTAGCTGGAATAAACGCAATTTTGTTTTTAATGTCAATACTATTAGCACCCTTTTTTCCTCAATTGGCTGCAGAACAAACTACTGTTATCCAATGACTTTCCTAAATAACTTCCCTAGTTAACCTAATTAAGCCTTTAATTTGGACTTTAAGCTGAATACATGTATCCTCCAAAATGAATAGTAAAATATTATATACGGTCATCATGGCAAAGACAAAAGTAATTAGTTGTTAACTATTATGTTGGGAAAGAAATCGATTTATCAACGGTTCTTTATCTTTTAGAAACAGTTTAGTGGCATAAATACCTTAAAACCCCTTTTACACAATCAGACTCACAATAAACCACTCCACAAATTATTTATACAGAATATTTTATTGGTTCAGCAGACTGAAAAACTGATTTGGGTGGTGGGGGGAGAATCTTCAATTGCTTCCCAACACAGCCACTATTAAAACCACAGCTCTGTACCTGCATCTCCTCCCGCTTTCAAACACTGATAAAATCAATACTGGGCTGGACAATGTAACAAACACGTTGAGTTTTACCATCAGACCAGTGTTTCTTTTATCTGCAGAGGCACATTTGCACATGCACAACCATATGCACACAAGAATTACACAAATGAGAAGGGTTAAAAAAAGGAAAGCATAAAATGACGAACAAATAATAAAAAAAGGGGGAACTACAAAACGGTTATTAACGAAGCACGGTACAGAATGATATACAGAAGACACACGGGACACATACAGTACTGCTAAAAGTTGTACAGATTTTTTTTTTTTTTTCCTTTACTTGGACAGATCAGCTGGTGCAATATATTTAAAGCTGGAGGTAAAAGCTATACAAGTCGCCTCCCTAACCTTGGGTGAGAGGGGAAAAAAAGTAAGAGCCCAAAAACTATTTACACTTTCTTTTTGATAATATTAAGATCACATGGTCAGCACACGTAACAATGGAAAAAAACGAAGCACGAGTGGATTGATGGGGCAGAAGCAAACGGCAGAAAAGACGGCAAAATACAGCGGAAGCAGACGCATGGCTCCAAAAAGTCCAAACTCTCCACAAGTTCACACTCCTCTCCTGGAGTGTGGCGGTCTCTCCAAGCATTCTGGCGTATGTCTTTGTAAGAGACTCATCTTCGATCTCTTCTGCCCACCTTTCGTCGTACCTGCAAAACATGATTATTCACTTAGGACATATTCTTAAAACTGATCAGGTTTCTGAATGTATGTTTTCTGGTCAGTGAGTACGTTAACATGGACACCAATACTCCACCAATTTTAATACGATTAAGACAATACTCTGATTAAGAGTCTACCATGTAAACAGTGAGTTTTGATGACCTTAATCCAACTAAAGTCATAATTGATTTAAACAGAAATTGGATTAAGACGTGGAGTATGCCTATTTTAGTCGCATTATTGATGTGCAATACAGACATGTAAACACCTTAATCAAACTATTACCGTCGTGTAGGATTTTCGACGCATTTTGTGACAGGATACTCCATACACACGGCTGACACTATTCTCTGCACCTACCAAGTCAGTGATCGACCACAGGTGTATAGACAGCGAAATGCTGAGTTTTTATTTTTTTATACTTACTTCATACTCACATCCAATACCTCAGTTTGTCACGGGGGGGCATGCATGAAATGTCCCTGAATGAAAGTGAAATTGCCAAACTGCAGTTAAAGTAAAAAAAAATTAAATTAAAAACCCGAAATTACATGAAACTCCGGAGAAAATGTGGATAGCGTGGTGACGCTATGACGTTAATGGATCTATGTGCTATAAGATGTAAAACGGGATCATGAAAGGAACATTCAAAAAGCAACTCATGTAAACACCTTAATCATATTATTGTCTTATTCAGATTTGTCAAAAAATTAGATTACTGATGTCCATATAAACGTAGTCATTTATGATGACTAGATAAATATTTTAAGTCTGCGTGCACCAAAAGTTGCTGACACACAGTACGTTAATGTACTTCCAACTAGAGTTGCACGATACTGGAATTCGGTACAAATCGGTACTGAAATTTTAAAAACGTCCATTTCCTGCTAACATTTGAGCGCTGATTTGCCATTGTTCACGTGCTCAACAGAAATGACTGTGATTGGCTGTGAAGGTCATCAGTTCACTGAACTCACCACTGTTTACTAAGTGTAACTACAGATACAGGGACACTGGAGTATTTCAAAGTCATGTCGATCAGCTGGTTTGTCTATAAGCTGACATACGAGCGATCTGCTGATGAATCGCAGTGAACACAACGGCAAATCAGCGCTGTTTAAGAACGTGCTCAGTAGCGCTCGATGTTAGCGGGAAATTGACGTTTTTAAAGCTTCAGTATCGATTGGTACTGAATTACAGTATCATGACAACCCTACTTCCAACTGAAACTGAATATTGAGTAGGGGGCGGGGCTTTCTTTTTGCACACCATAAGAGGGTGGGAGGGGTGTGGTTAAGAATATTGTGACTGAAGCCGTCAAACTGACGTCAGCAGAGAAGGACCAACACTCTAAACGCAGAAGAAAATGGTCAGAATTTGATTGAAGATTACCAAAACAATTTTTTTTTCAGTGGATTAACTTGCACGGATTAATTGTTCCCCTAAAAAATAGCAATGTTCGTTAAACCAAAGTAAACATTGTAAATTTTGATTTCAGACGGACTTAAAAAGAGCGAAGGATTTGTTTGTGAAATTAATATTGCGGTCTTCATTGAATTTTCAGTTCATTGCTTACTTGACAAAACATAAAAAGATTTTATAATACACCTCATAGAAATGACTAGTTATTTGATATCTAATAATTAATTAATATTTAACAATTAATCATTACTAGGACAAATATTAGTTATGCACCAATCTTTATTTTCCACAAATGTTTTTTTTTTACTAGAAACCAGAAAAAAAGAGAAGAAAAAAAAATGTATATACAGATTTGACTGTGTGAAATTATACTACAGTCGTGGCCAAAAGTTTTGAGAATGACACAAATATTAGTTTTCACAAAGTTTGCTGCTAAACTGCTTTTAGATCTTTGTTTCAGTTGTTTCTGTGATGTACTGAAATATAATTACAAGCACTTCATACGTTTCAAAGGCTTTTATCGACAATTACATGACATTTATGCAAAGAGTCAGTATTTGCAGTGTTGGCCCTTCTTTTTCAGGACCTCTGCAATTCGACTGGGCATGCTCTCAATCTACTTCTGGGCCAAATCCTGACTGATTGCAACCCATTCTTTCATAATCACTTCTTGGAGTTTGTCAGAATTAGTGGGTTTTTGTTTGTCCACCCGCCTCTTGAGGATTGACCACAAGCTCTCAATGGGATTAAGTTCTGGGGAGTTTCCAGGCCATGGACCCAAAATTTCAACGTTTTGATCCCCGAGCCACTTAGATATCACTTTTGCCTTATGGCATGGTGCTCCATCGTGCTGGAAAATGCATTGTTCTTCACCAAACTGTTGTTGGATTGTTGGAAGAAGTTGCTGTTGGAGGGTGTTTTGGTACCATTCTTTATTCATGGCTGTGTTTTTGGGCAAAATTGTGAGTGAGCCCACTCCCTTGGACACATGAATGGTCTCAGGATGCTTTACTGTTGGCATGACACAGGACTGATGGTAGTGCTCACCTTTTCTTCTCCGGACAAGCCTTTTTCCAGATTTCCCAAACAATCGGAAAAGGGCTTCATCGGAGAATATGCCCCAGTCCTCAGCAGTCCATTTTCCATACTTTTTGCAGAAGATCAATCTGTCCCTGATGTTTTTTTGGAGAGAAGTGGCTTTTTTGCTGCCCTTCTTGACACCAGGCCATCTTCCAAAAGTCTTCTTGTGTGCTGTGCGTGCAGATGCGCTCACACCTGCCTGCTGCCATTCCTGAGCAAGCTCTGCACTGGTGGCACTCTGATCCTGCAGCTGAATCCTCTTTAAAAGATGATCCTGGCGCTTGCTGTACTTTCTTGGACGCCCTGAAGCCTTCTTAACAAGAATTAAACCTCTTTTTTCTTGAAGTTCTTGATGATCCTATAAATTGTTAATTTAGGTGCAATCTTAGTAGCCACAATATCCTTGCCTGTGAAGCCATTTTTATGCAACGCAATGATGGCTGCACGCGTTTCTTTGCAGGTCACCATGGTTAACAATGGAAGAACAATGATTTCAAGCATCACCCTCCTTTTAACATGTCAAGTCTGCCATTCTAACCCAATCAGCCTGACAATGATCTCCAGCCTTGTGCTCGTCAACATTCTCATCTGAGTTAACAAGATGATTACTGAAATGATCTCAGCAGGTCCTTTAATGACAGCAATGAAATGCAGTGGAAAGTTTTTTTCAGGATTAAGTTAATTTTCATGGCAAAGAAGGACTATGCAATTCATCTGATCACTCTTCATAACATTCTGGAGTATATGCAAATTGCTATTATAAAAACTTAAGCAGCAACATTTCCAATTTCCAATATTTATGTAATTCTCAAAAATTTTGGCCACGACTGTACATAAAATAACTGTCACAAAACTAAAATGGAAGACATGCTGGTTAAAAAAAAAAAATTCATTCACTTCCAGCAGGTGGCGCATACAGAACTGCAGGAGTAACAGCGTTTCCTTGGTTACAGCTGTACGCAAAGCTGCTGCTCTAGTCTCATACAAAAAAAAAATACAATCTAAACCTTTATTATTATAGTATGTTTCACTGATGAATGCCGTAAAACCCCACATATTATTTAGAATTTTACTTCAATATTTCACACATCATGAACAGTAAGTGTGTCATGAGCATTTCAAACACTCTAACTTACTATACTCCACACATGAAATGAATTTAACCATTACAGAGTGAAGCCCATGGTCATTAAGTATTGATTTTACTCAAGCTTTAGACTTATAAATCCCAAGTGCTCCCCTCAAATGAGCTGTAATTACAACACATTCAAACACATAAATATGATCCGTATGGTATTAAATCTTGAAAATATTAGAGAATTAGCAAAGTATGAAATGAACAAAGGTTAAAGTTAAAGTTGGTTAAAATGAATGCAGAATGTCTTGTGTTTTTCCATGAGTGTTCGGCTATTCCCGTGTGGCACTGTTGTCGCCTGTCAGGACAAATAGTATTTCAAGAGTTCACACTTAGCTATTGCTTGATGCAATTTGCAGATTTGGCATGCTGTTCCGGGAGAGAACCCTGAGCTCGAAGATACTTGAGCCCAGGGTTCCCGCCTGGTCATGTAGCATGACAGGGGGTCCGAGATCAGGTAGGTCTCGAGAGCTCCCCCTGGTAAAGGAGGAAAGGGGGAGATGGGGGAATTCTTCAAAACGAAGAGAAGGAAGGAAGGATGAATGGGTTTACTTATTGGAGGCTAGAATTTATCTGATTGGTCTAGCATTGATGTCTGATTGGACTAGCAATGATTATTGATGCGAGACCAGCAGCGATCAATCATATCATGTGCTCCTCTCAAAATTAGTTTATAAAACTTTATAAAGTTGCTGCAGTGCATTATGTATTCAAATCTGGATAGAGACCTTAAAAAAACAAACCAAAACACAATGCCTGAATGCAGAGCACACATTTAGAACAAAAACGGCTAGTTTCTTGGCTGAATGATCGCTGCTGCATCCCTTAATCAATCAATTTAATATTGAATTTATGACTCTTTCTCTCTCTCCCAATGTATTTTTATGACTACTTTGGTCTTAAAAATAAATAAATAAAAACTGATTTGTAAATCATCATTTAAATGTCACAGAAAATTCAATATTTCTGACCAAGTCATTCATAATATTAACTAGATAAAGACTGGATTTTGTACAATTACTATATTATTTCACTGACAAAACAAAGATCTTCTATCTTCAGAGTTGAAAGTGGTTCATTAAATATTCATATGTAGCAATAATAGCCTTTTTTATCATTTGTGTGATAGCCACAATCCTAAATGTTTAACTGATCTGACTGGTGTTTTGACTGACTTTAGGTGAAGAGTCTACAGACTCATCCTCGTCCTCTTCACTCTGCTGGACAGTGTCCATCTCCTCTTCAGACTCCTCTTCCTGATGAGCAGAAGCTCTTGATCTCACTCCGCTGAAACAGATGACGACAGCACTCAAATCAAGCTCGTGAAACACAGAGACTCTCATGTAGATGCTTTTAGCCTCATATATCAGTATACCTGGCTTTCCTGGCTGCTGTCTGTGATTTTGGAGGCCGTCCTCTTCTTTTCTGAGGTGTGGATTCCACTGAGTCGCTGGCGGTTTCGGATACGTCCACTCTGTAAGCACAGATGTGAAAAGAAAAGGGGATTATGGGTCTCCAGGAACTCAAAAACCTGTTTTTCTACTTCATAATTAACTGCACTGTAACCTTCAAGCAACCAATAGAAACCTAATATTTATAATTCAGCAATAACAAGTCAATTGTTTAAAGGTAGCATATACAAAATGTGATATAAGATTTTAAATGTTTTTTTTTACAAAAAACAGCAACAATTAAATCATATAGATTTTCTAAGCAGATTTACAAATCAAATGATGGTTTCAAATAATTGTTACAATTCAACAAGTGAAAGTGACAAGTCACAAAAATCTATTATTAGATGGAGATAAAAAATAAAAAAAACACACGCAGATTTCTGATCAATAATTTATTTTAAAGCTTTAATTTAATGTTAAATTTATAAAGCCATTAAATTTAAAATGACATTATACTAAATTACAATATATTAAAGTATTGAATAACATCATTCAGTGAATAACAAATAAATTATATAATAATATTACATGTAACTCTGTTCATTCATGATTGCTAGATAAATATTTTATCATATTTTAATTATTAAATAGTGTTTGATTATTTCTGATAAACAATAACATTTGACAAATTTTGCTGTTTTTACTGTATTGTTGCTCAAATAAATTCACCCTTGCTGAGCATTAAAAACTTAGTAAATATAGAAATGTAACAAAATGTTTCACTGGCAAAAATATAATATATACAACAATACAATAAAAAAACAAAACAATGCAAATATTATTATGAATATAAAATAACAAAACTCTGGTTTGCATAAAAATAAAATATAAATACCTGAATAAAAGTGATCAAATGAAAGAAAAAACCCACAATAACATTTTACAAATTTAGCTGTACTTACTGTATTTTTGCTCGAATAAATTCACCTTTGCTGAGCATTAAAACCTTCTTTCAAAAACAGTAATGCAACTCAAAATGTTTCATTGGCAAAAATATAATACATACAACAATATAATAATAATAAAAATGCACAAATAGAATACGAATGCAAATTTAACTAGGAATATAAAATAACAAAACCCACTTTGGTTTGCGTCCTCGTCTGCCTTTGGGCTTGACCTCCATATTCTCACTGCCTGCGTCTTCCTCCTCGTCATTGTCCTCTTCCTCTTGCTGCTCGTCCTCGTTGTCCTCCTCTACAGGTGGAGCGGCCTTCCTGCGGCCCCGTCGGCCTTTGCTGGCCGTCTCCTCCTTGGCAGTGGCTGATTTTGGGGGTCGTCCTCGTCGTCCTCTCTTAGGTGGACTGTTCTGCTCATCTTCGGTCTCCAGGTTTGCCTCTGCCAGACTGCTGTCTTCCCCCCACTGGTCTTCAGCATCGTCAGTGCTCGTGTTTGCTGCTTTCTTACGGCCGCGTTTGGGTTTGGACTCCTGGCCCTTGTCATCCTGACTGGCCCCTGCGCCCCTCTTGCGGCCCCTGGTGGGTTTTTCGGTCTCAGACGGGCTCTTCATTGAAATGTCTTCATTCTCACTGTGATCCACATCGCCAGAGTCCAGTCTGAGGGTCAGAAAGGAAACATAAAACTGGGTGTAAGAGGATTTAAAACTCCCCGTCCTGCTGCCAAAGCTGCTCTGAACAGCTTATGAGGCACAGAGAGGTTTCTGATATGTTGCTAAGATGCCATTTTCTTTTGGGAAATTTGCGGTTAGTCAAATCTATAGTCCAGGGTTCCCACTATTTCATAAACACCAGATTCATGGACTTTTTAAAGCACTAATTTCAAACCAAGCACTGTTGTAATTGACACCACCAGCATATACAGCACCATGAAAGTACTTACTGTACAGTTCACTTACACTTAATATTTACCATAAAACGTCAGAGTATGATGTTTTGAAGGTGTCATTTTTAAAAAGTCATTTTCAAAGAACTTTAATAAAAATTTGTTGAGTTCAATACCGGTAATAATTTAACGCGGTTTATGAAATATTGATCAAATTATTTCAATTTGAGATTTTTAAATTAAGAATTTCGAACTTTTTTGTTCTGTTTTTGATAGAAGCACAGTTGAAATAACCGTAAACAAGTTTAATTTCAAATTCAATTCAAGCACTTTCAAGGACCTATGCTTGCTTTTAAGTACTTTCTAGGCACTGAATCCATATGTCTGAAATTCAAGTACTTAAATTTAAGTGTGGGAACGCTGATAGTCAAATGTGACAAAAAAAAAGTTAAAATTTTATTTACGGTGTTGTTATTAAACATGTGCACTGCTGCAGTCAACATTAAGCAGATCATTAAAACCAAACTGTACTGAACAATATACATTTTTACACCAACACCAATATTTATCAATTTATTGAATTATTTATTTATGAATTCATATTTTTGATGCACTTAAAATGTTGATTAATGTGTATAAAAATTTTTTTAGAAACAAACTGAAAATTCTCAGTTTTCCGAGATAAAACAACTAAAACAAGAATTTTATTCTGTAAACTACTGTGACATTTCTTCTATATTTAAAATAAAAATTGTCATTTAGAGCAATTTTAGTTTTTCAGCATTAAGGTGGCATGTTTTCAGACATGATTATATAGATTTTTTTTGTACACAATGCCAGTATCTTAACTTCAGATAAGGTAAGTAACCATTATTTGGTAGAATAACCCTAATGTTCAATCACAAAAAATGAAAACTATTTTTGAAAATTATAATTGAAATGACTCTTTTTCATTTTTTTTTATCATAAAAGTGTTTATAGAAATGTATAAAGTAATTTTGTTTATAAATATATAGAATTTCAAATCTTTCATATACAAAATAAATGTTTTTATACAATTAAAAATCTGAACAAAATGCAAAAATATATTTTTTTTATTTATTTTCAACAAAAATGTTATACTATTTTCTGATACATACACACGCATACATTTATATGCACACCCACACAATATTTTTAATTAATAATCATACTTACGAAAAAAAAAAATATATATATATATTAATGATGAAATCAAGATGCCAAAAATAATTCCCATAGCACATAACAGAGTGAGTCAGGTTACTGCATTTATCATCCGCTTGTCATGGTCACATAGTATAAAGACACCTACGAGTTTGTCCATTATAAACATTGAGGAATATGTATGAGTCATCTCAATGCCATTGAGCCGTTCATCCCCCGAGTGCTTTCAGTGTGACACAGGTAAAAGGAAACAGCAATTACTGAGCCTTCGTGACGCAGATCCATGAAATACTCCTTTCTAAAGAGCTTCAATGACACCTATTCAGCAAGTGACTGACTCTGAGTCTGCTTTCAGTCATGTGGCGGTGCTGAAAGACAGTATGATTGACCAAAAAACAGTTCATTTAGGCCACAGAGGAAATGTAATACCACAGCCAGATTTTGCAGTATGAAATTTTTTTTTACAACATGCTAAATGGATTCAGGCTATGTTTAAGATCAGACCGCAGACAGCTGAGGGTTTATAACAATATTACCGTTTTTAGAAAAGGGAGTGTGTCTGGTGTTATTTATAATGTGTGTGTTAATGCGCGACACCATTAGCTTTATGGGACATCTGGAACAAATTTATGCTAGAGATCACGCAAGTTTTTAGGACCCTAAAGACAAGAGTTTTAGGGATTTAGGGAACAAAAGTCATTTTTTCGTCAAGCCATTTACCACTGCACAAGTAAAACATCTCTAAAGTGTTCACACATTAGTATTGGTGTCGAATGAGAGACATTTTATATTTTTATAGGGCTTTTTCGACAAAGTTTCACTCTATATACATTTGTTTAGGCCTGAGGTTTAGAATAATTGTTGTTCATACTAAATAACACTATAATTAATATTGCTTTGATACTTATTTTCACCTCTTTCTGTATACTGCAAAAGTTTTAGATTTGTGGAGCATTTATTTTAGTACAGTGGTCCCTCGCAGATTTTTTTGCGCAATTTGACATGCTTTTTTTTTTTACAGCGCATTGTGTTCTGTGCCCTGATTCATGCATTGTGTTCTGCATCCTGATTGGCTGTAGACCATTGTCAGTACAGAATGCGTTCAGCTTGCCAAATTTACATAAATCTTCGATCGCTAACAGTGTGACTCTGAAGTGCTGTACTGTATGTTTGCAAGTTTTCTTCCCAACAAACCCCATAATGTCGACGAAACATTCTGCACTGTTAAAGGCACCCATGGTAGCACCCAAAAGGCAGAGGAAGATGCTAACCATTACACAACAATTTGGACTTCTGGACATGCTAAAGGAAGGTAGAAGTTAAGCGAGTGTTTAAACAAGAGATAAAAGTGTGAAATTGTTAATGCCTATCTGAGAAAAGTGTATAAAGAGTGTAGTGAGGGGTTTTACAGCCCTAAAACATCTATAATAATTGTAAAAAATAAAGCTGACTACTCCGTGGATTTCACCTATTGCGGGCTATTTTTAGAACGTAACTCCCACGATTAACGAGGAACCACTGTATATATATATATTTTTTTTTATTCTTTGTACTTTTTTTCTACAGCCACATACTCTATATTGAAAGTCTTTAAAAATTGTATATTTGCTTTTATTTTTTATTAAATAACTATTTCTCTGTAATTTTGATTTTATTGTTATTATTATTTTATTTTGTTATTTTTGTTACTATTTCAAGGTCCCGAGTGGTTGTGTAAGCATTTCACTGCATATCACACTGTGTGATTCTACATGTGACAAATAAAATTGGAATTTGAGTAAAGAGAACTACTGTTTGCAAACATTTTATTAAGTGCAACCTATTTTACATTTAGTGAATTTTGTCAAATCAATGCTAAGTATACATTAATGCAGTTATTGTGTCTGGCAATTTTCACCCAGTGTTTTTAATATGGTATTTAAAAATTACCTTTAGATAAGTAGTCACTTGCACAGAGTGTGAAAGCCTGTTCTAGCTATGTTATGTTGTTCTCTAATAAGCAAAAGTACGGTGAAATTTCATGATTGTAGTCAAATAACCAAAAGTAATGTGTAAAACCAAATTGAAAAGAAACTTTGCTCATTTTAATGTGGGTTAATAATGTTAGGCGGTGACACCGACCTTCCTTTACTGCGACCGGGCGAGCTGGGGTTGGAGTTGCTGCTGGCGTTGCTGATGGTCTCCATGCGTGAGAGTTTAGTCTGCAGTTTTCCTGTGGCGGACAGCGGCTTGTTCACAGCACCCAACACGTTTGCTGCCTTAGGCTGCAGAGAATCAGGCAGTCAATCTCACAGTCTTGCTGGACTGAAGAACATTAAAAGCTCAGAATAAAAGGGCAAATATTTACCTTTCCTGGGGTGAAGAAGGATTTCATCTCAGGAGGCAGATAGTTTTTCGTGTTACTGAAATTCTGAAAGGCAGCGAGAACATGGAGCGGTTTAGTGATCAAGCAGGAGAAAAATCCATTTGAACAGACATCATTTTGATTTGACCTGCAAACTGATTTATACTTTCTAGCTGCCAGCAGCTGGGATTCTGCACCTTTCTGAACAATCAATTTCAGTGGCTTTTGACAAAGATTTCAAATGTAATTTTTTTAGACTGGACTCAAAAGGAACATTTATTTTTAGGGCTAAGCTTTACAAGAAAACGCTATTGACCTTATTCTGCAATGCGGAAGTGCGCTCATTTTTTGTGATTGTTTTAGAACTTCCTAGTAATTTCTTCCATAGGCAACTGAACCGGAATAATAAACGGCAGAAAATGGTCAAACTATAGTACTTGCTCTCCAAGCAAATATGTGCATGACTACACATAAAGGTACAATAATATAATAAGAAAATGTCAGTTTGCAACATTAACCAGAATAGCTGTTTTTAACGTCTAAAAATCAATAGAAGTGAACAGAAGTCTCGATTACAATGGCTGCGCCCGCTCGTACAGCTAGAATAACGTCAATATAAACTATAGAAATTACAATGACTCCCAAAGATGTTACAAATTTGCTGTGTGACTTCTCTAGGAATGTGTATTTCTCATGATACATGAATGAAGAATAGCAGTTGTTTAGAGACTATAGGCACGTGCACACCAGGATGCTTGTCACCAATGTTGAATAAATGTCACTAAACAAAGGGTGCCAATGTGAGGGTGCACACTGATACGCAAAATGGCAGGTGTTTCACTCTATATATATTTGTTAAGGCCTGAGGTTTAGAATAATTGTTGTTTCTAGCAAATACTATACCTAAATGTTGCTTTGATACTTATTTTTTATCCCTTTTTGTATACCGCAAACGTTTTAGAGGGTGTGAGGGTGCACACTGACGTGCAAAATAGCAGGTGTAAAAGCTTCATTTAAAAAACACCTCAGGGTTTTTTGTTTGTTTGTCCCACCCTGTTAAAAACTGGCTGACCAATGAGATTGGTGCTTTTGTTCACATGGCAGAAGCAGCTCAACCTACAGTAAACACAGATTGGTCGTGCTCAAGCACA
>CAIGQV010019070.1:10492624-10507746 GCA_903798115.1 Danio jaintianensis | reverse complement strand
ATATCCCTTCCACCCTTCTCCATACAATTCCCTGATAATGTTCAGACTAAAGGCCTGCAGCAGTTAAGCACCTTGTCTGGTTGTGTGAAGTAGCGTGCAGGCAGTACGGGATCTTTAGGGGACTCTAGACTGTATGTGGTGCTCTTGGAGATGACAATGTTCATGGCTACATCACACACCGTGTACAGTTTCTGTGAAAAGAGAAAGCAGTAAATAAATACATATATTTACAGAGCACCAATTTGCTAAATAATGTCTCACAAAATGGGAATGGGGTATATACACAGCTAGTGTTTTTCAGCCACCAATAAACTTCCGGTAAAAGGTTTGTGACAATTTTCAATTTCATAGGATTCCTTTTACAGCATCGATGTTGTAATGTAAATAAAATACAATCAGTTAAATAAATTTCTGTATGTATTTAGTTGTTAAAGCGTAAAAAGAAATGAAAGACTGTTTAAATGCTAGCGCCATCAGGAGCAGCAGGCTAGTGCAGAAACTGCATTGAAAATACTGTGGTAAAATAAATTTCCATATTTTAAAGACATGGCACAGAAAAATGGAATTTAATGCAGTGCTTCTTGTCTGGTCTGATATCCACTTTATATAATTTCTAAGTCAGCCAGTGATGATCACTGATTTTAAAAGAAATCAAATGTTAAATCTGTCGATATTGTATGGGATGACAGTTCACTGGAAGCACTTGGGCTGGCTGCTTGAAAATTAAACGTCTGTGTGCATATACCCCATTGATACTAGCAAAAGTCAAAAATTTAAAGGGTCAGTTCACCCCAAAAATTCTTGTTTGTTATAATCAACCTCCAATTGTTCCAAACCTGTGTGGGCTTCTTTATTGAACACTAAACATTAACATTTTGGTAACCAAACAGCAACTGTTTGGTAACCAATATTTTTATAAAATGTATTTTTTTACATTATGCAAACCTTACTTTAATTTTTGATTAACTCAAAGAACCTTTTGCAGATTTAAAAAAATATTTAGAAAATTATAATTGCATAGCATCACATCACATAGCAGAAACACAAACCTCATTAATCTTGGGATCATCCGGACACTGTCCATCTTTTGTCTGTTTAATGTTTTCCACCATTTTCCTGATAAACGCGTGGCTGTTGTTTTCATTTTTGGCCATTAGGATCTCCAAAACAAACCACAAAGCCCTGAAGGAAAAGCAGAAGATATGAAGTAGGGAAAGGGAGAGAGAGAGAGAAACATCATTTTCAAGATTAAAGGCAGATGGCAGCTCTGAAACACCATTTATCAGTGTTTTCGGCAGCCTGCCAAACATCTAACAAGCTGCACATTTTCTCCACTGTTTATGAAAATCTGAAGGGCAACATATTGGTAACGAATATCTCCTCCAAATTACGCATCTGACATTTTCAGAGATTGAAATGACAACCTAATGAAGAGGTAAACATTCTGCTAATTAAAGTTGGAAGAAAAGCTTGCATGAACTCACTCTTTGATGTCTTTGAGCTGCTCGATGTCCTGGACCTTCACGTAATCTGGGTCGTGGACCAAAAGGTGAATTGCATATGGCACCACATACTCTGGCAGGAGAGATATCAGCTTCTCTGAAGTACAAACACACACAAAATTGTTATAATAAAATCTAAAATATTCTCTCCACATTTTACAACAGCACGCTGTGGTGCATGAATATGAATTACTACTGGAAAAGGTTCACATCCTCCAAGGGCCTGAAACTTGCAAATCAAAAGTGAAAAGGCTGACGTGCTATGAATTCATTCCAAGAGTAACAGATAAAGAAAGCAACACAATGCTCTGGCGAATCCACTTGACAGGACAGACATAACAATTGTGTCTTCTGCATAACGACCCAGATGACCAGTACGACTGCGCATCTGAAGACTTCATTGTGCTGCAAGATGCATGAATATTAACTAAAAAAGATGACTTAGGAGAAAATTTGATTCTGTTCATCAAACAACAAATTATATAAACCCATTATAAAACACTCACACTTGAGAAATACTCTTCTTACCAAATTCTCTGAACTATTATGACTTTAACAAATTATATTGTAAAATCAATGTTGATGCAGCTACCATATATGGTCCGTCACCCAATAAAGGGTTAAGAGAAGCAATGGCCTCCTTGCAATTTGGCTTCAAATAAGGAATAAGTAAATACCCCTGCATTCAGAGGCAAAAAACACCTCTGCAAACCAATTCAGTCATGAATGTCACAATCAAAGTGATGAGAAAATTAATGAATGCAGTTGATTCGCAGCATTACACTTCAATATGCAAACGTTGCATTTCATTTTTTTTACTAGTTTACTTGAGGCAGCACTGAGAATAACCCATCACTCGTCTCTGTTATGAATGCAATAGTCAATCACATAAATTTAGATCAGTCAGTGCTTTTGTCTGTGTTTTGCACTCTGGCAAATTCTATTCACCTCTTAAGCAACAAAGCAGAGATATGATTTAGGTAAAAGATTGATTTTGCTGCCTCAGTGACTAAAGTGATTGAAAGTGCATAAGTTGTGCTAAAGTACGCTTTGTCACTGCAATAAATGCTTTTTCTCAAAGTTATGTTGTCAACACAAAAGCGTTTGAGGAAGGGTCAAATTAGACAAGGTAATACATAGAAAAGCATAAAAGGGATGACATTAGAACAATGCAACGATTATAAAATAGATAAAAATTGGTTAATAATTTCCTTAACTCATATCCAATTTTAAATCAATTACTATTAACTGTTGCTGAAAAAGATTACAATGCTCTGGAGTCAGATTACAACTCTCCAAATAAAAAAATAGCAATAAAAGTTGGAAAATAATTAATAAAGTACAGATTCAATAAAGAACACAAATGTGCTATCCTTACCACTGACTGCTGCATGCTGTTTCAGGTATTCCCTGCGGAGGTTAATGTTTTTGACCAGGCACTGGCGGGCATGTGCCCTGCGCTCCTTCACCGGGTCTTTGGCACACAGTGTGAACACAGCCAGATACTCCAGCGGCAGACGCAATCTACAAAGACCTTTGTGCAGCTTCTGAGCGAAAGCCTGTCGCACCTGGTAGCACTCGTCCTAAAAAGCAGACAAGAGGACTTATTAGACCCTAATGAGACATTTAGCTGATGCTTTTAATCAATGGCTTAGAAAACACTGCAAGCACAATAACCCTTGAGCGACCTGAGGTTAAGAGCCTTCTGCAGTGAAGCCTATTCTTGAATCCAGGTCAACATAGAATCAAAAATGACCCCATTTACTTTCTCCATGCACACTATTAGATTTACTGTAAAAATAATTCTGAATGGTCTTCTAACAGAAGTAGAATAGCTTTTGAATGACCATTCATACCAAAACTACATCTTTGTCTGCAATAAAAAAGCCATTGTTTTCAAGGAATATAATCATGTGCGCCGAGGCTTATTTCTGATTTTATCGGTCAGTTTGCAGCCAACAGTGGCTTTATCAAATATACACGGGTCATAAACTTGATATCAAATTACATTTTTTAAAGTCTGTCTGGTGACCAGAAATGCATCCAATCACTACAGAACCAACGGGTCTGCTGGTCGGAGAAGAGTAGCCCATTAAAATGACGTTACGGGAACTTCTCTTTGACATTAAGATAAAAAGATAAGTCCATCAGGCCAGTATGTAGTCAGATAAGGAGCTGGTGATGGTCTTACGTTGATGACAAGGGCGCAGAGCTGGTACTGCTCCAGGGTGATGATCTCATGGTAGCACGGCTCCTGAGCGAGACGGAGAATCGCACAGCCGGCTGCCAGACGCAGACGAGACATGTCCGGCTTCCTGCACACCCACACACAGAGAAACAGTACATCAAATCACTCCCGAAATATATAGAAACCACCAGTAATGCTTTGCCATGGATACCATAATTTACCAGAAAAAAAAAGGTTCATGGATTTATTGTTATGGAATTATCTTATATAATTACAACAACAGAATAATTTCCAAACATAATTGCAAAGCGTCTTTCTAAACATAATCTAACATTTGATGAAAAAAATGTATTTGTATACATTATTAAAAATGTAGTAGTTTAAATTATGATTATCAATGCCAACATGTTAATATGATTTATTCAAAGTGCTATAGTGATTTAACACAAATAAATTATTGAAGCACACAAAACTGCATCATTAATGTAATTCATGTCACACAGTTAGATGACTTCAGCAGTCAGGAATTTATCAGCATGAGCATTTACAATGGTGCAACCAACTGTAACCCTGTAACACTTTCACCTGATTTGGCTCCTCTGTTTGTGATCAGACCATTTTAAACTCCGGGAAAATGTTCAGTTCAATGATCCAGTAAGCAAATACATTCAGTCCAAACAACGAGCAATCAGTATATAAACCCCCCCACTAACGTTTAGGAAACCAGTTATTTGTTTTTCAATTCAATTGAAAATTGTATAGTGCTTTTCACAATAATTATTGTTCCAAAGCAGCCTTACAAAAGGTGAGCATAATTATTTTTTAATTATAAACGGTTCTTTATTATCCACAAAAAAGCTGTGCAAGTGCAAACTCGACGCAATGATCACTAACAATTTTATGCACAAATACATTTCAGTACATTAACATTCAGGATGTTTTGGTTTATCATGTCTATGCTGCTGTTATTCATCTTCATAATATAATATAATATAATATAATTATATTATATTATAATTAAATTATAATAATATAATAATATAATTATACCGGAGGAAACCCACCCCAACACGGCAAACTCCACACAGAAATGCCAACTGGCTCAGTGGTTAGCACTGCCGCCTCACAGCAAGAAGGTCGCTGGTATGAGTCTCGGCTGGGCCAGTTGGCATTTCTGTGTGGAGTTTGCATGTTCTCCCCGTGTTGGGGTGGGTTTCCTCCAGGTGCTCCGGTTTCCCCCACAAGTCCAAAGACATGCGCAATCGGTGAATTGGATTCCATGGAAACTGCTGGTGCTGCTAGCAACATTGTCTAGGGTTTGAGCTACAGGAAAGCTTTTCTAATGCAGGAAAATAACTTCATTGTGTTGTTTAATTTGGATGCCACAGCGAAGGTTACTAGGGGTTGAAAACTACGGAGACACCGCGCACCCCATCTTGCCCTGCTCTGTCAGATCTCCATCGCTGCTCAAGATTGCCGTCAACATTCGCAGAGTTGAGTTTCCCGATTTACTCTGGTTGTTCTTCACACCGAGCAGCCACCGGACCATCAGTTTCAGACCCTGAATCTGAAACACATGAAGACAGAAGATCACTGAATTCACACTTTACCATCATCTCCTGCCAATTCAGGTGCCATTTACTTGCAATATAAAGGCAAAGAACCTGTCTAGCCCTATCAGTTGGGAATCAACGCAATACTGGCTGAAATGTGCATCACTCTGGTACTTTCTTCAATAGAAATGAATAATAAATGGCAAAGACAAATCTTAGCTGAAGTTGTTATTTATTTACAGAGCATCTCACCTTAGCCAATGTTTCAGGAGAGACTTCGTCATCTGGGACCCACAGCTTGGTGGTTTTCTTGCCAGGAATCTTTGCAGCAAACAAAAAATCTAGATCAGTATCAGATGCCTCAAAACTCGAGAGTGAGGAGAATCCTTTACTGCTTGGTCTGAAAGTTTGCTAACAAGGTTTTGCCTAAAAATAAACACTACTTGTTATAGAGCTGAGGAGACAAATGATATGCCACCGCTATGTGTATTAAAGCGCACAGATTGTTTTAAAACCACTGCGTAATGAAATATAACTGTGCCCACAAGGTCAATCGAATGAGATCAGTAAACAAGATCTCGTCTTAAAACTTTTTCACCCATTTGCTCTTGTATTTCACAGGGTTGATTTAAGCCCTAAGCAAGCACATCCCCATGAAATCGCATTAATTCAATAAGTCTAAATTAGTTCATGCTACAGGCAAATACACAACACATGCATTTTTAATGCTGTCCTCTCAACTGGCTAGAATATTCATTACCAGCAGGGCCTTCACAATCTTGTAATTTTTAGCTAATAATTTATTCATATACAAATAATTGTGATTAATGATTTAAATGTCTAATGTTTTTGCCTGAAAGCTAGTACAGCTCAACTCACACAGGGCTTAAGAACAAGTCATTTACTCTCAACTTAGAAATAATAAAAATACACATTTCCTTTAAAACAAATGTTAAATATTAAAATGTTGATGTAATTTGTAATTAACATTATATGTTGAATCAATTTTAATAGCATATACCGAAAGATTATACTAAAGTAATGTGTTTACTTTTTATTTACATTTGTATGTTTTTCAATATTTAGAAAATGCACAAAAAGGACAAGGGGAAACAAACAGAGTATTCTGGTTGCACAATACATGTTAAATCACACCAGAGCCATCGAGAGCCATTTACACATCAATTGTCTGCGTTCACTTTGAGAGCTCACATACTGCACTACTTCACAAGGAGGAGAGACATAAAATGTGCATTTTTATGCAGTGCATCACATTGATTGCTGTATGCTCTCATCAAAATTCAGACTATAATGCAACACTGTAATGAGCAATATTATAACTTACCCGGTCATTCATTAGCAGGTCTTTAACGATGAAATTGGCCACTAAAGATTTGAGCGGAGCTGCAAACTGTTCTGGGGCCAGCATGGCCAGGTGTCCCAGAGTCGTTAAAGGTGTGATGAGCTGCTCCATGTTGTCTGTGTCTAGACCCTTATGCAGAGGCTGCAACACATAGAAAGCAATTGGTTAAAAGCAATTCAGGTAAAACGTTAAAGAAATAAAGTGACACATTGAAGACTAAAACATTTTTTAAGGTCATTCTGAATAATTATTAGAACTACATTTCTCATTTTAGTTACATACAGTAAATTATATTTTGACTAAAAAGAATGAATGACACAGCCATCAGTAAATATTAGATGTCATTCAGAGAGTGTTAGGGTCAGTGTTTATTTGACATAGTAAATTGAAGACCCATTTAAAATGATTTAAGAATTATTTAAGATTTTAAGACTCGAGGCCTAACATTTTGATTTTTTAAATTTCTAATTTTTAATATCCTGAGGAAATCCTGCAAAGTCTCATAAAAATCCAGACATTTATCATTTTGCTCTTAACAATCTTACCTCAAATATCTGTGCAAAGTGTGTGTCTCTGTTGGAAAACATGGTGTGGATGCAATGGATGGCATATTTGGCCTGGCGCGGAGGGCCCTTTTTTGCTTTGTGCTGCAGTACTGGTAACAGGACTCTAGGGGGCAAAAGGGAATAAAACATGCCGAATTGAACGCCACCGTCCACTTTATTTATGCCTGCACAGCACAATATGAATAGGTTTTCAATAAAAGTGGCATAGCATCTCAGGAATCATAAACTGAGAAACAGTCTTCAATAATGCATGTTTAAAACACTGCTGGAACAGTGAATCCCAGATTCTGCTCTTCTGACCCGAGATACAATCTGAAACGTACGATTTGATGTGTGGGAAGCTCTCCTCCAGTTTGTTGCCAGTGTTTTTGAAGATCTGCAGCGCGGCCTCTGCAACCTTCTCATCGTCCATTTTTAGGCAGCCCAGCAAAGACTCAAAGGTTTCAGCAGAGTGGAATGACACAGGGTGGGTGAAGGATAGGACCTGAGGGGTGTAAAAGAGATACTTCAATACAGCTATAAACACACAACTTAAAAATTTGAAGTTTGACCAAAAATTTTACAAACTGAGCTATATTGTCTGCTTACATGCAACTGGGTTAAAGAAATGCACTAACAATGATTAAGGGCATTAAAGGGATAGTTCATCCAAAAATGAAATTGTGTCATTTACTCCACCTTCCCTTGTTTAAAACCTATTTGAGTTTTTTCTTCTGTTTTCGGTATGACTGTCAGCAACTGGCATCCATTGACTTCCATAGTAATTGTTTTCCTACTATGGAAGTCAATGGGTACCATCACCCAGCAATTTTCAAAATATATTAATTTGTGTTCAATAGAAGAAACTCAAAGGTTTAAAACCACATGAGGGAATGGTAAGGTAATCTTTTAGCAATGTCAAGATTTAGGGTTTATTTACCTTCAGCAGCTCCAGGCCGGCTCTGATGGCTTGCTCGGTTGGAACTCCCTCATCTTCATCATCAGCAGTTCCTTCTATAGATTTGTTTACTTGTTTGATAAGCGCACTGTAAAAAGAGAGGAAGGAGTGAGACCTTGGGCACAAAATAGTACATTTATTGGCAGTATTTAATATAATGTTAACCTGATAGACTCTGTGTCGATGTGAACAGGCGCTATCCTCTCCAACAAGAACTTCATCATCTCTAGGAAAGGGTTGCTGGGCTGTTTGGGGCTTCCCAGTTTTTTAGTGATCTCTTTCTGTGAGGTGCAAAATACAACCACAAACTGAGTCAACTTACAGTAAGGTAATTTAACTTGTGAAGTGAGGAGATTTGGTTCTTACCACGCAGACTTCTGCCTGTTTGCATGAGCAGGATGGGCTCACAAGAGTCTCCAGCTGCTTTCTGATCTTCTCGTCTTCTTCAAGAACCTGAGCAAGCTTCTTCACAAAGTCCTGCGTCTTGCCGGGGTCTGGCAGGTTTCCTTTAACACAGAAATGGAGATTGAGATGTTCCCACTCGGCGAAGGCTGATGTTTGACAGGAGATTAATCTAACAGCACAAACACGACTTACTGGTGATAACCATGACCTTTGAGAACACGGCCTTGTTGTAAGAGTCAGACTGGGGGAATAAAGAAGAAAAACTATTCAAAGTTCAAACAGGAGCACAGAATGTAATATAGAGGAATCAGAAAAGTTTGAGCAAAACCAAACAATTTAGGGTAAAACCAACTTTTGGCTGTTTTACAAGATCCATAAGATCTTTGACGTGGTGTCTCAGCATGTTCTGACACTTCCACATTTCATTTAGAGCTCTGTGGGAGAGATGGATCACAACCACCACAATCAACATTCCATGTCTGAAAATACATCTTTATAGCTCCAGTGAACACCCTTCAGACCCATAAGCACCTTATAAAATCATTTTCAACATTACAAACAGCTTTTCCTGAATAACATGATAGAATTCCAAGTGAAACAATCAGGGGTGTAATGGTACACATATTCATGCAGAACAATTTTGCAATAGGACGTTTGGTTTTTGTTTTGCAGATGCAGAACTTAATTTGATACTAGCTTTGAATAATCTTAGTTTGAAGAAAAATCTATATTGATTAGGGATGCGCAGAAGTTTCAGCCACCGAAAATTTATTCATTCATTCATTTTCTTTTCGGCTTAGTCCCTTTATTAATCTGGAGTCGCCACAGCGGAGTGTGCCGCCAACTTATCCAGCACGTTTTACGCAGCGGATGCCCTTCCAGCCACAACCCAACACTGGGAAACACCCACACACTCTTGCCCACACTCACATACACTACGGCCAATTTAGCTTATTCAATTCACCTGTACTGCATGTCTTTGGACTGTGGGGGAAACTGGAGCACCTGGAGGAAACCCGGGGAGAACATGCACTCCACACAGAAACGCCAACTGACCCAGCCGGGGCTCGAACCAGCGACCTTCTTGCTGTGAGGCGATTGTGCTACCCACTGCACCACCGAGCAGCCCCCACCGAAAATTGTCGACTAACAATTGCATTTTTTGGTTTTCAGTTAAAAGAGAAAAACAGACAGAAATGAGCTTTAAAAAAAAAAAAGGGGCTATTTTTTTTCAGCAGTGTTCAGCGCAACGGTTTCACTCTCCCTTAAGCCGTAGTCCCTGTGCAGTGTGAAGTGGCTTTCAGACTGGATGCGGAAAGCACTGCGCTATGAAACCTATTCATTTCAATGACTTAAGCCAAGCAAGGGAGGTTTGTTTTTGCACCATGTAGTTTTGGATTTTGCTTTCCCTTAATAATAAAGACCTTTACTTAAAAAAAATGCATGCTACTTTACTACTTTACTTGTGTTATCTATGACCAATATTTACATTTGTTTGATGATCTGAAACAAAGTGTGACAAACATGCATAAAATTTAACTGTCAACAATATGTGGTTATTTTATTGGCTTGTGTTTTCTAAAATCATTATAGTTTAAGTAATTAAGCTCAATATAAAAACTATTAGAAAATTATGTTATATTATTTAATAAAATATTCAATTATTACAAACTATTTTTGCTTTTGGTTTTCAGCTGACTGCATTAAGAACTTATTTTATCCCTTTTGATGTGCATCCCTAAACTTGATTCTTAAATTCCAAGATCTAGCTTTTATTCTGCACTGTTTTGGTTGTTATGCAAATAAAACTTCACTAGACACTGCATAGCACACCTTCCATAAAGTAACTGCGAAAAAAACAACAACATTGTGATCTGTTTCTATCAACAAGAAACAAAGTCTGATCCTTCAAATTGTGTCCAAATTAAAAAAGAAAGTTTTGTGTGTATAGCTTCACTAAGCCATATGAAAAACATACCTAACCAAGAATTCAAATACACCCAAGTAATATTTTTTGTGTACCATCAATCCCCTAGAAACAATACACAAGTTGTGACTTTTGAGTAATGTTACATGATTCGAAATCAGCTACTTTCTGCAATGGTGAATGTTTTAAATTAATAAAACAATAATTACTGCACCTACTTGACAGCATTTCCATCCAATGTTGCGTACAAGTAATATAGACACTTCATTCGCTCTGTAGTCTCTAGATTGTGAGGCACAAGATACTGGGCGAAGATCCTCTCCACGAGTAACCTAGCAGAAAAAAATAAATAAATCCAATTTGATATTTTACATTTTAAAAGTGATTTAAATTCATTCAAGATTGCATACTGTTTTCTTTGACACATCATTATCCAAATTTAAATGACTTTAGCCAGCATTCCATTCATTTTAAATCTTATATATTGATGAGCCTATCATAACACGAAATTGCATTTGCTCACAGTTGTCATCACATGCTTTAATGATGCAATAACTTTATGAACCAACTCATCAGGCGAGGTGTTCAAAATGGCAAGAGGACAAGCTGTATGCAACATCATAAAACCTTGAAAAGAAAAAGCACGAAAACACCAACGGGGACAGAAATGATTACAAGACTGGGTAAGGAATCACATTTCAGACAATGACCGCAAATGAACTCAGCATGTGTATTTAAATTTCAAGTGAAAAAGTTGTGAGCCACAAACTGCAGCCATTTCTGCATTTTATCCTGTGCCTCCGCTTTTAGGAACAGTTTTGGAGAGAATCTGTGGACACACAATCTATTTGAAGTGTCTATATAATAAAGCATGACATTACAATGCATTCATTACCTCCTCAAAGACTGGACCAGTGCTATAAAATATAAACAGCTCATATACCGGCGTCATGTCTCCTACCACTCCACCTTGCAAAAATTTAAAAATGTGGTTTGCTTCAGTGCAGTGAACATCATTATGATGAATTGTGTTGATACTGTTCAACAGTTAATATTTATATAGAAAAAACACAAAACAAATCATGTTTTTTAAACCTTCTCTTGAATTTTCCCACAAAAATAAATAACACAATAGTTTTCAACACTGATAATAATAAGATTTTTGAGCTCCAATTAACATATTAGAATAATTTATGAAGGAGAATTTGAGAGACAATTATGTTTACTGTATTTTTATCAAATAAATACAGCTTTGGTGAGCAATAGACCTTTCATAAACAAAATTCTTTGACCACAAACTTTCATTCATTTTCCTTTGGCGTTGTCTCTGATTAATCAGAGGTTGCCACATTGGAATGAACCACCAACTATTCCGGCATATGTTTTATACAACCCAGTACTTGGAAAAGTACTGGGAAAGCCGCAATCATAATTTAACTGTGTACATTTATTTTTGTCAAAAACATAATTATTAAATACAAATATTTTACATTTTAAATATATAATTATATACAGGTTTAGCGCTCTAAGCCAAATGTCAAATTGCCTGACTTTTTCTGACTTTCTCTGACAAAAAAAAGCTGAAAAAGATTTCCATGATGATTCATGTCTTTTTTCCATTTATTTGTACTTTTGAAGTGCATTGTGAGATCTTGACCTTGAAGAACAAAGATGTGTAATTTTGTGTATAGTTTCACAGAACACAAAAAATGCCATAAATATTGCCACAATTTTTGAATAAGTCATTATTTTAACAGGTTCAGCTTGGTGACTGCATTTGATTGCCTGTTGCCAAGCGGGAAAAGGAATATAATGGCAGTGAAAATAGCCTAACCATAACGTCAGGCAACACGTGTTATAAACAAATTTATAAATGGGAAGTAAAGTTTAAAATGACAAACAAAAATCCCCTGATATTCCATGTCTGCAAAAGACCTTTTAAAATTCCATGATATTCCAGAAAATTCCATAACTGTGGGAACACTGTATATATTAACATAATAGAAAATATATTTTATTCATATATAATATAATATAATATATAATAATATTCTTTTAACACATTATAATATTACAAAATTGAATATAAAAAATATTTTAAAAATTTGTGATCAAGCCAAAATGCAAGCAGATGGCAAAAAATAATTACAAAAACTGATAAATTTACAACAGCCAGTATATCCAAATATAAAATCAATCTACTACAATGTGTAAACGATAGCTTTATAATGCATCACATAAACAGCCTACAAGTAATACGTTTTCAAATCTGCATTAGTGAGCGTCTGTCTGGTGATGACGTCATTGTTTTGTCTTTGCGATTGGCCCCATGTCTTGAGGGAGCTCTGCAGAATCACTCAACCCAGGTTTAGCCGAGGATTTTCACAGTTCTCTTGTTTTCAGCCAAAGCACACAGGCTCTCGATGGTCATTTTTCAATGTTCTCATTTGAAAAACATGCCCACTGGCTGTCAATACATCAGAAAGTCGCCTCAAGCCTTAAAAACATGACTGGATTTTTAATATGGTAGGGGAGGACTGGTAGACAACTGAATCAGTAGCACTGCAGAACTTTCTCTGTAAACAGCAGCATCTCAAATCCTCAGTCGACCAGTAGTCTTTAAAATCCAACAGCTTGAGAATGAGCTTATAAAATCCAATTACCCAACAGAGCTCCAGCATACAGGAGATTCTGTTTTATAGCAAACTCTTGCAGGGTTTATACCACATTCAAAGCCTGTCAGACACCAGTGCTTTTTTCTGTAGCATCTTAAGCCCATTGAATAGGAAACATTTTTTGAAACCAACTGCAACATTTGTCAATGTGTTGGTTGCATACAAACTTTCTCTAAATCTTGCTTGCATTCAGGGCATTTTTAGACAGCCTTTCCATTGTAATTTCAGCAACTGAAGCATGTATTTACTATTTGATGCTTAAAGCCTGAGGCCTTCAAGACACGGGTCTGATTTACCAGGACACTCATTCAGTGATATCAGGCACAGTTTATGAATTTTAATTCCAAAACAACAACAACAACACTTCTTGCACCTGTAAGACTTGGCTATTTAAATAAGCATAAAAAAAATTAAGTAAAATCTGGTCAAATATTTGAAGCAACAAACCGTGATTTAAAGCTCCAGTATTTTAATTAATTACATTTATAGATGGTTAACCACATACCATTGTCAAATATGTCCCAAGTGATGTTTAACAGAGTACAGAAATTTTACAGTATTATTATTTTTTTTGTCTCATTTCTTTTAGTTTTTACATTTTTAAATGATTTTTTTAAGGTCAATCTTATTAGCCCCTAAATAAATATGTTTTTATTGGTAACAGAACAAACTACTGTTGTCCAATGACTTTCCTAATTAACCTAACTTGCCTAGCTAACCTAATAAACCTAGTTAAGCCATTAAATTGCACTTGAAGCTGAATAATTACAAGTATTTTGCTAAATTACTATCAAAATTATGTCATCATGGCAAAGATAAAAGAAATCAGTTAGTAAAACTATTGTTTAAGGATGTGTTTCTCTTCGTTAAACACCACTTGTGAAATATTTGAAAAATAATTACAATTTACAGAAGGGCTAATAATTTATTTTAATTATTTAATTAGTAATTTAATAATAAACTTCAACTCTATACAAATCAATGACACTTTTTCTTTTTTTTTACCAAGACAAATCCCCCTATGCTCCACTTAATTGCAAAATACTAAATGAAAGCTGATCTTACGACGAAGTAATTTTTTGTCTTAATTGGTCTAAATACTGGACTCCATTATAATGGTTGCTTTAAATTTTCGCAGTCATACATAAATAAATACAATTCAGTTTTTGGAAACTCAGTAAAAGAGTTTTCGCCCTAAAATTCTGTTTTACTCCTGTTGAAATCAAAACAGGTAAAAATAATAATAATAATAATAATTAAAAAATATATATATTGTTAGTTACTCGTTAATATTGCTATTATTAATATTTATATTATTGCAGGGTTCATACACATTTTTACTACTAAAATTCCATGACTTTTCCATGATTTTTCCAAGACTTAAGTAAATTTTCATGACGTAATGTTTCATGCAATGTCTACATATGCGTGGTAAAAGAAAAACAATGCATGTTCAAATTTATTACAGCATATCGTAAAACACGTAACAATCTATTTAGTTTCAGCTTATATTTATCTATTTAAAATTGATTTAGATAATGCTTACACCGCACTAATAATGTAAGAGTATGTGGTTGATCAAGGACAGAAACAAAGTAAAGACAACTAACCTATATTCAAGAATACAGATATCTGTTTTCCATGACTTTGTGGGCTTTTCTGATTTTACAAAACTTTTTCCGGTCTGGAAAAAACCACGTCAAAATTTCATGACTTTTCCAGGTTTTCCATGACTGTATGAACCCTGTTATTGTCATCGCTATTTTAATCTGAAATGTACAGTCTCCTACAGTAACACATTCTGTCATAATCTCAAGAAAAATAAAACTTATTTTGATGGTTGTCTCAAAATGTTTAAATCTACATGATATGAGTTTTCTCAAATAAAACTGTGAACTGAGTCTGAAGTGACTGTTAAAGCATCTCTGGAGCTATATGTATGTATGTATATACATATATATATATATATATATACACATATACACATATATATATATATATATATA
>CAIGQV010019070.1:10428953-10477238 GCA_903798115.1 Danio jaintianensis | reverse complement strand
ACGGTAACTCTTTACAATAAGCAACACATTTATTACAGTATTTGTTTATTGTTAGTTCATGTTAACTCATGTTGCGTTAACTAATGGTAACAAGCATGAATTTTGATTTTAATAAAGCATTAGTAAATGCTGATTCATGATTAATAAATGCTGTACAAGTTTGTTCATACTTACTTCATGGTAATAAATACATTAACATAACTAATGAAACCTTATTGTAAAGTGTGACCATACGCACATTCTATAATAAATCAAATTACAAAAATATACATTTGAATTTTTTCAATGTAAAGTTGTACACCTACAAGAATAATTGTGTGGACAAGCACTCATTGTTTCCTCTTGTGAATGACAGATTGTTCCTCACCTTCAGTCTCCGAACCATCTCCTCTTTGGAGATCTTATCGGAGATCTCCTTCACCCCCGGCGGGTAGGTGATTTTGCCATCCGTGGCTCGATTCTTGGAGTGAGCCATGCTCTCCAATCAGTGCTCGCTGTAAATGCGTATCAAGGAAAGAAAGACACAGACACGAACACAGACATGAACACTAATAAATGAACATGGAATTTCCATCAATTACTCTATTGGAAAAGTATGTGCTGTTATAAAGAAAGCCAATGATTAAATGCATGCAGAACATGGATTTGACTATAACCACACTCAAAAACAAAATAAAAATAAAAATACAAAAGTCTTAGTTTTTGGAAAAATGCAGGATGCTGTCCAAAAACGTCACCACCTGTGGACGGTTAAATATATTGACAGCTCTACAAATACAAAAAATTAAAAAACATTTCAGAAAGAGCAGTCTCATGCATTTCAACGACACGGAGACATTTAAATTCAAATAAATGGCAGACTTTCAAATCAAGTTGATGCACACAGAGGTTTTGCAGATTATCAAACTAAAACACTACACCCACGTATGAGATACAACAGCAAGCAGACTAATCGAAACAGACAAGTCAAACATGCAAATCAAAACAACTGCATAATTGTCGCACCTTCAAGAGCTGTAATTCATGAAGTTATAAACTTAAAATAAGTAAAGAGTCCATGAAACACTTTGCCAAGCGAACTATTTTAGATGCATAATAGGATATATTAAATGGCTTATTAAAACACCAATACATCAGAGCTGCAGTGTACACATCTGTTACTGAAATAAGAAATGCACCGGTTTAAAAAAAAAAAAAAAAAAAAAAGATCACTCATTTGTGTAGACATGACTGACAGCTTTTAATTCACAATCACCATTTTAGTTGTTACCAAATGTTACTTTTTAAGATGTTCATCCAAACTGAAAGTATAGGGCTAAATCTGTAGACTGTGTGCTGGCGGTTATAAAGCAAAGCAAGAAACTGTCACCCTTTATTCACTGACAAGTAGGGCTGCACGATATTGGAAAAATCTGACATTGCAATGTTTTGTTTTTCTGCTATATATACTGCGATATGAATTAATTTCACAAGATGATTTAAACAGCTCTATTGGGAATGATTTCATTCATTTAGATAGATTGGGATGAAGTCTTTTCTATGCAGTGCGTTTGCATAAATCATAATTAAACAAAACAAGCATATATAAATACAACAGATTAGGGCTGCACGATATAGGAAAAAACTTGCATTGCGATTTTTTTTTATATTTTGCGATATATATTGTGATATGAATACAATTTCATCAGATGACTTAATATCTCAAATTGGAAAGAATTTAAAATGTTAGATCAATTGGGATGATTCTGCAGGGAGAGTGCATCTCCATAAAATCTAATAAACAATCTATACATTTTTGGGGGTCCCTGACACATTTTCGTTGTGATCTGTGCTATTTGCAGTGCATTTCTGTATTTGCACATGTTGTGAGTATTTTCATGCATCTATAAACACAATCAAGAAAAAGATACAACAAAAATAAAGTGTTTTATCATTTCCTGAGTCTAACCGTATTCAAGTACAGTAATTGGAAGATCAAAATAAAAATAATTCAATAAAATGAATCGTTGTTATAGTCACAAATGGTACAATTTCTTATCCCTGAATGCTTTTAAAATCATTATACATTTCCAGGCATCAAAAACACATGCAAATAATGAATTATAATACAAACTCAACATTGCATATATCCTGCGATGTGTCTATTATGAATTATCACATTGCGATATCGATGCTGAAATGATATATTGTGCAGCCCTACAACAGATCAAAGATAAAAGTAAAATAAACAGCGCTTTATGTTTTTTTTGGAGAGTCTAACAGTATTCAGGTACAGAAATGGAACAATCAAACATAAAATAACATGGTCATCATTGAATAAATTATTTTAAAATAATAAAATCTATTTCTCCTTTAATCTTTAACAAATAATCTAATTCTGCGATGTGACTACTGTGCACGCACACACTGTGTTATCGATGCTCAAACGATATATTGTGCAGCCCTACTGACAAGCTTCACTTTAAAACCTGCAGAATGGTAATTTGATAAAACAATACAGGTTTTAGGTTTGAAATTAAGTAGGTGAAAGAAATAAAATGTAAATAGTAGCACGGAAATAGTTACTATTTAAAAAATTTTTTAAATAACACACGTCTTATTTTATAATATAATATTTTTTAAGGCTGCACGATATTGGAAAAGTCTGACATTGCGATATTTTGTTTTTCTGCAATATATATTGCGATATAAATACTATTTTACCAGATGACTTTAATAGCTCTATCTGTAAATAATAATAATTTTACTTAGTTTGATTATCATTTGCAAAAAATGTTTACATTTTTTTTAATCATTGATAAATACAACAGATCAAAGATACAAGTGAAATAAACAGTGCTTTACAATTTTGTTGGGAGTCTTAATAGCTTTTGGCTACAAAAATTGAATAATCAAATGCAAATATCACTGCATAGTCTTCATCATATTAATAATTCTATAAATTTAACCTTCATTTAGTTACAAATTAAAACTTTCTTGTCTCAGAATGCTTAAAACTCTCCTCAAATCCCCACACAATCACAGGCCTTAAAAGCACATGCAAATGATATATTTGTACTCTATTATGGTTATACTTTGCAACTGTGGCTCCTGGTGAAAATACCAACTTAACATTGCAGATCTTGCAATGTAAATGTTGCGTGTGCGCACATTGCGATATTGATGCTGAAACAAAATGTGCAGCCCTAATATTTTTATTACCCTTTTTTGTTTGTTTATTATTTCTTAAAACAATGTAAAGTGAAGCAATATGATAATTCATCATTTTATTTTTATAGGTATATATGAGCGCAGCAGAACTTGCAACCACAGCTTAGCTAACAATGATTTTGGGAAATACACCCAAGAAATGGATGGTGTTTTAGAGAAAATCATTCTCATTCAAGAGCGTATTTGAATGGAAGATGAGCTATCAGTATTCCACATAGACAATTTATGTTTTTTTTTTTTTTTTTACAAAATCATGATTACAGTCAACGTGATACTGTCATTTTCTTCTTCTGAGTATAACTTGACCAAAATGTTGATAAATTATAGTGCCCGTACGGTGTATTGTGATGTATATCTTAGCATAAAACGTAGGGAAGGGATTCTGGTCTATTCATGACAGATTTGAAAAAGCTTGTAGTTGACTCTCTCTCGGAGGAGCTTAAACAAATGAATGGAGAAGTCACCGAGAAATCTATCTTTTTGTCTGGAAGTTTGTGAGGTCAAAACATTTATCATAAAAAACAAACAATGTTTTCAATAAGATCTACATGTCTAGGTTTTTAAGTTTTAAGTAATCTCTTTGAAAAAAATGGTTAATAATTTAAAATATACATTTTGCAATAATGGTTGATGATTAATCTCCCATCATTTAATGTAAAATACACATATTGATTTGAAAAATTAAACTAAATATTTAATCTGACCTGCAATTCTAAAAAAAACAAAACATTATTATATTTTAAATATTAAACTTTAATTTTAAATTAACGATGGTGGTATTATATAAAGATTTAAACAGACAATGAATTAGTAATTTGGGGATGCACAGTGATTGTCTTTTAATCTCATCGAATATTTTATAAACTATTGATTAGAGACTTAAATACATTCAATGAATCATGGTAAAAATGTTATTTTATAGTCATTTTATGCTCAAAAAAATAAACGTACACACGTAGTGCAAATAAAACTAACTTACACGACACTGCATATGTGCGCTGAACACACAATAACTGTGTAGCTACATAAATTATCAAAGACTAAGATAAAACACGAATTTGATGGGGTCTTTAAATGTACGGTAAGTTATTAAATGAGTCCATTTTTAAATAAGTGCATTTTTCCTAAGAGCGATCCATAAACTTACAGCACAGCACAATTATGCATGAAATTAATAACGCAAGCTAAAGTGAAAATAGCTGTCATTTCTAAGCAGGATCAAGTATGTTTCACACTCCCTGCAAGCACCAAACACATATTTCACAACACCTCTATACGTGCAATCAGTAAACAAAGCAACGCGTTTACAAACACCATCACAGCCTTATAATGATTTAGCATGAGGGGAAAAAAAGAGGCTTACACTGACAGCAGGTTGACTTTCCCAACTGACGTCTTTGTACCCCTTCACAGCTTCAATACAGCCACATCCAGAACAAAACACAGTCGTGATCACATAACAGCTGTCATTTTATTCCTCTGACAGTGGTTTATCCCACAGAAAACCGATTACACCCCTAAGGGGTTGTTTACAGGCTAAAATACATTGCAAGCTCCTCCGTTACTATCTAGATCCGATGCAAAACGGCTCGTCTGATCTCAACATGCAATGAGCCAAATAAAACCCAAACAAAAACGAATGCAAACTACAATGCTACATTATGACTTGGTGTTTTTAATCAGATTTTAAAATAGGTTAAAGCGGTTTACGAGCAGCTATGCTAAGCTAACAGAGCTAAAACAAACACACACACTCGGATGTATGTACACATACACGAGGCATCAAAGAAGTGCACGACCGTAATTTCCAATGAAAACCACCACGAAAACACTCGTTACATACAAGCCAACAACAACTGTCATTGCAATTCGGGTTTTAACTAAAGAATGTACAGATTTTTGGGGGAAAGGCTGAGAGTGAGAGTCTCTCGCATGGGTTAACAGAAGAATAGACAAGCAACCGCCGAAAATCACAAAAGCATCTCCCGAAACAACCACGAAATAATAATCCCCGTTAAAGGGCTACAAAACGGTGCTGTTTTGACCCCGCGTGCGGTTTACTTCCAAACAGACGTTTACCTTTTTGGAAAAAGTGCGCGCTCCACTCGCTTCTCCACCGCTGTGATCCTCCTGTCGGCTTCAAAATGGCGCCAATTTGTCCCTATCTGCACCAGTCAGTGCAGCTCCGCTCAACACAGACGCTTCTCCCGCCTCCTCCACTCGCGGTTATTTATTTAACAGCATGGCTGCGTGCTTTGAGATTATATTGGCGGTTTTGCTGTTGGAAACAGAAACAAGTTGCTGTAATAGTGACGGAAATGGCTTGTGTAAAAGCGAGCGTTTGTGTGGAGTCGCGGGCAGGTTGGAGTGTGGTGTAACAGCGGCACCTACAGGTCAGCGGGGAATGACCGCCAGTCTCCGCCTTCATATGACAGGTAACGCGCTGCTGCAAACAGAGCTGTTATTCCTAACTAAACAAAAGTGTTAATTTCGTATTGAATAATAATTTAAGGTTTGTTTTTATTTTTAGATTATCTGTTTTCTTTTTAATTTCTATTTATTTATTTATAGTTTTAGGTTTTATTTTAATTTTAAGTTAAACCAACTAAGCTAAAATGAAAATAAACAAAAAATGTAGTTATGTGTTGAATAATTCATTCATTCATTCATGTTTATTTTTTAAGTAACAAATTATTTCAGTTTCATTGTTTGTTTAACTTTTAAATGAATGAAAATCTATAACTATTATGATAATTAAAAATAAATCTATGTATAATAAATCATTTTAACCAACCCACGTTATAAATGTCATAACCCAACCCAAGTTAAAATGGCCCAAATTTAGAAATGTATTTGCACCATAAAAAACAACTCAACATTTACTTACATAAAAATAACCAGCACTTCATATAAAATAAAAATGTTATTAAAGTTTCTATACATTTATTTAATAAATGATTGATTCATTCCGTTAATGATTTAAGTAACAAAAATAATTTTAACTTTAACATAACCCTAATGATTAACGCAAATCTAAAACTATTATTTTATGTTTCATTATAATAATAATAAATGATAAACAACCAATGCATAAAATAAATGTATATATTCTGTGATATAATATATTTACAATAATTATATATAAATTATAATAATTATATATCACATAAATTATTTTAAATAATAATAATCTTTTCATCATTTTAACCAACCCACATTATAAACGGCATAACTTTAATGAATTAAAAATGGACCAAATGTAGAAATCATCCAAAAAAAGATTTATTTGATCATAAAAAAACAACACATTTATTTACAAAAGTAACCTGTATTGAATACAAAGTGTCATGTTCCCCACATGAGCCATCAACAACATACAGCACCAGCAATATTTATAAAATACAAACCCTGAGATTAGATTAGCATCCAGTAGATTGAGTTGCTGGTCCTTTAAAAAAACAAAAAACAATGTCTAAAATACATCTAAAGATCCCAATTCAGCATGTCACTACAGATGTGATTTTTTTTAATTTAGTCTTAGTGAATAAATCAGGAATCTCAGCACATAATGTAAATTACATGCCTTTCTAAAGGTCAAACGCTTTATCAAACTCTTGTTCTACCAATGTTCCACATTTTTGGACAGTTTACGTTTTTTATTATAAATTACAAACAAAAAGAAAATTTTTATATGCAAACTAAGTGTACAGGAAATATAAAAAAAGTGTAATGATTCAACTAACATTAAACAGAACTATTAATATTTTAGAAATACTACTAGATATTATACTAATATATAAGTGTGTATATATATATATATTATACTTAGAAATATTTTCACTATTTCAAATGATGAAACAACTAAATTCATTAAAACAACTTTAGCTGCATCAGCATGTATTAAAATGTAATTACAAATCATAGCAATGTTTGTATTTTAATAAAAGCTAAAAATCATCATTCTGTGTTAATAGGGTTTGCTCTTATGAGGAGGCACGACAGAATTCATCACGATATCAACATTCATCGGCCGCTCGAAACCATCCAGCATCTTTGCTATCGTCTCTCGAGGGACGCCGTGCTTGTTCCTCCTGTTGATTAAATTAATAGACAGGAAATTACCAGGATATTCAAGCTCTTTTCAACCGCTACACAAAGCCGGTGGCAAATAAAACAAAGAAAAGAATTAATCCGACCAGAGTTAGTTTATATTCACGGGGATATAAAAGATACGCACTGATCCTGCACCATAAAACATTTCATCCACTTAAACACAGCTGAATTCTGAAGCTCTGTACCGTACGCCAAAAACATGATCCAAAGTCAATAGTTTTTCCCATTCAGTGATTTATTAACGTCACTGAGTTCTTTGCTTAACACGAGAACCAAAACTGTTAACAGACTTACTTTTCCAACTGGGCAGGATCATATTTCCAGCGGGTATCTGGCTCAAGAAAGTCCACTCTGTATCCGTTCTCTATAGCCTGGGTGAAATACAATACAAGAATGCAAATGTGTTACTAATTAGCAGAATCTGTGGATATAATTGTTTTTTTTTTTTGCAGTTGCTGTGCAGAATTTTCTACAAAAATCTGTGGATTTATGAAGAATGATTTTGAAAGTATAGTAATTTAAAAAAAATGAAATAAAAAATAACTTTTAAATTTTTATTTAAGGTTTACAATGTAAATCCAATTAGAAACACGTGTTTGGTAAACAAAGTAAGTCTCTCAAGTAAAATATATACTGAAGGACAGGAAATATTACTCTACAAACTTAAATTGTACATATATCATATAAACATTTGGATATTATTATTCAATAATATTACTGAAATGAATATAAAAACTGAATCAAGATATATGTTTACACACATTTACATAAGTAAATAAATAGCCTACTATTTAGTAAGCAGATATAGTATAGATATACACTCACTGGCCACTTTATTAGGTACACCTGTCCAACTGCTCATTAATGCAAATTTTTAATCAGCCAATCACATGGCAGCAACTCAATGCATTTAGGCATGTAGACATGGTCAAGACGATCTGCTGCAGTTCAAACCAAGCATCAGAATGGGGAGGAAAGGTGATTAAAGTGACTTTGAACATGGCATGGTTGTTGGTGCCAGACGGGCTGGTCTGAGTATTTCAGAAAGTGCTGATCTACTGGTATTTTCACACACAACCATCTCTAGGGTTTACAAAAAATGGTCCAAAAAAAGAGAAAATATCCAGTGAGCGCAAATGCCTTGTTGATGCCAGAGGTCAGAGGAGAATGGCCAGACTGGTTTGAGCTGATAGAAAGGCAACAGCAACTCAAATAACCACTCGTTACAGCCGAGGTAGGCAGAAGAGCATCTCTGTACGCACAATACGTCAAACTTTGAGGCAGATTGGCTACAGCAGCAGAAGACCACACCGGGTGCCACTCCTGTCAGCTAAGAACAGAGTGTACCCATCACAGCGTACCCATCTTCTGATGGCTACTTCCAGCAGAATAACATGCCATGTCTTAAAGCGCGAATCATCTTAGACTGGTTTCTTGAACATGACAATAAGTTCACTGTACTCAAATGGCCTCCACAGTCACCAGATCTCAATCCAATAGTGCGCTTTGGGATGTGGTGAAACGGGAGATTCGCATCATGGATGTGCAGCCGACAAATCTGCAGCAACTGCGTGATGCTATCATGTCAATATGGATCTAAATCTCTGAGGAATATTTACAGTACCTTGTTGAATCTATGCCACAAAGGATTAAGGCAGTTCTGAAGGCAAAAGGGGGTCCAACCCCATACTAGTAAGGTGTACCTAATAAAGTGGCCAGTGAGTGATCTATATAGTATAGAAGCAGATATAGTATAGACATGTTCCAAAAAAACTGATGTTCTCTTATTTATATACTTTGACCCGTCCACCCAGTTACCTTTACATGCACACGCACACCTGGCTGTACTTGACTTTTTTTTAAATGTTTTTTTTATGTTACTGTTCTGTTTTCCATTTGTATGTGATTCCTTGTCCTTGTCCTGTACCTCTTTGCATAATAATAATAAAAAAGGAAATATTTAAAGGCACAGAATGTAATTCTCATGCTATGGCGTGCATATTTACAACAAAGGGTTTTTTGATGACGCCATGGCTGAATGTGGAATCATGGAAGTTGTTGTCTTCATAAGGCTGCATGTCCACAGAAGGGTTTTTGCGCTAAAATAATTGCTTATTTCTCTATATTTGAACATTCTTCAAAACATTTGGGAACACATAATTTCATGAAGCTAAAATAATCCAAAAAAATCTAAATAATAATTTTATGCCACAATATCTTCAGCATCAGTTCAGGATGTGCATTCACAAGAGCACAATGTGTAGCACTGCTGACGTATAATCTGGATGCACCCGAGCCTTGTTTACAAGCAGAGGAAGACGCACATTGTACATAAGTCTTCATAAACATTTCTGCCGATTGCGACAAAGGGGATCACTTGCAATTTTCTTACCCAACCATATGAATTCAAACGATAATATACAGAGGTCAAACCATAATACACAGTACTCTGGTAAATGCACAACCTGAACTGACGCTGAAGAGAAGGTGTCTAATAAAGTTTCTTTTTTTTTCTGAGCACAAAAATATTCTCATTGCGTCATCAAATTACAGTTTTTACAAAATTACACGACATCGTTTTGACAACGTTATTGGTAACTTTCTGGATTTTGACTGTCTCTGGACGCTTCGTGTCTATGGAGGATGAGGGAGCTCTCGGATTTCATCAAAAATAGCTTAATTTGTTTTTCGATGATGAACAAAAGTCTCATGGGAACAGCACGAGGGTGAGTTATTAATGACAGAAGGTTTATTTTTCTGTGAACTATCCCTTTAAAGCCATTCAGTTCTGATTTCATTCCCAGGAATTACTTGAAGACGTGAACTCACCAATTCAACATAAGGCTTCATCTCCCAGGCTTTCACATTGGTGTTGTCGATGATCACAGGCGTGCAGCCATCCAGCATCGCCTGTTCAGCTGACAAAAGACAAGGCCACAAAGAATCAGCATCAAGAGTGGATGGAGAGAAATTACTTCACGATGTTTCTCAAAACATTCAAAGTTCAAAATAATATGTTTCCATCCTAGAAATTGTCTGAATAATTAGGAAACATGTTAAAAAATACCCTGGATATATCTGATGACTTTTTTGATATACTATAAAACATTTTTACAACAACAAAGCTATTTCAATTATATAAATCTATAAATATATATATATTTTACCCCAATTTCTTATTAGTGCAACCTGTATAAATACAATTTTCATAATACAAATTAAGCACTGAACATAATATTAACTAAACTTAAAGTCTAAAACTGGATTATTTATTTAAATATATAGAACTTGGTTATATATCTATAATATATTTATCTTAAATTTGGGCTCAAATCTAACCTAGATACATTTAGTTTATAATCACTTGTGTTGCATTACATGTTTGATATAACTATGTAATATAAAAAACAAATATGAACTGGATATATTGTCAAAAGAGTCACTCTTCACAAATGTTAAATAATGCATTTAATATAACCATATAATATGAATACATAATTAAAAAAAAAGAATATACAAAATAAATAAATAAATACAGTATGGGGTATTTATTTATTTTGTGTTGAAATATAACCTGGACATTTTTTTTTCATAAGCAACAATACCACATTATGTATTTGAATTAACTATGCAATAATGTATATATGTATGTAATATATACATATATATAAACATATAACAGATAACCTTATGCTCACCTCTCTTCTGATTCCAGTCATGTGCATCCCCAAGGAGAGCAGAATCAAATACATATCTGTCGTCTTGGAAAAAGTAGTCATCTGTGCTCAGTATAACTCCATTGGGACCAGTGGACAGGAGCTCCCTGAGAAACACACACAATATTATCAGCACTTCACCAATCAACATGAGTACTGCTTGTGCTTCTTCAGTAACCAATCAAATCCAACATCTGACCACTGATTTGCTATACAAACCTCAAAGAGGCCAATACAATGCAAGGTTATTTTAGTAAATGATAACTAAAACTGTCGATCAAAAAAAATTTTTGTTAACTGACAAAAAAATTCACAATAAATGAAGAAAAAAAAAAAAATCTAACTAAACAAAACTAACAACAGTTACTAAAAAAACACAAACTGAAATAAAACAATAATTAGCAAAAATATATAATTGTTTTTAGATTTAATAAGTACTCATTCTGTGAAAGAAAATCTGACCTGTGCCTGTTTACAGTGTTAAATACCTGTTATGGTGAACACTTTAAATACAAAAACCTTTCTTCATCTTTTCTTCATTTACCAAAAAATTAAATCTAGGCATGTTTAACTGCATATTATCTTTTACATTTAGAAGTTTGTCTGAATTCTTCATCATTTTTACTTATACATTATACATTTAGCTGCATTCCTTTTGTGGTTTTGGGTTCAGTGTTTGTTCAAACAATTATTTTATTTTGTATTACTGAAATACTGTAAACTTTGTATTACTTTGCACAAGAGTTAATGTAAACTGTACAAACACTAAACTTTGCTTTGGTCGACACTGGATGACAAAGTCAGTAAAGAATCAGTAGCATCAAGAGTGGATGGAGAGTAATAACTTCATGATCTTTCTCAAATCATTTTTAAGTATAAAATAATATGTTTCCATCCTTAAAATTACTATTCCAAACACTAAACTTTGCTTTGGTCGAGAATGGATGTGTTCTGAAAACTCTGTAAAACTAGAATTACTAAAACCGAAAGTAAATATATAAAAAACTAAAAAGAAATGCATTCAAAAAATGAACTAAAATGTAAAATACGTGGTCGTCGCTGTATAAATAATTTTTACAATTATATAAAAATAATATCTTTATCTTTTAATCTTTAATAAGTAATCTAATCCTGCGATGTGACTTTTGCAGATACACACATCGATGCTCACGATATATTGTTCAGCCCTATTATATCATAAGAAATATAGTTATTGAAATTCTACAGGAAACAGTTAAATTGAAGAGGATTAGACTAATTTCGATTCAAATTGAAGGTTAGTATTTTTATTCGTAATTATGGAATTCAATAGCTGGTTTCCAAAATACAAAATGAAAATGATGTTTATTTGTTTGAAATCATTCAGTTGGTATGAGAGATGATGACTGTTGGCAAGAGCTTAAAGGGATAGTTCACCCAAAAATCATTAATTTACTCACCCTTTACTTGTTTCAAACCTTTATGAGTTTCTAACACAAAAGAAGATGTTTTGAAAAACGTTGGAAACCTGTAACCATTGAATTCCATAGTATTTGTTATTCCTACTGTGAAAGTGTTTTCTTCAAAATATCTTCTTTAGTGTTCAACAGAACAAACAACAAAGAAAATCCAAATAAAGATTTGGAACTACTTGAGGGAGAGTAAATTGTGAGTAAAAACCATTCATGGAATAAACAAACTAAACTGAAATTTAAATCAAATTTTAAAATATTAAAAAAATACAAACTCATTACAAAACTTAAAACTATAACAACCTTGATACTATGGCTGCACAATATATTGCAAAATTATCGTTATCGCGATAATAGTATATCCAATATACGTATCGCAGACATGTGATAAATGACATTTATTTCATGCATTGGTTGTTAATCTAAATTTGACCAATCAGATGGGGTCTTTTTTGGCTGAACCCAAAAAACCCAAAGGTGAATCCAGAGCTGAAAATAAATACTTATGGCGAGAGTCGAGACAACGGAAAAATGACAACAGCCAATCAGAGTCAGAATATCTGCTGAGGTTTTCACTCATTCATAGTGTTTTAAAGACAACATTTTTGCACCTCCACAGTTTTAGTCTGAATTACAATTAATTATCTGAAAAATATATTTTACATGCTAATTTTAATAAATAAATGATTCAACACATAGCTAAAGAAAATGGAATTTGTCTAGGGAAATGAAAAATCGAACATTGCAATATTTTGTTTTGCTGCGATATATTGCAATATGAATATAATTTCACCAGATCACTTAAATAGCTATATTTGGAAAGATTTAGCTAATTTTGATCGACTGGAGTGATCAAGTCTTTTTCTATGCAGTGCATCTGCATAAGATATAATAAACTACAAGCATTTTAAATATGACAGAGCAAACAGCGCTTTACAGTTTTCTGGGGCGTCTAACAGTATTCAAATACAAAAAATGAACAATCAAATGTAAAATACGTGGTCGTCGCTGTATAAATAATTTTTACAATAATATAAAAATAATATCTTTATCTTTTCATCTTGAATAAGTAATCTAATCCTGCGATGTGACTTTTGCAGATACACACATCGATGCTCACCATATATTGTTCAGCCCTATTATATCATAAGAAATATAGTTATTGAAATTCTACAGGAAACAGCTCAATTGATGAGGATTAGACTAATTTCGATTCAAATTGAAGGTTAGTATTTTTATTCGTATTATTTTATTATATCTACTTATTGTATTGTACACTTTCTCATGTATTGTTTGTATAGTGTATCTTTTATTGTTAATTGTTGTGTAAATGTTTGTTGGACTAAATTCAATGCGTTTGAATGTTTAAAAAGCAATAAAGAAAGTCATATAAATAAAGAGGAAAATAAGTAAATATAGTTATCGCAAAATCAACAACAATATCACATATTTTCCCAGTATCGTGCAGCCAGTGAGGTAAATTTGGTTTTATATTTGCACAATCGTTCAGAGACAACATTGTGACAAGCTCTCTATATCGTTTCCCTGGTACATTGAATATTCAGTCTGAAATCACATGCAAGTATGTCTTCAAAAACAACATAGCACTATTTATCTGATATGATTTCATTACTTAGAATTTGCAAAGAATACTTTTCTGAAATTAAATTATTAAGGAGAAAGTCTGAATGTTTGAATATAAAACCAACTTTACCTCAATCGTGCAGATACTACTTAATATTATGTATAGTGATACACACCTGGCCAAAGTGGATTTCCCAGACCCCGGGACTCCCCTCAACAATACGAGCACCAAAGCATTATTATTATTATACTGCTGATATTGTACGTTTTCATAATCACGCTGCTGCCAGTGTGCTAAAGGTGTCTGATGCTCCTCTGAGAATCCGGGACGCTCATGTGACTGGAAACCCCTCAGCTCATACCATCTGTCTGAAGGCACCGGAGGCCCTCGCCATGGGGCCCAGCTGTTGTTATTGCAAGCATGAAGACTGTGGAAATCCTCCCGAGGTTTCGAGATGTCTGGAGGATACATTTCGGGGCCTCCAGAGGTCGGGGGAAGAAAGAAATGAACCCTCGGGTCTGGAGGAACCCATGGTGGAGGTGGAGGAGGTGGAGAAACATACCATGGCTCCTGAAGTAATCGAGGTCTCCATCTTTTTGGATCTTTTTGGCTGCGCTCGTATGGATCTGGGTAGGGTCTATAGGATCTACCATGATCTGTTACCACAACAGGAATGTTCTTTTGGTTTGGTACACCACTTTCAGGTGGAAAAACACCAACAGGTTTGTTGTCAGTTTCATCACTGACTTGTTCTTGGTCTACTTCTTTAAGCTCTTTGTAAAACTCTGAAAGCTCCTTTTCGATGGATGGCTCGGGACGGCATGCAGGTCCAATAAATGCAGAACTAGTGACACCCAACTCTTTAATGATTAGCTCCCTGTCGATTTGGCTTGTGGGACATCTTTCTTTCGCATTACAGTCTGTTTGTGATGAAGGATCCAGTTGTTGGCCATCTGGATTCACGTCATGTAGAGTCTTTAAATGACTTCCATCGGGTGGATTAATCGTCTGGTTACTGGATGATTTATACACTGGTGATGGGGTTTTATATGGTTCGTCTACATTTCCACCATTGGGTGGAGAAGTAGATTCCTTGGCATTCACATTTAGCATCTATAAAAGATAATAAAACTTAATGGTTACATATAAATTCACAGTAATATGTAAATTCATAGAGTTTTGTATTGTACAAAGAGGAATGCATTTGTATAATATTAGAAAGTCGTATAGTCGTAAGATTCTACGATGAAGACTCATGTTTGACTGCTTCACAACTATTATTTACTGTTTTAAAAAAGGCTACTTCATTTATACAAGAGGAGTTTCAGTAAACAGTGAGGTACGCTAACTGTTACGTTACACGTTTCGGGCTTTATGTAAGTTATTAAACAGACCGTCAAACCCGTTTAAATTACGACGAAGGTAATTATGTTTTACCTGACGTATGAAAAGCTTGTAAACAAAACGTTCTGGTTAATTAAACGAATTGGTGATGATCGCCGTTTCTCATAGCAGCGTAGTAGAGGGAAACCAGCTGACAAAACGAGCAGCAACAGAGAGTAAGTAATGCATTTCAAAATAAAAGTTCATCTAAAATAAAATAGTAATAATAATAATAATAAATAGTTTTACATTCATCAACATTTTAAAACAGTTAATTATTAATTATATTTTTATTATTTAATTTAGTTTATGTTTTTGTGGAAACTGATTATTTTTTTTAGGATTCTTTGATGAATAAAAAGTTTATTTAAGCATTTATTTAAAATAAAATATTTTTCAGATGGTAGCCTATGTTTACATTAAGTTAGAATTAATTTAATATAGTTTAATGGAAAATTTTGTCAGGCATATTTAGGAGAGTCATTTGATGACAAATCAAATATATAAATAGATCAACTGTCATTTTAAATCTTGATAATTGGCCACTATCCTATTTTTATTATTAATTTATTTGCCAATTTGTCATAATAAAGCTTTTATAAGAAGGTTGCTGGTTCGAGCCTCGGCTGGGTCAGTTGGCATTTCTGTGTGGAGTTTGCATGTTCTCCCCGTGTTCTCGTGGGTTTCCTCCGGGTGCTTCTGTTTCCCCCACAGTCCAAAGACATGTGGTATAGGTGAATTGAATAAACTAAATTGGCCGTAGCGTATGTATGTGAATGTGAGAGTGTATGGGTGTTTCCCAGTACAGGGTTGCGGCTGGAATGACACCCGCTGCGTAAAACATATGCTGGATAAGTTGGCAGTTCATTCCGCTGTGGTGACCCCAGATTAATAAGGGGACTAAGCTGAAAAGAAATGAATGAATGAATGAATGAATATATTCTGAATGACAATGAAGCATTATTTCACCCATATAACATTATATTCTCACAAAAGTTATCTGAAATGTTAAAGTAGACAGTCTACTTGCATTTAATATGCTCTCAACATAGAATGCATATATAAGTACACCCCTCACAAATCTATCTTTTAAATTCATATGTTTAATAGGAAGCTATATAATATTATATTTGTATATTACATTAGATTAGTCAGTACTGATGCCAAATCTGGAGCTTATCTAACAAAATAACTTACGATAACGGTCCAAAACCTAGTACACCCTATTTTATATGTTATAGAAAAATATCAAATACAAATTTAAAAAAGAGGAAAAATCAAGAGAAGCAAAAACTTTATTGAAATTTTGTAGGTTGTAATTTTTTTTTTTTTGCAATATTTTGCTTGAATTTAATTGTATTATCTTTCAATTTCTAGATATGTTTGGTGAGTAAAATATTATTTTAATAAATATCTGTTTAAAAAATCTGTTTTGTTTAAATGCACCAAAATACATTGCCTATATTCACTGAGAAATATATAAAAATATTCATTTTCAAAATGAGGTGTACTCAATTATGCTGAGCACTGTATATATAAAAGCACACTTGTACATTTGAATTGATTCAGACAGCAAAGTGACTTCTGAACAGTAGTGTACAGTAGACCTATGTGAACTAGTTATGTTGTCCCTTATATGTGCATATTTAAGTATGCTTCCATGATATGGGCAACTCAAAAAAGCATAATTACACATTTCCCTTAAACCAGTAGTGAAAACTCAGCGTGCTCCTCCATTTTAACCACAAAGTGTGTCAGACGCCACTCACATCCTCTTTTGTCAAATAATATGAACTTTGATTCACATTCAACCAACAAACCTGGCCTACATTACTGCCAAAACCAGATTTGTTTTGAAAAATGACCTATACAAAAATGCACAAAGGAAATAGGGAGAGAGAAGAGGAATATTTTAACCCTCCAGCAAAATAAGCAGAGAATACTGGTAAGCCACTGCAATTAAACAATACCTTTTTTAAGGGATCCTATACTGGCGACTTTATTACATTTTAACGAACCAATTAGTTACTGCAAAAAAATCCATTTGTCTACACTCTAGTCTTGTTTTAATAGACAAATAAATGAACATATTGTGCTATGTGGAATAAAAACAAAATGTAGAGTTAAGTACTGAGGAAATATAGCCTATTTTAACTAAAGTGAAATTGAATTGATTGTGTAAAATCAGAAACCCTCTGTCTGTTACAACTAGCCCCGCCAATGGGGTAAATAGTAACATTTTTACTCATAGCACCTTTGGCGATCATCCAATCAGTGCTCATTTGTAGGAGAGGCTTGTGTGTTATTTGTAAAAAAAAAAAAAAAAAGACAGCACGTCATGATTTTGCCAAGTACGATGCGATCCTGGATTAACATCTATGTTGATCCTGAAACACGATTTTTGTTCGAAAATGTAATCCATACCTATTCCCTACCCCTAAACCCAACCATAACTGTAAATTATTCTCAAAATCAGAGGGGAATAATAGTTGGATAACAATCATGTAGAAGTGCATTAACCAAATTGTAAGCTTAAACTTAACATAAACTGTAAACATATCCCTTAATTCTGATTGGCTGATTGGAATGTTGTTCCAGGATCAGAGATTTTGATCAGTATTGATGTGCAGAGCTTTGTAGCAACAAATTATATGTAATCTGGATTATGTAGTAAGATTCCAACAATAAAGTAATCCAACTACAGTTACTTTTTATGATTACATATTTAAACAATGGCAGTAATGGCAATTCGTTGATTTTCCTAATTCGTTTTTTCTCTTGTAAAGTTAATATTTTTTCATAATAGTTTTACTGCTTTTATATGTTCTTAATTCTTCACATTTTCTCTGCTGACAGATGGTCTGGTGTTTTTTAGATGAAATATCTGATGTATAAGTGATATTGCTGTCAATGTTTTTCAGTATTGGCTTTTGTAATGTTGCTGCTTTCTAAAAAAATGGGCTTAATTTGAAGTAAATGTTTTAAAATCATAAGATGTAGTTTTGTTTAGTTCAGTGTAACTATAAGCAAACACTTACAGCAAGGTATATTAATATTTTGACGTAGTAACTGTGTATTAACATAGCAATTTTTAAAAAATATGCTGTCGAGGCTCTTGTTGGTGATAAAGTATGGAATATATATAACATAAAACCTATATTTATATATATAAAACCTCAAATAAGGGTTACCACAAAAGTAATCTAAATGTAATCCAAAAGTAGTCCGATTACATTACCATTGAATGTGTAATCTGAGAGATTATATTACTGGCTACAAATGTTGTCATGTAATCTGTAATCAATAATAACTGAGTACAATTCACAAGTAATCTGTTAACATGATTGAATCACACAATTGAAGATTTACACGTCTATGATGCAAAGCTCCATTCCAGCACATCCCAAAAGTACCCTACAGGTCTGAGATCTGATGATTGTGGAGGACATTTTTTTTAGTGAACCCAGTTTGAGATCATTTGAGCTTGCTTGAGCTAACTATGGTTAGTTTTCTTCTAAATTCCCCGTCTTTGCTCCCAGCAGGATATGTTTTTCACAGTGAACCACGCACATACTGTACACAAACATACGTGGGTTTTAACTGAAATCGTCTGTAAACACTGGAGGCGGACAAACATCAGCACTTGTTGAATAACTCAGAGCAGCTTTTTTGTTTTTTTTTCACTGCCAAAAGCATTTAGTCTAGTCACAGATACCATCAAGATGCTCGGAAGAGAGCAAAAACAAAAACATGAAGGAGTTTATGGTTTGCATGGGTTTATTAGTCATGATAAAAGAGACAAACATTTAGATATCAAATTGTAATTCCACCCATATTCCTTTTTACTTTGAATGATATTAAAAATTGAAATTATTATTGCTATGTATAATTTAATAATAAAATAAGGGCAAAGATCAACACGGTTTTCAAGAGAATAGTCATGTAATAAAGTTTTATGTTTCTGTGTGTGTCCTGTTACATACATTTTTACTATGATTTACAGAAGACATCCATTATTATCCATTACTGTTATCCATTGTGTTACAATAGTTTATTTACTACCTGAAAAAAGTCTTGTCGCCTATCCAAGTTTTAGGAATAACAAATAATAACTTGACTTCTAGTTGATCATTTGGTATCAGAAGTGGCTTATATAAAAGGCGAAGGCCTCTAGATTACATTTATTTTACCAAAATAAAATACGATCATGCCTTCATTTTTAATTAATTAAATAGGGCAGTAAGGTCTGACTTTGCTTAGACAAATGTCTTGTCACTTAACAGAAATAATGTACAGTATAGAATATAAAGTCATGGTGCAGTGGAAAAGGAATTAATATTGTGTATGACTCCCATGAGCTTGGACGACTGCATCCATACATCTCTGCAATGACTCAAATAACTTATTAATAAAGTCTTCTGGAATGGCAAAGAAAGCGTTCTTGCAGGACTCCCAGAGTTCATCAAGATTTTTTGCATTCATCGTCAATGCCTCCTCCTTCATCTTACCGCAGACATGCTCAAGAATGTTCATGTCTGGTGACTGGGCTGGCCAATCCTGGAGCACCTCAACCTTCTTTGCTTCCAGGAACTTTGATGTGGAGTCTAAAGTATGAGGAGGAGCGCTATCCTGCTGAAGAATTTGCCCTCTTTTGTGGTTTGTAATGTAATGGGCAGCACAAATGTCTTGATACCTCAGGCTGTTGATGTTGCCATTCACTCTGCAGATCTCTCGCACACCCCGATATGAACGTAACCCCAAAATCATGATTTTTCCTTCACCAAACTTGACTGATTTCTATAAGAATCTTGGGTTCATGCGGGTTCCAATAGGTCTTCTGCAGTATTTGTGATGATTGGGATGCAGTTCAACAGATCTACCTTCTGCCAAAAAAATCGACCTTCTGACACTTTTCCAAATGATCAACTAGAAGTCAAGTCATTATTTGTTGCTCTTAAAACTGGAATCGACAACAAGACTTTTGTCAGGTAGTGTATATACGATAAATGTTTTAAGGCATATTTATTACAAGAATCATTTTATGAAATATTAAACGATTCTCTTCAAGGAACAACATTTATGTTTATACATACACCCAAAATGGGACATCTTGTCAAAGTATGTTAGTTATTTTGCTACAAGTAGTGCGATATTTATTCATTTACGCATCCTCTATCGTTCAGTAACTATTCTTTTTTTAAATTGACTGATTATTCAGTGTATTCTTTCACTTTTCTGTAAACACAGCTCAAAATAAATAATGTTCACTTGCATTCATAAGACAGATGCATGTTAATAACTCACGTCAAACATTTTCAAACTAATTTTATTAATTCATTTATTAACAGTGGTTTTTGGTTTTTCCCATAACAGTTTTTCAGTTCAATCACTTTCTTCGCCTCCCATTGGATGCATATACAGAATCTAGTGCTACTATGATTCCAGAATCATAGTCTATAAATATATATAAACGACAAAATCACGGAGACGCTCTACTGATTTACCAGCTCAGTAGTTGAAAGCACATAAAAATGGGTTGCACTTTATTTTACACTACTGTTTCATATGGGGACGGCACAGTGGCTCAGTGATTAGCACTGTCGCCTCACAGCAAGTAGGTTGCTGGTTCAAGTCCCGGCTGGGTCAGTTGGCATTTCTGTGTGGAGTTTGCATGTTCTCCTCGTGTTCGTGTGGGTTTCCTCCGGGTGCTCTGGTTTTCCCCACAGTCCAAAGACATGCGCTACAGGCGAACTGAATAAACTAAATTGGCCGTAGTGTATGAGTGTGTGTGAATGTGAGAGTGTGTGAATGTTTCCCAGTACTGGGTTGCGGCTGGAAGAGCATTCGCTGTATGAAACATATGCCGGAATAGTTGGCGGTTCATTCCACTGTGGCGACCCTTGATAAATAAAGGGACTAAGCCGAAGGAAAATTAATGAATGAATGTTTCATATGAACTTATCATAGTTTTTACATAAATTGGATAATAACTTGGTACTATCTCTAAACCTACCCCTGACCTTTACCCACGTAGTTACCTTATATAACCCAGTTCCTTCTAATTACACATTAAGTACAAGTACTGTAAAATTAAGTGCAACCTAAAAATGAATGTAATTTACACAAAATTCAATAACAGCTGTAAGTGCTCAGCAGTTGAGTATGGAGTTTGCCCTCATGATGCGAACGACTTTCCTTGCGCTGTAACTGTACTCAAACTGAGTATGTTCATGATACAAGTACAAGTATCCTGTTAAAAAAATACAAACAGTTATTATCATTCAAGCATTCAAGCATTTGATACTCCATTAAAGGGATAGTTCACCCAAAAATGAACATTTACTGACCATCTAAAGTGGTTCTTTCATATGTTGAACATAAAAAAGATACTTTAAAGAATGTTGAAAACTGGTGGCCATTAACTTCCAAAGTACACTCAAGAAATGAGTTTTGCTGCTTGTTCAATTAACTTTAAATTTAAAATGAGTTGAATCAACACAATTCTTATGTTTTTTGGGGGGGAGAACTTAATTTTTATGTTCAATCCACTTAAATTTGTAAAAACAATTAAGTTAACTTAATCGATTTGTTTTGCGACAACATGATGGAATTGTGTGGAACCTAGCATGTTTTAGAGTGTAGGAAAAAAAATACTATGGATGTCAATGGCTGCTGCTTTGCAACATTCTTCAAAATATCTTTTATTTCTCCACTAGTTGGCAGAGAAAGAATTGTCATTTCAATTTAGGATAAAATAAAGCTAAATAAACTGATACATAAATAAGGCAAAAAAACTGCAAGACCAGTATAATTGAAGTAATTTGATAAATAAGTAGGTCAAAAATCAAAATGGGTTTCAAGCATTAAAGCAATAATCATGTAATATACAGCTTTAGGTTTTTATTTTTATTGTGTTTTTATGGTTTTTGTGTGAGTGTATCCTGTTGTATTTTTTTTCATTGCAAAAAATTATACTTTTTAAACATGATTTACAGAAGACATCCATTAAAAAGCCATTCTGTAACACCAATACATTTTGTCAGGCATACTTACTACAAGAATCATTTTATGAAATATTAAAAGATTCTATTTAAAGGTCCAGTGAAATTAAAATACTGTTTTTTAGATGTTAGTTTCAGTATGTTAGTCTTCAAGGACATCTATAAGCTAGTGTGGTACAAAACAATGACAAAATTCGCGTTTAGAAGATATAAAATTGATATAAACATGTAAAGTTTGCAGTTTGCCACTTCCGCCTAAACGGATCAACGTTTTTTTCTCACGTCACCTCATACTTCAGTTTCTCATCTAATCTTGACCTATCAAATCCTCTCTAGTATCTGACATGCCCCGCCCCTTCAACCCTTCTCATTTGCTTTTCATTTGATGCGCTTGAGCTCAACCACTCTCACTGGCAGAGCTGTGATAAAACAAAGCGCTATTGGCTGTTTTTTTTAAAGGTGAGGAGCTACTCTATGTCCCGCCCTCTCTTGATTTTTCAGTTGAGATTTCGTCAAACATCGAATAAAAAATGCACATTTCAAAGCACTTCACGGGACCTTTAAGGATCTAAGTGCAGCTCCAAAATACAAATGAATTTTTGTATTTTTTATGTTTTCATTTTAGAATCATCGAAAACCTGAGATTTATTATTATAATTTCTTTGTCTTTTGCGTTCAACAGAAATACGAAATTCAAATAGATTTGGAACAAATGAGTAAAGGATGACAGAATTTTCATTTTGGGGTGAACTGTACACTATAAGAAAGTTACCGTAATGATAAGCAGCGGCGTCCACTTCATCTCCTATTCCAGGAAAGTCATCCTCAATGGATCGTGGGTATCCAGTGTCCATAGTGGCCATCTGCTCATCATAACTGTAGATCAGACCAGCTTTATTTTAGTGCTTGGAGTTTTATCCACTTGTTAAGATATGAAAAACTGTTGAAAAACTCAGCCTCTACTGATTTGAACTGAAAACAACTCTAGCAATTTATATAATGTAAACTACAGTCTCTGGACTTGCTGCATCCCAAACACCAACATTTTAGCCATTTATAAAAGAAGAATCAGTGTGTGAGAATCTGAGATTAGGATATAAACATTACAATCATGATTTTCAATAGTAGTCTGTGAAAGAATATATTAGTACAATTTGTTGTTCAGTTCTCCCCGTGTTCGCGTGGGTTTCCTCCGGGTGCTCCGGTTTCCCCCACAAGTCCAAAGACATGCGGTATAGGTGAATTGGGTAAGCTAAAATTGTCCGTAGTGTATGTGTGTGAATGAGTGTGTATGAATGTTTCCCAGTGATGGGTTGCAGCTGGAAGGGCATCCGCTGCGTAAAACATATGCTGGATAAGTTGGCGGTTCATCCCGCTGTGGCGACCCCAGATTAATAAAGGGACTAAGCCGAAAAGAAAATGAATGAATGAATGAATTTGTTGTTCACTTTTGGCATCTGACAAAGCACTTGTTCTTTCTTTTTTTTCTTTCTTTCTTTCTTTCCTTTTTTTTCTTTCTTTCTTTCTTTATTTCTCTTTATTGACACTGTTAGACATTTTATTGTATTTTTGCGGTAACTTACTGGCAGTACAGTAACTTAATGTGTAAGTGTGTTTTACAGTAGCAGGGCCCTACCATAATTTCATTTAACAGTAAAATAGGCTTGCCACAACTTCTTTTAAAGGTGAAATGTCCTTTACCACATTTTAATTTTACAGTATGACAATTTTCACAGTACATTTACTGTAACTTATTTACATTTTACACTAGCATTACAAATCTTTTATTTTTAGTATTTACTATTGAATTTAATACATTCCAAACAAGTGACCATTTCTTTCATTAACTGTCTCATATTTGTCTTCAGCTACAGTAGCAGTACTTGATTACTTTAATTATAGTAGAATACCGCAAATTCCTAATATGCAGTAAAAGTAAAAAGTTTTAAAATGAACTGAAAAGAAGTAGTAGTGAACTGTAAAGAATGCATGTGGTATTTTACTGGGCTTTTTTGCAGTAAATAACTGTAAAATTGTGGCAAAGCCTAACAGTGTATAAAACCCTTTCACACAATTACAAATTGATCCAAAGTGTTGTACAATCAAGAAAGACCAAGAGGAATAAGAGTCCAAGCAAAAAAACTGATAAAAACACAAGGCAGCTACTGACATAATTACCACTGACATAACAATAAATATAATTAATAACAATAAATAAATAAAAATCACAATACAGCCAACAAACAAGACAAAACAGGCAACATTAGCTTTTGCCAGAATATGCTAATCATGCATAAAATAGAAATACATCAAATATAGAAAAAAATTTCCATAAGATTGTAACATACCTCCAGTATTCTTCATCTACGAACAGTAGAGTCTTGCCCGTATCTCGAATGTTGACAGCCGCATCTATTTTACGGACCGTTTTCGGGAGACCAAGTTTGTGGATGTATTTTGGATAGCCGTCAACAAGAGTGTAGCCATTGAGAGCCCACATTTTGATACCTGTAATATGTTTCAATCAAAAACCAAACAGAGAAATGGGAAACACTTTACATTAACAGTACAGAAATAATGATGCTAATATATAAAGTAAATGTTACTTTATTATGAATTAATGATGAGTTAAGATATGAGCTAATAAAGTTTTTAACTAACTTTTACTACAACATGAGTTCATATGTGAATAACGGCTACCTTAATTACTTGTTAGTACATGTATTAATGTATTAATTAACACTTTAGTTTAAGCTAAATGTAACCAGCATGAACTCATGACCTATTAATGTATCTTTACTTCATGAGTCATGACTTTACTTGGAGGGGCACATTATTATTAACTCACTCTTAACTACTCATGAACTCCTGTGTTTGAATGGTCCTTTTTAATGTAGACAGAACACTTTTCTATTGTTTTTCAATGTAAACGTGCATATACAACGCTATCTCACGGCAATTCGTAATTTTTTGATTTAGTGGCTAATTCGTATCAAATCGTACGATCTCATTCGTACAATTAGTACGATTTGCTTATCCCCCAATGACAGTTGGGTTTAGGGGTGGGGTTGGGTGCCACGCCTCCTTTTAAAAATCGTACATTTTCATACGACTGAACTCGTATTAGCAACTAAATTGCAACTGAATTAGCAACTAAATTGGCAAAATGTAAAATAGTTTCCTCGTGAGATCAGGCTGGCATATCTATTATGTTTAAACACAGGAGGTCACAAGTTTTTAAGAATGAGTTAATGATAATGTGCCCCTCCAAGTAAAGTCATGACATAAAGATTTACACATTTATTTACGTTTAATTTACTTGTTAGTACATCATTATTCATGTACTGTTATTGTAAAGTGTTACTGGGAAATGTATAGCGATGTTGAAAAGATGTTCATCTAATCGAAACTGTTAAAAGATTTTATTGTAAATTAAATAAAAACATTTAATTTAAAAGTAAATGCTCTAAATGATCACTGTCATTCGAAAATGTAAAAGATCAATAATTTTAAATAATAAAATAAAATACAAATGAACATTTCTCTCAAAACACCGATCATAACTTTGTAGCTGTAAGTGTGTTCAAAAAACCATTTTCAAAAGATAAGTAATATAACAGCGTGATTAATGAATAAAATCTCCAAACTGACCACTGAATATGATGACCACATCTCTCTCTGGGTTCTCATAAGCAGCGTCTACTTTGTTTGGTATTTCAGGCCAAGTGGTTTTAATGAGGGTTTGTTCAGGTTCAGGCATATTTGGATGCAGCCGCCAGTAAAACCTGCCAACAACAATAGTAACACACAAAAAAATACATATTACACTTAAAATTTTTGCTGCTTGTTCAAACAACTTATTTAAAATTAGCTGAAACATCACAGTTCTGGAGATTTTTTGGGGACAACTTAATTGTTTTATGTTTAATCCACTTAAATGTGTAAAAAAACAAAACAAAAAGAAACACTTAAGTTAATTAATCAGTTTGTGTTGGGACAACATGAAGAAATTGTGTTGAACCCAGCAGTAGGATATAATAATACACTGTAAAAAATGATGGGTTCCACACAATTCATTCATGTTGTCCTAATACAAACTGATGAAGGAATTAAGTTAACTTATTAGTTTTTACAAATTTAAGTGGATTGAACATAAAACAATCAAGGTGTCCACAAAAAAACGCAAGAACTGTGTTGTTTTAACTCATTTTAAATAAGTAATTTTTTGGATGTATGTTATATAGAGTTCAAAACTGTCTAGAGCAGGTAGTTTAACCACAACAGTGAAATGTAGACAATTTTTCACCTGTCTTTGAAAATAATAGTCTCTCCACGCAGTTCAGTGATGGCATCGAAACTCAGTTCAGGGTCACATTTCTCTGGAGCAATCGGTTTGGGCTTGAATTTTTCATGGTCTGGGTTTTCGCCTTTTAATTCACACAAATGCGATGGTTAATTGAGGATTGTGAAGACTGATAGAGTGATCTGTAGGTCAGAATGGTGTATTGCTCACCATAGAGAGACTGGATGCCCTCGATGTCGTCCTCAGACAGAGGGAAACCTTTGGCGTAGGAGTAAACCGGGTACATCAGGGATCCAGGGTCAGATGAATGAGCCATACCGAGAGCATGACCAAACTCATGAGCCGCAACCAGGAACAGATTAAATGCTGCAAACAACAGAATAAAAGCAATGATATAGTTTTAGGTAAATAAAATGAAAAAAGTACAAGTAAAATAAAAAACGAACCAAAAATGTACATTAAAAAAACATCTATTTAATATACGTTTTATAACTTTAATCGGTAAAATTTCACTTGAGAAATATTTGAAAAAGAACAATATTTGCACAGGAGGGCTAATAATTTTGCCCTCAACTGTATATACCTTTGTGTGTGTGTGTACAGGTTTATGTGGTTTACAAGGACACAAAATAGTATAATGGGATGTAGTTGTATTCTATTATTGTGGTTTATGAGGACATGTATTATGTCCTCGTAATTCAAAACACAAATCCTACTTAACGGGGTGTTTTGACATTCAAAATTTGACACAGGTTTCCTGTGAGGGTTTGGTTTAGGGGTAGGGGTCCTCGTAAACCATATACAAGAATGAATGTGTGTATGTTTTGGTTCTTTTTTGTACCGTGATAGTCTTCAGTCCATGTTTCATCCTCGTCAAAGTGTGTATCGCCACCAATGCCAATTCCCGGAGGATACGCATGAGCAAGAAGCCCATCAGGTCCATCAAACGGGTTGAAGTCTCCATGTTCTGCCATTCACATATACAAAAACGCATGAGGATTTGAAGAAAGGATGAATACCCTGCATTAAATCCTGCATAAATAACACAAACGGTGGTACCTTTTGTTCCAAAGCTGATCATGATGTCGGCAGTACCATCATATGTTTTCGTAAACCTCAGCGGGGTCACTTTGCTCCAGACGTTCAGTGCTTTTCTAACGGCTCTGTCCACAACCTGCTTCTTCAGATCAGGAGTATAGTTCAGAATCCTGTCAATAAAAGACATGTTTAGAAAACAAACTATATATTGGTGGTCTGATTAATATGTTTATGTTTTAATATGATAATTATCTGTGAATTATTGCTAATTTAAAAAAGTTTGGGTTTTTAAATAGAATCAGTTGAGCACTGTATTTGTTCGTGTTTTGATTTCGTAATCAGAGTTATAAAAAGGTTTTTTGGCTAATACATCGGGGGTTATATATACATACAAGGGCTGTCGATTTATCTATTTTAATACAATTAATGCAGGCAGATCCCTGTCTGAATGAATCTGTGTTCTGAACGAATCAAATGAATAAATGACTCAATAAATTACTCATTAAACATTTACCACCACCTACTTGCAGTTTTAGTTTCTTATTTAGAGGATTATGTCTTTGAACAAAATTATTTCAAAATAAAATAAAATACATAAATAAAAGGGATACTGCTTTTTTTCTAAATCTACTCTTTTACTCTATACTCTAAATCTTTTACTTACATTTGTGTCATTTCAAACCTGTATTATTTTTTCTTTTATGTAATATAAATTCTTATTGAATTAAACAAAAACATGAATTAAAAAAGTTAATTATAAATAAATAAAAACATTAAAAAAAAATAAAAAATAAAAAAATCTTTAATATAATATAAATTCTTTTGAAGAATTATGGTAATCAAACTTTTTTAAAGCTGCAATAAGTGGTCTGTATATATATCTAAGCACCAATTTACATGCAACTTCTAAAAAAAAGCATGGCCATTGCAGCCTAAATTAAATTCCTGAATTAAAAGAATTATTTCTAAAGCTTTTTGATGTCTATATTATGCTTTTTGCTTTTAACACAATAATAACCTCAATTTAATATAATATTAGTTCAAATGAATAAAGTTAATTTATAATATATATAAGGTTAATTATATATAATAAATATATTCAGCTTAAAAATTTAAGGCAACCAGTATTTTTTTTACAGTGTGGACAGCCTTATAGTACAAACACAAACCTGAAGGTCACGTTTGTGGTTTTCCATTTGAGATCTCGAGGAAAGTGATTATATTCAGACACATCTGGAACTCCACAGCGAGCCATTTTCATCAGCTCCACAGTGTTGTCATCCAGCTTTCCGGTCACTTCCAGCTTAAAAAACTCCTGCATCTCTCGGATCTTCTGCTGCATGAGATCAGGCGACTTTCCCGGTCGCTGAAGACCAGCCGGCATGCCATAAAACCTTTGAAGATATTTCTAAGACAGAAAAAAACAAATTTAAACATGAAAATCAACAAGCAAAATCCTTTTAAAAAAAAGCTCTTCTTACCTTAGCTAACAAAGCTTTGTCTTTCTCCTCAGTTGAAATGGGTTTTGCTGAACTATATGCAGCGATCACCAATAATAGCACAGTTTTGAGCTCCATGTTGGCCGTATGATGTTGTGCTGGGTCTGAAAGGCATTTTTATAGTGCTCCATCCTGTCAAAAATTGTTTGTGATTCATGTAAAAAGTACCTTGGGCAATCTGCCACTTCCTCTAAACGCACAGCCAGCAGAATGTGGTTAAAATCTACTTTTAGGACACCTGAGTGAGCAATGAAGTCACTGCTGCTGCACTCAGACTGATTTGTTGACTCATTTTTGGTCATTTGGTCATTGGACATGCATGACTATTGTTTTTGTTTTGGTCATTTGGGTTGATTTTAGAGTCTGATGTGCAACAAGCCGCTCGGGTTTGGTAATGTGTGATTTAAAAATACAAGAGAAATCTATTCTGAAATTCATATCCAGGTGACTATTTTTTTCTTCCAGACTGCCGGGTAGGATTATGAATCATAGCCATTGGGTTTTAACCTGGCATATGACTTCTAAACCTGTATGCACACATTAAAGAGGAAATCTGGAGAAAATTTTGCAGTGAATATAGCGAGTACACAGACAAGGTGTTGTCAAAATGTCCTTTACTACACAAATTTCCACTAAATGCTTAAAACAATTACCCATAGCTTGACAAAACATTTTTTTAAATATAAATCAAACCTAAAAAACATGTTTTTTTTAGTTATGGTGACCACAAAATTCCATTGTTTTCCTACACCAAACCATACAGTAGTTTAGAGGGATGGTTTTTCACCCAAAAATAAAAATATGTACCACTGACCCTCAATAATTGACATCCATAGCAGGAAAAGCAAATACTATGGAAGTAAATGGTTACTGGTTTCCAACCTTTTTCAAAAATATATCATTTTGTGTTGTACAGAAGAAAGCAGCTTTTAGGTTATGAGTGAACTATTTACCTGCTATATAAATACACCAAAAAAACATAGTTTATTAAATTTCAATTCAAGGACACTCACGCATCCTACAGTTATGTGATGCATTGTGTATATGCTAAAAAGATAAGGCTTTAATCTAGTTTTAAACTGAGAGAGTGTCTCTGAGCCTCGGACATTATCAGGAAGGCTGTTCCAGAATTTGGGAGCCATATATGGGAAGGCTCAACCTCCTTCAGATCGCTAAAGAACTACAAATCCGCCGGTATATGCACTATAAGTTCCAGTCATGCACCGCTCACACGCACCTGTTCCTCATTCAGTAGATTACACACACTCATGGCTGGGAGCTGCTCATGAACTGATTACAAGGACTATTTATACAAGGACTTGTTTAACTGCTTTTGTGAACATTACGACACATTTTTCCCTGCCTTGTTTTTGACCCTCGCTTTGTTTTGTTTGTTTACATTGCTTGCTGCCTGCCTTTTGACCATCCGCCTGCTTTATGACCACGACTCTGGATTGCCCATATACATCTGTTTGACCCTTGCCTGCCTGACCATTCTGTTTAATAAACCTGCATTTGGATCCTCACCTCTGTTGTCAGCGTCCCATCACATTACAATAACATTTAGTGACAAATTTTTATTCTATTTAGCTAAGACATTTTTAGACTATTGAACCAAAAGTTAGTGATGCTAATTTTACAACACTTCACAAAGAATTTGTATTCTAACACATTTTTTCCTGAAAAAGACTATATTCAAATATTCTGATATTTAAAAAAAATTATAAAATAGAAAAGTTATTTTAAATTGTAATAAATTTCACAATATTTCTGTTTTTATTTTTTTTTAAGACATATTTCAAACCGAAACGGAATATTGAGTAGGGGTGGGGTTTTATTTTTGCACTTGTCTGATCTTCCAATCACAGTAAACTAATGGTTGGAGGGGCATGGCTAAGCATATTATGCACTTGATTTCAAACTGACATCATCAGAGAAAGACTACCATTCCAGAGCGGAAGCAAATGGTCCCATTTTTGATTAAAGATTACCAAAACAAACTGCTTTTCTATCCTCAATGATTTAAATTGGGGCGACACGGTGGCTCAGTAGTTAACACTGTCGCCTCACAGCAAGAAGTTCGCTGGTTCGAGTCCTGGCTGGGTCAGTTGGCATTTCTGTGTGGAGTTTGCATGTTCTCCCTGTGTTGGCGTGGGTTTCCTCCTGGTGCTCCGGTTTCCCCCACTGTCCAAAGACATGCGCTGTAGGTGAATTGAATAAACTAATTTGGCCATAGTGTATGAGTGTGTGTGAATGAGTGTGTATGGATGTTTCCCAGTACTGGGTTGCAGCTGGAAGGGCATCCGCTGTGTGAAACATGTGCTGGATAAGTTGGTGGTTCATTCTGCTGTGGCGACCCCTGATGAATAAAGGGACTAAGCCGAAGGAAAATAAATGAATGAATTAATTAATTTGCACATATTAATTCACTTAAAAAAAAAATGCTCCACACAATTCCTTCATGTTGTCCCAACACAAATGGATTGTGAACTTAATTGTTTTTACAAATTTAAGTAGATTTAACATAAAACAATTAAGTTGTCCCAAAAAAAACCTAAATAGTTGTGTTGATTGATAAAAAAAAAAGTTGTGCTCATTTTAAATAAATAGACTAAACAAGCAGGAAAAAAAATCTTTGGAGCGTTGTTTACTTTAAAGCTAACGATGTGTGCTAGTAAAATACATTTTGATTTCATACAGACTTTAAACTTGACTGACCCCAGATTTCTGTATAATAATGTGTGATCAAAAACAAAGTGCACTGGATGTTTTGCAGAGCTGTTAGGGGCTTTTTCAGAGCTTTGCAGTGTCATCACATGAAAAACAGTCAATCTGCTGGTTTTGTGGTCCAGCACAGACTCATTTAAAAGAGCACAAAAAACATTCTTATGAATTATTGTGTTTTCTTCATTTAATATGTTGGTCTCTAAACTTGTTTATTTATAGCTACATGAACTTGTATTATGTCCAAAGAGCAATATATTTCCAGGAACACAAGTGCGGGCATGTCCTGTTAATGGCAGCAGTCACTCTTTTAACACAGTATAATGGAGAGACAGAATTCTTAAAATGTGACTTCTCTACACCACACCTATATAAAATACACACATTATTAAGCAGACGAGTGTCTAGATGTCAGATAACACTGATTTTGTAAGTATCACTGTTAAAAACATGGCACACACACACACACACACAAAAATACCCACTGGTTTCACACTGCACAATGTTTTCAAAGTAGTTGTTTTTTACAATTATAGGTGATTAGGAAGGTATGTAAAAAAAACAGTACTGGTGGCATTTTCTCTGTACATTTTTATCATCTGTTTTTCAGCTATCAAAGAGAATAACATCTTAGGCAAAAAATTAAACAATCAAACAAATAGTTTGCCCCCGCAACGATGAACAAAATCTGAAAACAACAAGAACTGCAAGAGAAAGAAGCTATTTTGATAAAAAATTAAGAGGGAGATTATGTGGGAAAAATATGTGCATGGATAAATCATCTTATCTGTAATAAATAGTGGAAAATTCCTTTAAAAAATACTTCAAAAACACTGGTAAATATTTCCACTTGATTTTGACTTGAAATATTTCCTTTAATTAAATTAATATTTTCCTTTTTTCTGTTTTATTAGTGTAGCTAAATTATATATTCATTCATTCATTTTCTGTTCGGCTCAGTCCCTTTATTAATCTGGGGTCGCCACAGCGGAATGAACCGCCAACTTATCCAGCATATGTTTTACGCAGCGGATGCCCTTCCAGCTGCAACCCATCACTGGGAAACTTCCATACAGACTCATTCACACTCATACACTACGGACAATTTAGCCTACCCAATTCACCTATAGCGCATGTCTTTGGACTTGTGGGGGAAAACGGAGAACCCGGAGGAAACCCACGTGAACACGGGGAGAACATGCAAACTCCACACAGAAACGCCAACTGACCCAGCCGAGGCTCGAACCAGCGACCTTCTTGCTGTGAGGCGAACGTGCTACCCACTGCGCCACCGTGACGCCCCTAAATTATATATATATTATAATAATAATTATATAAATTACAATAGACTACAATATATATTATATATACTTAAATCACTTTTACATTAATCACAAATGATGACATATTTAAATTAGGTTACAGTTTATTTTAAGGTGTCTTTGTTACAGTGTAACTATTCCTTTAACTATTCCTTCAACTACTCAACTTTACATGTACTTACTATAGGGTTAGGATGAATGTAAGGTCCAGGGTTACTTGTATAAGTTATGCAAGTTATGCATAATTAATTGTAATTACTATAGTAAGTACATGGAACGTGTAGCAAGGACAAGTTTAAATAGTGTTACCATACATTGTTCATCTGTCTTTGTCTTTGTTCATCTGTTTTAGAAAGAAGCAAGTGGAGACATGTACAATAAAAACACTGACTAAAGAAAAAAGTGCTGTTGCAGTGGATGATGATGTCCATGTAATTCAACTCTATCGTAACTGAGGGCCAAAACTTACACATGCTCTATTTCAGCTAGAAAGATGCAATGAACTCCCAAACATACTGAGATTGTGATGAGATGATGAGATCCAAAAGCTGAGATCAGTTCCTTCAGTGGAAACACCCTTACTTCAAGAGGAGTACACTCACTGCCCACTTAGGGCTGGGAAACACCAAGCTGATGCCAAACAACTAGCACCAACGAAACCCAATTGTGTTGTCGCCTCGCACTGGCTCACGTCTAATCTAATCAGCCAATCACATGGCAGCTACTCAATGCATTTACCGGTAGTCATGTAGTCAGGAGACAATCTTCTGAAGTTTAAACTGAGCATCAAAATGAGGAGAAAAGGGCATGTATTAAAACACTCAATTTTTTTTGGGGGGGGGACAGGCTCAGTTTACAACTCCCATATAATTTATATAATCCATTTAGCTGATCTCAGAGTCTGCCGGAAGCACTTTTCGCTTAGCTTAGCACAGATAATTGAATCGGATTTGACCATTAGCATCTCACTCAAAAATTTCATTGAAAATTTAGATAATTTTTCTGTTTAATTTTCCCATTTCCCATTTTCCCACTCTTCTGTAGTTACACTGTGTACTAAGACCAATAGAAAATGAAAAGTTGCTGGTATGGCTAGGAACTATACTCTCATTCTGGCATAATAATTAAGGGACTTTACTGCCATACCATGGCCACAGCAGTCACAATGGTTCTACGCAGCACCTGATATTTCCTACATCTTGTCAAAAAAGTTTAAATAATCTCAGACTGAACATGACAATGAGTTCACTATAAACTCTGATGGCCTCCAGAGTCACCAGATATCAAACTAGAGCATCTTTGGGATGTGCTGGAATGGGAGATTCACATCATTAAACTTCAGTTTCAACTTTATCTCAAATAAAGTTAAATAATAAGTAAATCTTATTTCCAGCACCTTGTTGAATTAGTGCTATAAAGAATAAAGGCAGTTCTGAAGACAAAACAAGGGTCTAACACCGATCCCTCTGATAAGATGAATGCATCATGAACCTCTCTATTTCTTAAAAGTGACACGGTGTGTAAATGACATGATGTCGACGATGCAGCAATTAATAAACATGATGACAAATGATGACATTCTGCTTTTTGAAAGTGCTGAAAAGAGAGCGAGTGCAGTAATAACACTGTAAATTCATGCAGATATGCTGAATGAGTGTGAATCATGGGTGATATGAGGCTATACAGGGAACTTCCCAGGTTTATAATGTGGCTCATGTCTCACATCTGCCAGGATGATATATGAGGAAGCGGATGTTATGAGAGAAGCTGCCAGCACACAGTTATAAAGGACACACTTATTCCTGATCACAGGGCCATTTGCTGATTTATAAGATCATTTTCTGGATTAAAAATGACATATTTAGTTAAGTAAGTGAACATATTATTAGATTATAGATTGAATTCAATTAAATCTGACTTCGATTTTATTAAAACCCTGTGTCATCTCATGGTGTACAGATTAATATGAGACCCAGGACCACAAAACCAGTCATATGTGTCAATTATTTGAAATTGAGATTTATACATCACCTGAAAGCTGACTAAATAAACTTTCCACTGATGAAAGGTTTGTTTAGATAGGATAATATTTAGCTGAGATACAAAATCTAGAGGGTTTAAAAAATTTTACATTAAGAAAATTGTCTTTAAAGTTGTCAAATTAAGCTCTTATCAATGCATATTAATATCAAAATTATGTTTGGCATATTTACAGTAGGGCGACACAGTGGCTCAGGGGTTAGCACTGTCGCCTCATAGCAAGAAGGTCGTTGGTTCGAGTCCCGGCTGGGTCAGTTGGCATTTCTGTGTGGAGTTTGCATGTTCTCCCCGTGTTCGCGTGGGTTTCCTCCGGGTGCTCTGGTTTCCCTCGCAGCCCAAAGACATGCGCTATAGGTGAATTGAATAAACCAAATTGGCCGTATATGTGTGTGAATGAGTGTCTATGGGTGTTTCCCAGTACTGTGTTGCGGCTGGAAGGTCATCCGCTGCGTAAAAACATATGCTGGATAAGTTGGCGGTTCATTCCACGGTGGCAACCCCTGGTGAATAAAGGGACTAAGCCGAAGGAAAATGAATGAATGAATATTTACAGTATAGGAAATTTACAAAATGTCTTCATATAACATGATCTTTACTTAATATTCTAGTAATTTTCGACAGAAAATAAATATTTATCATTTTGATCCATTTAATGTATTTTTGGTTATTGCCAAAAAATATATCCGTGCAACATAAGACATGCAACATATTTTTATTTTTTACTCTATTTATTAGATTTTTTTCATACCCAAACACATTCAATCACAAGTAATTCTGCAATAATGTTTACACAACAGCTAACCACACATAGGCATTAAAATAAAACTAAACTAAAAGATAATAACTTCATAATCACTTTTCTTCAAGAGCTTATTCCTCCTGGTTGAGTTTATCTCCTATAGCCTGCATCTTTCAATATTCTACTAATAGAAAGCATTTTATATAGCAAGTTAAAAGATTTAAACAACAGTCACCATCATTGACTGGTTATAATTGAAAGCAGACAATACAGTTTATGAAAAAAGAAGGAGAAAAAGAAATAATAAAATAAAGGTTTCGTTTTCTAAAGTATCCTAATACAAAAAAATAAGTGCAATACTTAATGTAATCCGTAAAAATTGCTAAGTATTGTTGAACCATTTGATATTTGTATAACCTCTTCACCTGCAGTGTTTTGCTTTAATAAATAAAATCACATGTAAAATGACTTCCAATAACAAAATAACATAATATAATATAATAAATATAATATAATAAAAATAAAATTAATAAAATATTTTTTTTTAAAACTCGCTTGAACTTGTTAAAGTTATGGGTTGCATCAAAAAAGACCAATTGAAATACAATTTTCCTTGCATACCAAATGTAATCTCACTCTACATAAAAATCAACATATATTCGTTGCATACATTCAAATGATCATGATGCGTTTGCACATTATAATAAAATATATTTAAGTTAAACTCTTTATCTTTATATTTTGTATCTTTGTTTACATCCATGTATATTTACCATTAAGTCGCATTTAATAAAAAAAAAAAGAAAATAGCATTTTCATAACCTTTTAGTATCTCGGTTGAGTTGCGCTTCTGGGGGACTTTTATTTTAACTTCCCCGCAGCCATTGACGTTTGACGTCCGTTTGCGTGCAGATTCACAGCCTCTCTCTCATGTAAATACAGTGCACAGCTCGTGATGTTACGGAGTATATTTATCTCCACTAATTCTTTAACACCACAGACACTTTGAGACTGCGGAGAGAAGACATACGAGAAGGCTTTTATCAGGTAGTTTGAATACTGTTAAACGTATTCATCCTAGATCATGACATAATGTGTTGTATTATTTTGACATTTCAGTATGTACAGTAATAGGAGAAGTGTTGCTTTAATCTGCACTTTGAACAGTTTTCGCCATTCTGTGTTAAGAGTTTGATAATATTTCGCATTGAATATGATCCTGGCGTAACATTTTATATTCAAAATGTTCTATTAAACAACAGCAATATTTGAGAGAGTGCGAATTAATCTTATGGTCGATATCTTATAAATTACATTAGCTACGCTTTCCATTTAGCGGCCCTTATTTTGTAAAAGAGAATATTATCTCCAGGTTGGAGGAAAGTCCTTACCCCAGGTGGAGGAGTTCAAGTATCTTGGGGTTTTGTTCACGAGTGATGGAAGGATGGAACGTGAGATTGACAGGCGGGTTGGTGCAGCGGCAGCAGTAATGCGGTCGATGTACCGGTCCGTTGTGGTAGCTCTCGATTTACCGGTCTATCTACGTTCCTGCTCTCACCTATGGTCATGACCGAAAGGACAAGATCTCGGATACAAGCGACCAAAATGAGTTTCCTTCGCAGGGTGGCAGGGCGCACCCTTATACATAGGGTGAGGAGCTCTGTCACCCAGGAGGAGCTCGGAGTAGAGCCGCTGCTCCTCCACATCGAGAGAAGTCAGCTGAGGTGGCTCGGGCATCTGTTTCGGATGTCTCCTGGACGCCTACCTAGGGAGGTGTTCCAGGCATGTCCCACCGGGAGGAGGCCTCGGGGAAGACCCAGGACACGCTGGAGGGACTATGTCTCTAGGCTGGCCTGGGAACGCCGCGGGATCCCCCCGGAGGAGCTGGAGGAAGTGTCTGGGGAGAGGGAAGTCTGGGGTTCTCTCCTAAGACTGCTGCCCCCGCGACCCGGCCCCGGAAAAGTGGTTGAAAATGAATGAATGAATGAGAATATTATTATTATTTTTGTTGTATAAAAAAAAACCCCGATGCATTTAATGTGATACACACGATTTTATGATTGACAGGTGAGAGGATGGAGGAAGATTTGTCACGTGCTTTGAATTCTGTCAGTTTGGAGACGAAAGATGGCAAGATGGAGAATTTCGGGTATGTTTTCACTTCTAGCTTTTATTTAGCATACACTTTCTCATATTAATTTATCAATATTGTGTTTTACTACTGTTCAGGGGCACAAAAGGGAGTATTCTCATTATGTAATGCACTGACGTTGATATACAATGATCCATTCAGATTTTCTTCAGCACAAACAAGTGTGTAGATGGTGTATTTTTGTCACAAGGTTGTTGATTAAAGACCTCAAGATCTTTTTTGCATTTCAACATTCAGAATTCTTACACAGGGAGAACAGTTCAGTCTGTTGTTTGCTGAAATGGTGAAAGAATAAAGTAGGGATAAGCACTTTGGGATTAGCTTTCTCAAAACACTTTGGTACAACAGGTTTCTAGTCATGTGTGGGTTTATGGGAAAAAAACTGTTTTACTGTTCCAGATTTTGGCCAACAGTTTCATAACAATATATGTAATGTAAACTGAATATTTTCTATTTAAGATCTTCAGGAATTAAAGCTTAGCATTTTTATTTGTAACTGACTACATACTTTTTTATATATATCACAAAAAGTATGAGTTTGTGACACCAAAAAATTATATATATATACACACACACACACACGCACACACACACTCACTGGCCACTTTATTAGGTACACCTTACTAGTACCGGGTTGGACCCCCTTTTGCCTTCAGAACTGCCTTAATCCTTCATGGCATAGATTCAACAAGGTACTGGAAATATTCCTCAGAGATTTGTCCATATTGACATGATAGCATCACGCAGTTGCTGCAGATTTGTCGGCTGCACATCCATAATGCGAATCTCCCGTTCCACCACATCCCAAAGGTGCTCTATTGAATTGAGATCTGGTGACTGTGGAGGCCATTTGAGTACAGTGAACTCATTGATTGTCATCTTCAAGAAACCAGTCTGAGATGATTCGCGCTTTATGACACGGCGCGTTATCCTGCTGGAAGGGATGGACATGGTCAGCAACAATACTCAGGTAGGCTGTGGCGTTGACACGATGCTCAATTGGTAGTAATGGGCCCAAAGTGTGCCAAGAATCAACAAGGCATTTGCACCCACAGAACTGCCACTCACTGGATATTTTCTCTTTTTTGGACCATTCTCTGTAAACCCTAGAGATGGTTGTGCGTGAAAATCCTAGTAGATCAGCAGTTTCTGAAATACTCAGACCAGCCCGTTCTGGCACCAACAACCATGCCACGTTCAAAGTCACTTAAATCACCTTTCTTCCCCATTCTGATGCTCTGTTTGAACTGCAGCAGATCGTCTTGACCATGTCTACATGCCTAAATGCATTGAGTTGCTGCCGTGTGATTGGCTGATTAGAAATTTGCGTTAACGAGCAGTTGGAGAGATAGAGTTTGTGTCTTTGTATGTGAAAAATATTTAGTTACAAAAATTAATATTTTATATATAATAGAATGTATATGGCTGTACACACACACACACACAAATAGAAAATATATTTCTTTATATTTTTTACTTATTCAAACTCTCAATAATGCTACACTACTGTTTGAGGGTCTCTCTTGTAGAGTTTAGATTAAATGTGTTGGGTGGGCCATGAAGCCCTTGGTGAACCAGATTAGCATTTTAATCTTTAAATCTAAAAGTCCGCCTTTGCCTCACCCTCCTTCTACGCCTCCTGCATCCAATATTACATTCTTGACTTTTTATTAATTATTATAATTACTGCCTTTGCCTCCCTGAAACTCAGGACAAACAAATCTGTCAAGGCACACAGTAATGTCAAGCAGCATGGAGGAAATCTCTGATCATTTCAGTGAAAAGCTTCAGCGAGCGCGTTCAGACAGTGCTGCGAGCAGCAGCACACAGTCCACCAGTAGCCGACATCATGTGCGACAGCGTCTGGCGATGCTCTTGACCTGTGTGGATGATCTGGACACCGATCATAAGCTTCACGCTCAGGTGGCAAAAACCTTAGATGAGGCTTTTCTCGTCTGCAGGCAGATTGCAGGCCGACCTAAGAAAGACCGCTTCAGGTTTTGTCTTTCACTTCTCTTGTTGTGTCTGCCAGATCTAAACTGCAGGTTTTGTGGCAACTCTATTGTTTCAGAGAAATGTCAGTGATCTCTGGGGAGATGAGAAGTTTTGAACTTTAAATGTTAGCCTGGAGGTCTTAAAAATGGTTAAACGGATTGCGCTGTGTAAGATGTTAAGCCGCGGTGTAATATTCTTGGAATTTCGTGGACAGATTAGTTTAGTTTAAATGGTGTTATTGTTAAAGGTCTCCTGAAGTGATGTGAAACGCACGTTTTGTTTGATGATGTGCTATATAAGTTCAACTGAACAATAAAGGGCAGGACATATATTAAGAAGCTCCTCCTCTTTTTGAAAATAGCCAATAGCATTTTGTTCATTTTGCCACAGTCTATGATAGCAATGTTGAATCTGACCAACAGTATTTTCCGCTTTCAAATACAGCATTTAGTGTTTAAATCAATAAGGTAAAAAATACGTTTTGTGGTCCGTGTCGACATGATCTGTTCTTTTAGAAGTGTTAGTGCTGCACCAATTTGTGATATTACAGTCTGTGTGAAATCAAAATTTACAACATTTATTTTGATAACGCACATTGTTATTCTGTAGGTGAACAATTAATCCATGCAAGCTAATTTAATCCAGTGAAATAAATGTTTATTTTGGTAATCTTCAATCAAAGTCAGAGCATTTGCTTCTATGATTGGAGTGGTGGTGCTTCTGTGTTAATGTCAGTTTGACAGCTTCAACCACAATATTCTTAACCACACCCCTCTTATCATTAGTTTTCTAAGAGGTAATTATAAACAAAAAGAAAGCCCCGCCTCCTACTCAATATTCTGTTTCAGTTGGAAGTACATCAACATACTCAAATAAAAGACTTTAACACTTTCTTCACGCCAGTGGAAAAGATATTTGTGTAGGGGGTGGGACTACTCAGACATTAGTAGGGCTGCTTGATAATGCAAAAAAAATTGTGATATTTAGCTTTTCTGCGACATATACTGCAATATGAAATCTATTTCACCAGATTGCTGTGATTTTGGGTACAGGGTATCTGCGGGGTCTTAAAAAGTCTTAAAATGTCTTAAATTTCAAAAACCTAATTTTTGGCCTTAAAGTCTTAAATATACTGACATATTGTATGTAGGTCTTAAATCATTTAAAATTAAATTTTAACTTAATTTTCCTATGTAAAGCTATAGTTGGGCCAACACCCATTCAATCACCCATTCAATCACTAACAATATATTTCACAAAAAGTTTTAAGAAACATTTATTTACTAACTTTATTTACTTATTAATAGGGTTTAATCATCTTCCTTACAATAACATTTGTTTTTAATGTTTTTTCAAGGTTTTAACTTGGCCATTAAAAAAAATCTTTAGCGTTTAGCCTTGTGTAGGTCTGAAATTTCATTCATTATGGTCTTAAAAAGGTCTTAAAAAGTCTTAAATTTGACTTGATAAAACCTTTAGAAACCCTGATTATAGTGCATTTGCATAAAATACAATAAACTAGATAAATGCAAAAACAAATTTGAACTTTTTTGAGTTTTTTTTTTTTTTGGTAAAACTTTGTAAATTAACAGTAAAATAACACCTCACATTCTTTAATATATAAATGAAATGCACTTAATCTCTGTTAAAGCTAAAAATCTATAGTTTCGTGCACCTGCATGCTTTAAACTGACTTATGTTAAAACTGTAACATAAAAAAACCCTTAAATTATGAACTTTAACTCCACAATGGCTAAACGATTTTAAAATGACATGCAATTCAAATTGTGGTGCTTGGTCACCTATAATCCCTACTTGACATTGGGCATCCTGCGATCTGACTATTTCGGATGTGCACATTGCAATGTCAATGCTGAAACTATATATTGTGCAGCTATAGACACTAGAAGTCATTTGATTGGTCAGAAAATCTGATGTGAAAAAAATCTTATTAGTGGAAGTGAGAAACGGCAAGTGAAGGCTTTTAACTTTTAACTGTGAAAATAGATAAACTTAAGACTAACATACCCAAAAACTTATGTTATGAATTATGTTTTCCGGGGGACTTTAATCTAAGCCGTTATGTGAGGGCAGTATGGTTTACTTGGGGATTTTCTACATAGCTTTTATTGAATTGAATGTGTCTTTCTTTCTTTCACCCACAGGCTGTATGTGGTCACGTGGAATGTGGGCACAGCTGAGCCTCCGGATGATGTGAACGCTCTGCTTCAGCTCAACTCCCCAAAGAAACCTGACCTCTATGTGATTGGGTGAGTTTCATATTTTAAGATCTCTTGAATACGCTGTGAAGTAAATAATGATGGCTGTATTAGAACTGTGTGACGCTGCTCCTCTTCAGTCTGCAGGAGGTCAGGGCTGCGCCTCTGAAGTTTGTGTCAGATTTAGCCTTTGAGGATTCCTGGAGTCACCTCTTCATGGACACTCTAACCCCGTTGGATTATATAAAGGTGCTTTGTTCATAAAATGTGAAATATTAGTCAATTATTATAATAAAAAAACGGTATTAATAATAGTATGCACATTTTATAATTACAAGTATTATACATTTATCATTATTTAATAGATTTTGTATATTATATATATTAATGTTCTCCTGTTTAATAAATATACTTTATTTATATTTTTATATACATAATTTTATTGTATTAACATATATGTGTGTTGTTAACATATATTGTTAGTTTATAATGTAAAATATGTAAAACTGTTAATTATAATTTATATAATTTATTTAGTTTAATTATAATGATTTTTTTATTACATTGTTCTATTAAATTAGGATTGGATGAAGAATTTGTACATAATAAATACACACCTCTATATACACATACAGTCTATCTATCTATCTATCTATCTATCTATCTATCTATCTATCTATCTATCAATGTGCAGTAAATATTTACATTATTAACCTCTAATATAAATATTTCATTCAGTATGTTTATATCTTTCATTTAATTAGTATTGATTTAAGAGGTTTAACATAAGAACACATTATGAATGGTTTCTCATTGTTTTATTGTGGCCCATTTAGGTGTCCTCCATCCGGATGCAGGGTCTACTTTTGCTTTTCTTTTCCAAGCTGGAGCACGTCCCCTTCATCAGAGACATTCAGGTCACTTACACCCGCACAGGACTCTATGGCTACTGGGTAACATTATATTATATTATTATATAGTTAATATTTATGAGAGCCACTATTGACTTACATCCTGAAAATTTCCCAAATGCAAATTTTCTTGTTATTAAAGGGTAATAAAGGAGGAGTGTCGATCCGTCTGTCCTTCTACGGGCACATGCTGTGTTTCCTGAACTGCCACCTGACGGCCCACATGAACTATGCCTCTCAGAGAGTCGATGAGTTTGAGCATATTCTGGACGCTCAGAACTTCGACACCAAAAATACGCCGCACGTTTTGGACCACAAGTCAGTTCATTATTATATGTTGTAAATAATGACCACATAAAAGTGTATTGAACTGTGTATTGATTACGTTCTTTGGTCATTACATCTGCATTATTTCTCTTCTACATGTGAATTCTCTCACCTCATTCTCAAGGGTGGTGTTCTGGTTCGGGGACCTGAATTTTCGTATCGAGGACCATGGTATGCTCTTCGTAAGGAACTGCATCACCAGCCAGCGTTTCAATCTGCTTTGGCCTAAAGATCAGGTATTGAATCTTTATTAGTGACATCAATTATTTGTATTGATTGTATATTTACATTCCTCTTGTAGTGTTTTTGTTATTTTTACATACACCCAAGGTCTGAGAGTAACGTCATTTCAATTCTCTGTATGTCTGTACATGTACCAGAATTGACAATAAAGCTGACTTTGACTTTCACTAAGGGCATAACACTCTACTTTAGAAGGAGCAACAATGCCTGTACATGTAACTGAATTAAATTAAAATACAATTATTTGCTGGTACAGAATTAACTCACTTAAAGGGATAGATGCAAAAATGGAGATTTACTCTCTTAAGTTGTTACAAACCTTGGAGTTTCTTTTTTTCTGTTTAAAACACACACGCACACACACAAGGATATTTTGAAGAATGTTGGAAACTGGGAGACATTGACAGTAGGAAAACAAATACTATGGAAGTCAATGGATTAAGGGTTTTCATCATTCTTCAGGATATCTTCTGTTTTATGTTTTAGTAAAAATAAACTAGGGGCGACGCGGTGGCGCAGTGGGTAGCACGTTCGCCTCACAGCAAGAAGGTCGCTGGTTCGAGCCTCGGCTGGGTCAGTTGGCATTTCTGTGTGGAGTTTGCATGTTCTCCCCGTGTTCGCGTGGGTTTCCTCCGGGTGCTCCGGTTTCCCCCACAAGTCCAAAGACATGCGGTATAGGTGAATTGGGTAAGCTAAAATTGTCCGTAGTGTATGTGTGTGTATGAATGTTTCCCAGTGATGGGTTGCAGCTGGAAGGGCATCCGCTGCGTAAAACATATGCTGGATAAGTTGGCGGTTCATCCCGCTGTGGCGACCCCAGATTAATAAAGGGACTAAGCCGAAAAGAAAATGAATGAATGAATGAAAAAATAAACTATGATATTAATACCTTTAATTTGTGTAATAGAGTAAAAGTAACAACTTCACTTATTTTCACCATTGGGAAATCGATTTTAACAATAATGCAAACGTATATGTATATATTTGCATGTTTTGCAATAAACTTAAAATATCCATAAAAATAAAATGTCTATAGATACGACCAACAAACATACGTGACGTTGTTTGTCATTTTTATTTTGATTGTGTCATTTTCAATGCTTCGTAGGATTGTAGATCTTTTCCTCGGTAAAGTAATGTAGTTGTATTTTTTGTCTGATCTTTATATACTTCATTACTTCAGCGTTTGTGATGTTACGATTCTCCTCAGAACTGGTTGGTTTGATTCATGGCTTATAACGCCTTAGCCAAGAGTTTTTGAAAATCCTTTGTGTGCGCCCACTGATGCATTCAAAGATTGTTGACACATCTGTTAATATTTCTGTCTTACCAGCTCACCATGATGAAACAGAAGGAAGTTATTTTGCAGAAGTTTGAAGAGGGACCTCTGGACTTTCAGCCCACCTACAAATTTGACTTGAACTCAGACAACTATGACACAAGGTAAATGACACAACTTTTTACACAATATGTCCTGCGGTGTATCATACTTTCATACAATAATTTATTTACTTAGCTTGTCAGACAGTAAGATCTCAGTTGTCATAATGTCAGGCTGAACAATAATCAAGTGCCAAACGAAGACACTAGCAAGATCTGGAGGTGATGTCATCAATCGGTGATACATTCAGGCCATGTCCACACTAATACACTTTTGTTTAAAAATGCATATTTTTCTCTCCAATTTGGCCTTCCGTCCACACTGAGATGGTGTTTTTAGTCCAAAGTGGATAAATTTGAAAATGGGTTTTCATGTTGCACTGTGGACTGTGAAAATCAAGGCTTTTGAAAATGATGCCACATTTTAGTCATGTGATGTAGTCATGTTTTAAATGCCGTTTTGACAGCTTTATTAAAGATTAATGTCAGTTTATACATGCTCCATATTGCCTTTCTTCAAAGGACACAGAATGTTTACTGGGAGCTTTTGTTCAGTGACAGAGGCAGACGACAGTTGGGACATTTTGCCACAATGTTTCATAGAAACGGAAAGTAAATAAACGCCAGGCAGATGTGACACATGTAAAATCGTCTTACATCTGTGCACATGCGCAGTACACGAAGGAAAGTATTTTCAGACGTTTTAGTGTGGATGACGGAAAGAATTGAAAATTATAGTGTGGACATGGAGCGTTTTTACACTAAAACACCGTTTTCAAATGTATGCGGATTAGTGTAGACGTAGCCTCAGTAACCCAAGTTCTGAAATGATACAATTTCACTGGAGGAACAATTTAATCAATCGTTGGTGAACATGTCAAACCAACAATCAAAGACCACAGATTTTAGCCTAGAATTACAGGAATCTTTTAGAATTTCCAAAATTTGTCTCAGACGACCAAATCATGGCTGAAATCCCACAGTGCAAGCCAGAAGTCTTGTGTTTCACAAAAGTCAAGATTATCAAAAATTACAATGTTTATTTTGCTGGCGCACACTATTATTCTTTAGTTAAACAATGAATCCATGTAAGTTTATCCACTGAAAAAAAAAATCTTTTTTGGAAATAGGATCAAATCTTCAATCCAAATCTGACAATTTACCTCTGCATTTGGTGTGACAGTCCTCTGTTGATGTCAGTTTGACGGCTTCAGCCACAATATTCTTAACCATGCCCGTTTTTACCGTTAGTTTGCTAAGAGGGAATTATTTGCAACGCACATTTAAACACATGTTTTTACCAGGTGGAAAGGCATTTTTCTTGCTTGACATAAGTCGGATTACATTTCAGATATTAAAAACATGACTTATTTGCTACAAAATAATCACTGCATTACCCTGAATGTCCCCCAGCGCCTCTTCCAGGGTTGTTTTTTTACCTGTCAGTTGTTCACACGTGCTCTCTTTCACCTCTGCAGGGTACAGAAGACATGGTTTGGTTTTAAGTAAGCTTTACTTTTCCCATGTGCCTCTTAACTTGAACCTCTCTACCCTGCTTGTCTAGCATTCTGCCAGAATTCCTTAAAATTTCCCCTAATGGTAGTAGCATTTCCTTTAGAGAGCATAAAAACTATTTTGTTTGCTGTAGAGCTCAACCACTATTTCAGCAGTTCTCAATCCTAGTCCCTGCTCTGCACATTTTGCATGTCTCCCATTTAACACACCTGATTTAGATAACCAGCTCGTTAGAAGAAAGCTCCATGAAGCAACTGTGTTCCGTGTTTTGACATGGTCCCTACATAGTGTTCACTAGTCTCTACCCCCTGGCCCCCACACATGGGAAATTGGCTGAATTTGGAAGATTACTGCATTTTGAAATAAACAAAATTTTGCACTACACCGTTTGCAGCATCTTCAGACAAAACCTACTACAGAAGTGTGAAGGGATATATATATATAACCATAATCATGAAATTTGCATAAAAATCACTTCTCACACACTTCAAAGGGACAGTTCACCTAAAAATGTAAATTTACGCACCCTCAAATAGTTCCAAACCTTTATCAGTTTCTTTTTTTCTGTTGAACACAAAAGAAGATAATTTGAAATATGTTAGAAACTGGTAACCATCAACTTCCATAGTAGGAAAAACAAATACTATGGAAGTCAATGGTTGCTGGTTTCCAACATTTCTCTAAATAATTTATTTTGTGTTCACCAGAAAAAAAAATCTCAAACAAGTGAAGAGGGAGTAATTGATTACAGAATTTTCAATTTTGGGTGAACCTGCTTCTTTCGAACTGGAATCATGGCTAAATATTATATGAAGTCCACTTTGCAGTGCACTTGCGGTTGAACGCAACTAACCTCTGATCCAATAAGAGAAGCATACAAAATGTGCAGAGTGGTGGGTTGCGAGAACTGGGATTGAGAATCGCTTCACTATTTAATGCAGAGCAGTGCATTGTGTGCCAAACATCACCCCTCTAACACCCATTCATCTGCTGCTGATGTGAACCATTAATAACTCCCATATAGACGCAGTCTGTGTAGTTGGTGGTGTGTGTTGCAAAGAGTTTAAGTGTTAATCTTGTCATCTACTGTATGTTTCTATGCTGTCGTTTAGTAGCTGTTTAAATCTTTGCAACACACAGGGTCATAAAGCATGTGGACGACTTGATGCTCTCTTACTGAAAATGCTTTTGACCTGCAGGATGTATTTATGGTTCCCAAATGGAGATGCAACCTGTATGAATCACACCACTTACATTTAAGGAGTCATGTCCTCTTAGGCACCCTCTATCTGTTATTAGCTGTTTGTTTTGCAGATAGATAGATAGATAGATAGATAGATAGATAGATAGATAGATAGATAGATAGATAGATAGATAGATAGATAGATAGATAGATAGATAGATAGATAGATAGATAGA
>CAIGQV010019070.1:10383633-10419616 GCA_903798115.1 Danio jaintianensis | reverse complement strand
TATATATATATATATATATGAATATAGCTAAATTGTATATATATGAATTGGGTAAGCTAAATTGTCCATAGTGTATGAGTGTGAATAAGTGTGTATGGATGTTTGAAGGGCATCCGCTGTGTAAAACATATGCTGGATAAGTTGGCGGTTCATTCCGCTGTGGCGACCCCAGATTAATGGAGGGACTAAGCCGAAAAGAAAATGAATGAATGAATATATATATATATATATATATATATATATATATAATTATCTATTTAAACTAAAATATTCATTTGTCATTAGAAAAGAAAATGTCTCGGCTGATGAGACCCCCGGATAAGTTTTTGCCATCTGAGTGGAAACATGCGAACCAGGAACATTACAGAAGCTCAGAGGCCGGACGGAAACACTCTGAGAAACTGACAGCAGACTGTGAAAGGCTCATAGAGGAGTGCAACAAATCGAACAAAAGCATGCAGCATGACACTCAGAAGAGACTGGGTATGTAAAAAAAAAAATAACAACCACAAAACACATGCGACAGGATGCAAATGGCCATGCAGTAGAAGTGCAGGAAGTGTCATGATGATATTATTTAAAAAAATGAGTGATACAGTTTAAATGATGAGGAGAGAAAGTATTTCAAATGATCTAGCACAGTTATTGACTTCCTTTCTAAACTATGATGACAGTTAACATTAATTCACTTTTTCCCATGCATCTCTACTTCAGAACGGAGGATCCAGGACATCAAATTCTGGAGGCAGGAACTGGTGCAGAAGTTTGAGCAGATGGTGCAGGAGATTGAGACCCTCATAATCTACAAAAGTCGCGTGGAAAAGGCTTTGGAGAGCTGCTCTGAGCCTTTTCAAGTGACTTTGCAATGTCTGGCTGAGAGGTACTTCTCAGTGGCCACATTACACACTGCAGCTGAGTTCAGTTGCGTAATCCTGTTATGTACACACAATAGAAAATATGCGCAGCTACTGCGGACTTTGGCAGAATTCATACTGCATGCTTCAAGTGAGGGCTGCATGGTGGCACAGTGGGTAGCACGTTCGCCTCACAGCAAGAAGGTCGCTGGTTCGAGCCTCGGCTGGGTCAGTTGCCGTTTCTGTGTGGAGTTTGCATGTTCAACCACGTGTTCACGTGGGTTTCCTCCGGATGCTCCGGTTTCCCCCACAAGTCCAAAGACATGTGGTATAGGTGAATTGGGTAGGCTAAATTGTCTGTAGTGTATGAGTGTGAATGAGTGAGTTTGGATGTTTCCCAGTGATGGGTTGCAGCTGGAAGGGCTTCCGCTGCGTAAAACATATGCTGGATAAGTTGGCAGTTCATTCCGCTGTGGCGACGCCAGATTAATAAAGGGACTAAGCCGAAAAGAAAATGAATGAATGAATATTTCAAGTGACCCAATTATGATTTTTTTTTTCTCCTATGTGGTACAGATCGGATAATGGCCCATGTACGTGTAAGCTGGAAAAAAATAATAAATCGCATGGATTCCATTTACTCAAAAAAGATTCAGGGCTCATTGTGTAAATTAAACTGTCATGTCTTTCTATACTTGTTGAATTTAAGATCTTCCTTGTTCAAAATAAATGATAAAGACTGCCTGATTGAGATAAAATTTTAAAGTGGGTCACAAGAAACACTGCATCAAATTGCATTGCGCCTGGCCACATCTTTAAAATATGAACACAGTATTTTCTATGGATGCATGGTGCTTAACTTTAAATGTCTTTTCACCTCAAACAACTAAATTAATTAATTAATTAATCAATCATTTTCCTTCGGCTTAGTCCCTTTATTCATCAGGGGTCGCCACAGCGGAATGAACTGCCAACTTATCCAGCATATGTTTTACACAGCGGATGTCCTTCCAGCTGCAACCCAGTACTGGAAAAACATCCATACACGCTCATTCACACACATACACTACGGCCAATGTAGTTTATTAAGTTCACCTATAGCGCATGTCTTTGGACTGTGGGGGACACCGGAGCACCCGGAGGCAACCCACACAAACACGGGGAGAACATACAAACTCTACACAGAAATGCCAACTGGCCCAGCCGGGACTCGAACCAGCGATTTTCTTGCTGTGAGGCGACAGTGCTAACCACTGAGCCATGGTGTCGCCCCCAACTAAATTAATAGTTAGGTTTATTTAGCTGACTGTATTCTAATTATAGTAATAATTATGAATTAACAATTACACTATCAATGCTGTTAAATTAATACATTCCATTCCATGTATATTGTCAATTCAGATATACAGTAGTAACAAACACATTGAACAACTGAATTAACTCCTGAAAAATGCAGGTAATGGCAATCAAATTTACAAAATATTATCAGCAGCGTGTACAGAACAGAATTGAACAACCAAACAATGTTGACATTTAACAAACACAGCCATGCCCCTTTTATATATCCACGATCATTGCAAGCCACACCCCTTACTTCTAATTGGCTGCAAGAAGTGCATTTTGGCCTAATTATGTGATTTTTATGGGACATCTTCAGACAGAAGCGTGTGGCCATTGATCTAGTGCATGATGAGGTGGAAGAGGAGCTGCTGAAGGAGAAGGAGGTGGTTGAAGGAGTGATGGTCCTGCTCCAGCGAACACTAGAGCAGATCAATGAGCAAATCAGGTTGGTAGAACTGTGACGCCAAACAGGAAGAAACCTTTTGTTACATAAACCGCAGCCAGAAAATTATTATAATTGTGCACACGTCATGTTCAAGAGATTGCATGTGATTCAGTGCCCCGATATAGAGAGTTTGCACTTAAAGTACGTCAAGATTTAGTCAGTTAACCGTATACAATACTTGGATGTATACAACAGCATGGATTGCTTGGTTTATGTACTACTGAATACATAGTTCTGCCTTTTCATGCTGTTTAACCCAGTGTTTCCCAAGCCTGTTCCTGAAGGCACACCAACAGTAGAGACTCCAGAAAGAAGAAAAAGAAGAGACTCCAAAACCTGAAGTTAAAGGGTCAGATAAGGGAGACATCCAAAATATGTACTGTTGGTATGCCACCAGGAACAGGGTTGGGAAACACTAGTTTAACCCACAGAAAAAAGTGTGGTGACAGTAGCGTTAAAACTGTTTTGATATTTTGAAACTATATAATGAATAAATCCCTTACGTTTGCAATGACTTAACTGAATTGACATTATCTTGAACATTATAAGTTTCCTTTCCCATCGATAGAAAGAGAGGCTGTCAGGAGTATATGTAAATGTCACATTACTTTGAATTTTTCTGACAAAAAATGTTTAGACTCCTTCTTATAAACTGTAAATAATAAAACTATAAATTGTTATCAAATTTTCAAATTACAATCAAGGATCAATATTTAAAAAAACGTACAAAACAATATAAATGAATGAATCAAATAATCAATAATCAACATTTTATAAAATGTTATAAAATAACAATAATGAATACATATTATACAATTTATTGAAAATTCATTCATAATTTATAACTTAAGTTATTTAATTTCCTTTTTGTAAATGTTAAATAGCAATTCAGGAATAATTGAAAAGTGTTTAAAATGGCACATAATTATGCATTTTTATTTTATTATATTGCTCAATAATTATATTAAAATCAATTTGCACAAACTTAAAAAAATAATAATAAAAAAAAAAAATATATATATATATATTAAATTTTTCCTGTGCTTTTTAGACTCATTCGTTCTGTGAAATACTATCTGGAAAAAGACCTGCAGGACAAATTTCAGGCTGAGCATATTGATGATTTCTGCTCTCTTCTCACCAACACATCACCCGGTTTAAACGGAGGAAATTCAAGCTTTAAATATTCCGGGTAAGATAAGAAAACATGTTTCTGTGGAAAATGCATTTCCAATCTAATTTTACTTTAGGAATACATTTGAATATCAAATCACCTATTTGATATTCATTTCACAAACCTATTTCGTTTTACTATTTCCAGAGCTGCAGTGACTCCTGAGGAGTGGGAGAGCCTTTGCAACTTAAACATTAGCAAAGCTGAGAAGGAGAAGAACAATTCTCTTTCTCTGAGAGCCCTTGTGGACAGCCTGCTGGAGCAGACGGCCAGAGACCTGCGCAGACAGTACGAGACCACTGGAAGAGCGTTTGATCTGCGTATAGAGGAGACCAAAACTGCCAAAGAACAGCTTGAAAACCAGCTCAATGAGGTGAATTACATCATCACAACATTATGTATGCAAAACACATTTTTATGTTGAGATTGGTTAAAGATTATATTTAAAGTCAATGTGAACTGGAAGTACTTTAATTTCAGTATGTTGATGTACTTCCAAATTTTGAATAGTAATAGAATATTGAATAGGGGGCGGGGCTTTCTTTTTGCACATCAAACTAATGGTGAGACGGGTGTGGTTAAGAATATTGTGCCTAAAGCCGTCAAAGTGACGTCAACAGAGATGCGGAACTCCAAATGAGACGTCAACTCCAAATTATGATTGAAGATTACCAAAACAAACATTTTATTTGAGTGGAATAACTTGCAACGATTAATTGTTCACCTAAAGAATAACAATGTGCGCTAGCAAAATAAACACTGTAAATATTGATTTCACACTGACTTAAAAAAAAGAAGTTAACTTTAGGTGAGTGTTAGATGATAATACAACAAATTACAAACAAATTTTATAGCATAACACTTTTTCAATGGTTAATTTTCTGAACATTAGTTAAAGGCAGGGGCGTAGCAACTGGGGGGGACAGGGGGAATACGTCCCCCTCACTTTTAGAGACAGACTATTTAGAAACAGGTGATTAATGATTATATACTTTTCTCATACAGCTGTCCACACACTTTTAAAATGTCCGCTACGCCCCTGGTTAAAGGTCCCGTGAAGTGATTTGAAATGTGCATTTTTTTTCCGATGTTTGATGTAATCTCAACCAAAATATGAAGAGAGGGTGGGACATAGTATAGCCCCTCCCCTTTTTAAAAAACAGCCAATAGCATTTTGTTTTTATCAATACTGATTGGTCACGATTTGATGAGAAACTGAAGTATGAGGTATAAATATAACCGTTGATCCGTTTAGACGAAAGTGACAAACTACAAGCTTTAGATGTTTATATCGGCTTTATATCTCCTAAAAGTGTATTTTGTGTCTATTTTGGTGCGCACTAGCTAATAAATATCCTTAAAAAAACACAATACTGATACTAACATCTAAAAAAACTTATTTTAATTTCACTGGACCTTTAAGATAAACAAAAAAAAAACCTTTTAGTTAATCTTAGTTCATTTTGCTATCAGCACATTAATATTATTTAATGGACCTAAGTTAACAACGACCAATTGATTTTTTAATAACTAATGTTAATAAAGTAATAAATAAAAATGTAACATAATAAAAATGTAACAAACATATTGCACATTGTCATTTTAGAAAATGGTTCTCAACCAAACTTCTAATTGGGGCTTAGGACAACTAAAATTTCCAAAACAACTTCTAGATATTTAACATTCCAGACCCGAAAAATTCACATCACATCCACAATTGTAAAACTCCAGGGGTCAGTTTTTACAAAATATAATTTAGTGCTCTAATAGAAATTGTATGTATAGGCAGGCAGGCAGGCAGGCAGGCAGAGAGACATGTTTATTAATTTAATCTTGACTATGTCATTCCTGATCTTTTATTATCTATCTTATTTCATTGTCATTTAAAGCTGCTGGCAGAGATCGCAAATCAAGAGAAGAATCAAGAGGCTCTACGACTGGCTGTCGCAGAAAAAGAAGCTCCACTAAAAGTGGCTCAGACTCGACTGTCCACACGCAGCCAAAGGCCCAACGTTGAGCTCTGCCATGACCCGCCTCAAATCCAACTGCTGGCACAGGTTAAAGAGCTCACTAACCATGTTCAAAGGTAAAGATTTACATCACGTTACCAAACAAATGACCCTTATGATAAAGTTCTAGCAGGCAATTGTCAATAGCATTAGTCACTCCCTAGGTTGCCTGTTGATGCCAGAGGAGTGAGTACTTATTACTTTATAATTAATAGTAACTAGTAACTTCTCCATTGTTACTTATAATATATTAAATTTTTCCCCCTTTGACCTCGATGAGGATCTGTCTTTGAGACATCAACTATGACTAATATGCAGAGGTTTGTTAAGTTATGAAGAGTCTAAGAGCTTACGAACTTTGGGGGCCCCCAGTGATCTGATTTATTAGTTTTAACTGTACTAACAGGGGCCCTAACCGCAAATATTTTTCATATGGCCCCTGCTAGTATGTATTGCTGTAGTTCTGACTAGTACATATTTAAAATACTATACTGTTACATAATCATTAGATACTAGTACTTATTAGATACTCTATATAAAACATAGATTAGACATTAGTTATTATTATTTGCTACTAGTACTTATTAATTAGATATTAGATCTAGATACTAGAGTACTAGATACTAGAGTTATGTATTAGCTACTAGTACTTATTTATTAGGCAAAAAATAATTTCTTATTTAATATGCTTAACATTTCTCACCTTACTAGTCAGAACTGCTTTTGTTTATCTTCTTATGCTATGACTAGTCTGAAAGATCAGAGTAGAGTTCAATAAAAAAATAGTAGTAAAATAAAAAATCTTGCCAGTAAAGTCTTTAAAAAATATTAGAATCAAATATATGTGTATTAGTTTTTATTTAATAGGTACTAGTAGCCAATCAACATGTAACAAAATCTAGTATCTATTTCATGGGTATATTTATCTAATAAATGAGTACTTGTAATGATTAAGTAACATCATCTAACAATATGTACTGGTACCTAATTAATAATTAATATATAAAAATATGTACTAGTATTTGGAATGCATACTAGTCAAACCTGAATAATGATATCTAAATAACAGATCCTATTGTGAATAGGAAAATAATAAAAAATTGCAGGTAACAGAACAGTCATTCATGAAATAAGTGATAATATCTATGAATAAATACTAGTATCTGCTTAATATTTAAAGCATTTTCCCTGTATGTTTTCCCCCTCAGACTGGCCGAGGCTCTTGAACTCTCAGAGTCTGAACTGAAAGCTCTAGCATACAACCAGCTGAGACTGGAGGAGGAGATCCAGGTGAAGACAAACTCCCTGTACATAGACGAGGTGATCTGCCATCAGCTACGTCAGCATATTACTATACAAAGCTTCTGAACTCGGCTCATGTACGACGGAAAGACCTAGTGATGTTATCGGTGTTTGGAAGAGCAGTTTAGTTGTTTTGATGGTTTTAATACATTTAATGGGTCTTAAAATCTCTAATGGAATGTTTTCTCTTGCAATGCTTGTTTGTTGAACACAGACATAAAATGCCTGAAAAAATAAAGTAAAATAAAATGATCCTTGGTTTTATTATTAAAACATAGATAGAGTATATTAAAAAAAAAGAAAATTTAATCATTATATTACATTATACAGAAACAATTTTAATTTGATATGAAATATAGTCAGTGCTGGCTTAATCACGAGGGCGTATCAAGTGCACACATCACTATAACGACGTCATTTCTTAAATCTGATCAAATAAAAGCACCAAATGGATTAAGAGAAAAAGATCCCTGTGCTGTCACATCAAGTCTTTTGAGCTCTTCAAATATAAGGTAAGCAATCCTTTAGAAATAAATGTGTAGTTGCATTAGTTCTTAATTAGTTCTTTTGTTTTTATCTCTCATTACATTAGTCTAAGATGCTACAAACATTGCTGTTCATCTTAACTGTCATTCAGATGACAGACTGCAATCTCTTCCGTAAGTGTTAACATCTTGTATTGTAATTTCTGATATGATGGGTTCCCACGCTTCTTAAAAGTACTTGAATTTAATTCAGACATATGAATTCAAGGCCTGGAAAGTACTTAAAAACAAACATAGGTCCTTAACAGTGCTTGAATTTAAAGTTCATGGTTCATTTCAACAATTGTACTGTGCTGCTTTCAAAAACTGAACGAAAAAATTCTTAATTTACAAATCTTAATTTAACTCTTTTACATGAACTATGACAAATAATGCATTTTATCAATACTTCAGAAACCGCATTTAAATATTACCAGTATTGAATTCAACTAATTGTATTAAAGTTCTCTGAACATTCAACTTTTTTGAAAATGACACATCATTATGACATTTTAATGTAAATATTAAGTGTAAGTGAAATGTTAAGTACAGGAAGTACTTTCATGGCACAGTATATGCTGGGTGTGTGAATTACAATGGTGCTCGAATTAAAATTATTAGTGATTTGAAATTCCTTGAATTTGGTGTCAATGAAAGAGTAAGAACCCTGTTTATAGAAAACAAGTATATTTTATAAAGTTTTTGGGTCGTTCACAATATAAAGACAAGCATCTTTGGTGACAAACTTGACCATTTAGTCATAAAACATTGAAATTATTCAAGAATTACCTAAATATAAAAAAAAAAATTGTCCCTTTCATTTGAGTTATTGGAGAGTCATCATCACCTTTCTGTACAGTATGATGTGAAACAGTCTAAAATACTACCCATATCAACATTCAAGAAGAGTGAATAAAATGTAATAAAACTACAGTATTGCATGCTGATTTGTGATTTTGGTTTTCACCTCAGGCCCTGATGAACCAGTTGACTTCTCCATCTCAGTATATGATAACTACACTGGAGAGGCCAGTTTGTGCATCAGAGTATTTTGTTTATTCACTGTACCACAAAGTGTGTTAAACTCAAAACCCATTAGGAGAACCTGGTTCAAAGGAGATCCACAAAACCCAACTGTCGAAGTACCTTCAGTTGACTTTGGAATTCTCCACAGTGGCGAGGAAGAGTGTAACTTTCAGCTGAATAACTTAGTTCAAGGAGAAAATGATGGAGACTACAGACTGAAACTAGAATGGGGACATGGAAACATGCACATCTTTAATAAGACAGTAAAGATTACTGTAAAAGGTTGTATGGTTGTTGTACATATTCTTCTTTGTTGGCTGGAAAAAATCATTAATATTTATACCATGATCTGTCTGAATATTTGATTCTGATTGGCTGGAATCTTTGCATATATATTCCACTCCACTTCATTTAAATCAATGTTTTCTTACTGCTCTACTTCACTGACAAATTTTAGATCTAACAAACTACCATTAAATAACTAATAATAAAAAAAAAAAAATTTATCAGTCAACTAAAATTTAGTGCAGCAAATTTAAGGCCAATTTAAAGTGTTACACTTGGTAATAGATGCATTTTTGTCAAATCAATCACAAGTGGACAACACGAATTATAGTAAATGTGACTTGATGTTGTCCATTTTCAAACTCTTTCAGAGGAAGTCAGCTGCACTGGATCAGATTACTTGTGTAGTGTAGATACTCATGTGGTCAAATGGGTTTGAACAGCTACAAGACCACCTACTATCAGAAATCACGGATTAAAAATATCTTTACTAATATATATCCATTTGGGTGATGATGGCAGCATTACATTTTGGAGAACTAACTCTTTAACTTGACCATAAGTGGGTTAATTTACTTTCAGTGTACATCAAACTATTAAGAGTATTAGAAGGAATAATTCTGTCTTATTCCGATCAATCTTTGTGTTTTAAGAACTCACCCAGAAGCCAACAATTGAAGTCCCACTGCTCACAGCTGGAGAGGAGGCAGAGATATCTTGCAGAGCTCCAGGGACCTGCCGTAACCTCGTAATGGATATGTTCTGGGAGGGGATTGAGCCTGAGAGAATTGAAAGAGGAGGTGTTAGTGTGATTGGTAGTGATGAACTGTTTTTACTATTGATATTCCATCCTAAGCCTGAACATCACAATATTAACCTCACCTGCAGAGTTATTTTTCAAGAAAACATTCAGACTGAAGCTACTGTGACTCTTGAAGTAAGAAGTATGTATCATTTCCTTTACGATTCACTATGAGAGAAACAAAATGACTCTAATAGCAGTACTATTAAATGATAATTCGTCATTTCAGATGCTCCTATAATTTTGAATAGCTCCCGCTGTGTGGTGTGGGGTGATGAATTGATCTGCATGTGTGTCAGTGGTGGATTTCCATTACCCAACATATACTGGTCAACTCTGGATGATGCTACTGAATATTACAGTGCTTTTTCAAATGAAAACACCATCAGCATCATCAGCACCTCCACTGCTAGTTTCAGAAACCTCAACGCGACCATTGTTTGCATCAGTGTGAATCCTATTGGTTTGGCAATAACGGAAATCCCAGTGGACGAAAAGTTGAAAGGTAAGCAGTGCACTACATAATCATGAGTTTTATAAGTATTTTACCGTTTTAGCTCACTGTCATTCCGAAAAAGACGTTTTATTTGAGAAATATCTATTTATTTTTGTGGTTTTTAGTAAGTTGGAACTTGCCCACCAGTTGGATTTTCTTTACCATTTCACTTGTTTTAAATATCAGCATCGCTTCTTGCTTGATTGTCATCCTGACGTAAGAAGTTCATAAACCCATTGAATAGTCTTTGACTGGCATGTTTTCGTCAGTAATATAACACATTTTACCATTACTGTTATTTTAACAGGAGGAGAAGAAAACATAAACCACAAGATGACAACCCTGTTTACATGTCAGCATTGAAGAGAGATGAATCATTGTATGAGACGATTAAAATGTCTTCAGAGAGCTCTTAGTGATTCAGTAAAACATATTGCATTTTTACAGAATTAAGCTTTTGCTAATGTCTTAAAACTGTATAATTGCATGCCACCCAAATGTGAGTTTCTCAGTTCAATATGTATTTTTAAAACATTTAAAACAGTCAACATATTGCACATAAACCATCTAAATTATTTGATTGTTTACGTCATTTTCCACTTACTTAAATGTCTTTCTGTCCCCTTGTGTTGATATATATGTATGTACCCTGAGCTCCTGTAAACCCCAAAAAAATCCTTGTGTGTTTTTGCACATTTGGGGAATAAAGCTGATTCTGATCTTTATATTAGGATTTAAATCTGAATAAAGTTTTAATTGTATTCCAAGGTCTTACGCTTTCCATTGATTTTTTTTTTATGCATCAAATCATTTCATTGCATAAAAATTACTTATGCTCTAATAAGAGATTTTATGTGATTCTCTCAAATCCTCTGGCAATGTCCCTCCAAATTTCTGACTTTCTGACTGCTTTTATGTGTGTTTGAGGCAGGAATATCAATTTGCCAGGCCAATTATGGACGAGGTGAGTGTGTGGGGCTTGGAAATGTTTTAAATGTGTAAAAATATAAATAGTAAATCAGTGAAAATTATTCATTCATTCTCTTTCAGCTTAGTCTCTGATTTATCAGAGGTCGCCACAGCGGAATGAACCTCCCAGAGAAAATTATTTCAGCTATAAATGGTCCTGTGTTTCGGCATGGGTGGTGTAACGGAAGTATTGAGCAACATCTCACTACTGCTGATAATGATGAGTTGCAGAATTTGAGCACAATCTGTTAGATCGAGAAACAGCACTAATCTGATCCAAAGAAAAACTGCTGCCACATCAGCCTTTTTTTTCTTTGATGTACAATTTTCTCTAAAGTTAGGAAATAGCAATATCTAAATATTCATTTCTATCTGTTAAATCTACATAACACATTTGGTTTCCAGTGACTGAACTTCTGTTTCATCACGTTAGAGATGCTGCAAATGCTGCTGCTCATCTTGGCTGTCAATAAAATGACAAACTGCGAGGATTTACGTGAGTGATCTCTGTTTTATTATTTCATGCAAAAAATTGGATTACAATTTTGTTGTAATTTTTCAAACTTTTTTGTTAGATTTTGCAGTAATGGTTGTGATAAAATGTATAAAAATAGTTTCAAAAACAACATTGCACAGTAGATTTTGTACAGTTGTTGGCCACTTTATTATATGTACACATTTGCTTGCTAACACAAATATCTAGTCAGCCAATCACATGCCAACAACGTGCATTTAGGTAATCGTCTAGACGAGGTGAAGAAGATCCGCTGAAGTTCAAAATGAGTGTCGGAATGAGGAGGAAAAGGGATTTAAGAGATTTAAAGTCAGAGTGAACCGGAGGTTTATTTCTATATAATGACGTATTGGGCGTCATGGTGGCGCAGTGGGTAGCACGATCGCCTCATAGCAAGATGGTCGCTGGTTCGAGCCTCGGCTGGGTCAGTTGGCATTTCTGTGTGGAGTTTGCATGTTCTCCCCGTGTTCATGTGGGTTAGGGTGGGTCCTCTGGGTGCTCCGGTTTCCCCCACAGTCCAAAGACATGCACTATAGGTGAATTGGGTAAGCTAAATTGTCCATAGTGTATGTGTGTGAATGGGAGTGTATGGGTGTTTCCCAGTGATGGGTTGCAGCTGGAAGGGCATCCGCTGCGTAAAACATATGCTGGATAAGTTGGCGGTTTATTCCGCTGTGGCGACCCTTGATTAATAAAGGGACTAAGCCGAAAAGAAAATGAATGAATAATGATGTATTTCGAACTGAAACTGAATATTGAGTAAGAGCAGGGTTTTAATTTGGCGATCTTCCTCTTGTCTTTCACTTGCAGCAAACTAATTAGTAAATAAACTATTTTCTTGGGTCACTTTGACCATGTTCATCTCTTTATGACCACAGTGTACCAGTCTATTGATGGTGACTTCCAGCAGGAAAATGCACCACATCGTAAAGCGCAAAATCATCTCAAAGTGGTTTCTTGAACATGGCAAGGTGGCCTTCACAGTCATCAGATCTAAATCCAGCACTGCATTAAGAATGAGGTCTAATGGGAGATTTTCATCATGGACGTCTCATGCAGCCAACAAATATGCATTAACTTTGTCATGCTATCAAGTCAATATGGATCAAAATCCAAAAATCTGTTATTTAAAATATGGTCCAACCCAGTTCATGCAAGGTATACCTAATAAAGTGGCCGGTGATAGTATAGATAATCTTATAAGCAGACAAAATTAAGAAAGTCAACACAACCTGTCCATTTTTGTGTACTGTGACATGATTAATGTCTGTTTTTTTTGTTTTGTTTTATAAGACATTTCTCATATTGATCTTTGTATTTGGTTTCAAGGGCCGGGTGGACCGAATGGTTTCTTCATCTCCGTAAAAGAAAATGTCACTGGAGAGGACGGTTTGTGCATTAGACAACAATGTTTTTTCACAGTCCCTCAAAGTCTCTCAGAACCCATTAAGAAATCCTGGTTCAAAGAGGATACAGAAAACGCAACTACTGAGGTTCCTGCTTTTCATAGTAAAATCAGTATTAATCCCGATGAGGAGTGCAACGTTTTTTTTTAACAATTTAAAAAGTACTGTCTATTTATATTTGAATACATTTTTTATTGTATTCCAAGGTAAATTTTTATCATAGTAATACTGGACGTTCCAAATGGGAGGAGTGCAGCTTTATGCTAAATCCTTTGGTTTTGGGTGAATCTGATGGTGAATATAAACTGAAACTGGAATGGGGACAAGGAAACGTGCACATCTTTTCTCAGACAGTGAAAATTACAGTGAAAGGTGAGTGTTTGTTTATATATTTTAAAGGCTTAGTTCACCCAAAATTAAAAATATTTTATTATTTAGTCACCCTCATGCCATTCCAAACACCTGGGACCTCCATTCATCTTCAGAATACAAGTTAAGAAATGTTGGATGAAATCTGAGAGCTCCCTCATCCTCCATAGACATCAAAGGTATCTCGTTCAAAGTCCAAAAAAATACCAAAAAACATCCTCAAAATAGACCATTTGCCTGGAAGTCAGTACATTTGATGTCTATGAAAATATCTTCATTTGTGTTCTGAAGATAAACAAAGGTCTCAGGGATTCGGAACGACATGAGGGTATTTATTGGCAGAATTTTCATTTTTGGGTGAACTAAACCTTTAACAGAGAAACATTAAAAATCCATATAAATGTATATCATTTTTGGTTCTAATAAAAAATTTTGTATTTAGAGCTCACTCAGAAACCAACAATAAAGGTCCCACTGCTCAAAGTGGGACAGAAGGCTGAGATATCCTGCAAATTTACAATTATGTGCATTATTCCAAGACTAGAGTTTGTGTGGACAGGAATTGAGGGGAATGCAATTAGACCTGGACCTCATGGAGTGCCTGGCCGGAACGAGTACACTTCAATAATGCGTTTCCACCCTAACCCTAAAGATCATAATACTAAGCTCACTTGCAAAATAATTCTTCAAGAAAGCATCCAGACTGAAGCTACTGTGACCCTCGAAGTAAGATGTAAGTTTCATTTCACTTACAAAGGCCCAGATATACTTTGAGCAGCCGGTATAACATTTATTCAAACTAAATCAGGCCAAAGTGAACTTGTATCAGGAGTTAATTTTCAGGACTTTTGTGAAAACTGGTTTGAATTGGTTCAGATTAAAAAATCATTCATTCATTCATTTTCTTTTCGGCTTAGTCCCTTTATTAATCTGGGGTCGCCACAGCAGAATAAACCGCCAACTTATCCAGTATATGTTTTACGCAGCGGATGCCCTTCCAGCTGCAACCCATCACTGGGAAACATCCATACACTCTCATTCACACTCATACACTACGGACAATTTAGCTTACCCAATTCACCTGTACCGCATGTCTTCGCACTGTGGGGGAAACCGGAGCACCCGGAGGAAACCCACGCGAACATGGGGAGAACATGCAAACTCCACACAGAAATGCCAACTGACCCAGCCGAGGCTCGAACCAGTGACCTTCTTGCTGTGAGGCGATCGTGCTACCCACTGCGCCACCATGACGCCCAGATTAAAAATTTCAAATGATTATTGGTCTATGGTGATGATGTAATAGGTGGGTGTGGCTCTGAATCCAAGTAGATATTAATTTCCTCTCTTTCGGCTGTCAAGCTCAGACATCTGAGAGTAACACTCAACGGTGAATTTATAGTAGAAACTGTAGTGATTTGAAATGTAATGCCACTCTCTGCATTGTGGACAACATCAGGATATACTGCTGCGTTTCAAACAGTTTTTTGCATCTAAATGTACAGAAAAAGAAACCTTGCTTTGAGTATATATGGGCCTTAAAATGTAGTAACATCAAATTTTAAATTAAGGAAATAAGACTATGTAACAAACTTGTTGTGTTTTTATCAGATGCTCCTAAAATCCTGAATAACTCCCGCTGTGTGGTGTGGGGTGATGAATTGTCCTGCATGTGCATCAGCAGTGGTGTGCCATTACCCCTCATACACTGGCCAACACTGGATGGTCCCACTAAATATTGCAGTGCCTGCAGAGGAAACACCATCATCACTAGCAACATCTCCATTTCTGGTATCAGGAACGTCAGTGCTACCATTGAATGTATTGCTGAAAATCTCATTGGTACGACAAGAATGCAAATCCAAGTGCACAATCAGACCGAAACACCCAAAGGTAGGTACTAGTCAGGACACAATTATCATGTCTATTAAACAAATAAAAAATCTCATTATTCTCTCAATCTCTGTCATCTAGCAGTAAGTTTGGGTCTGTCCACGTCCTGGATTTTCTGTACGCTTTCTGTGGTTCTAAATGTCATCTTTGGCTCTTGCTGTATTGTCGTCCTATGGTATGAACTTTATACCTTTGAGAGATGATGGCTTACTTCTAAAAAATTAATCATTGTTTTATTGTAGTATGTTTGTATGCATTGTTTTATTTTGTAGTTTTATTGAATTGTATTGACACACCACTGATTTGGTCAATATTCCCCTAATATGTAGCCTATATACAGTACACAAATATTTGAGAAAAAAAGAAAAAAAAATAGTTTGGGCTTCTCAATTCATGACTGCACAAGCTCTCCAGATATATTACCTGTGATAAATTGAAAAACCTTCTGTACAAATTTACTCCAAATAGCGTGATTGAATATTGTTTGAGTAGCAAAACCATGGAAGTTTGTTTACCATTGTTTACTAGTTAGTAAACTATGTAGTAAAACTATGATTAATTTTCATGAAGCCGGGCAAATTTTATTGAGATAAATGTTTGTATTACGCTAATTAAAAACTCATTGTACCCTTACAGTTTTAACAGGAAAAGAAAAATTCGTGAGAAACGAAACGATGAAGACCATGTTTACATGACATCATTGAAGAGAGAAGAATCAGTATACGAGACGATTAAGCTATGAACGCTCTGGTTGGATTGAATTGTAGGTATACAGTTGAAAAACACTGCTGCTCCATCATTCTGGTCTCTATTTTTTTACTTTCTCTTATGAAAAAAAAAAAGATTATCTCTCATTTACTCACCCTCTTGCCTTCTCTATACGCGACTTTCAGACGAACACAAACTGTTTTTACGCCAACGTCATCACGCCGTGAAGCGCGTTGTAATACTCGCGCCGAAAGTGACTGGCCATCGATCATGAATAGATGCCGCCATATTGAAACCATCAAGTTGACCATAAGGACTTTCTACATCTACAACCGAAGTCATTAGCTCACGCTAGCCTAGCCTATCCTTTCCTAAAGAATTTAATCTCTGTTATTTGTTATATAGCTATAATATTTTTTTAAAACCTTTGTGGTATTTTGAAACTGATTTTAACTGGGAGTGATGAAGTGTGTTGGATAAGCTGGGGTTTTCATAGCCTAACAAAATATGTAGGCTATATGTTGTCATTACACATTATGACAAATGAATGCCCCCAAATAGGCCTATATACACAAAATATCTTGGGTAAACGGTTAAAATAAAGGCTATAGCTTTATGCATATAATATATTAATTTTAGCATGACAGAGAAGAATGTAAGATACTAGCTAATTAGCCTACAAATATTTAGAAGAAGTGAAATAAGGGGAAAAACTATGTTTAAATAGAAACTGAGGGTCCTACATAAAGATGAATTATAGGAACTTCCGCATTGCAAAATAAAATTAATACAGGGAATATATAGTTTTGCTGAGTATATGCACTATATTACAAATATATGTAGGCTATTTTAGTATTTTTCTATCAAGTACCAATTGTTTCACTTCAGACAACATTATTCATCAAATATTTAATACGGCATATTATACTATAACTATACTGCTGTGTTTTACATGTTTTTATAGACCATTTTGAGGGATGTAAACAAAAACAATGGTCCTAACGTACTTCCTGTTTTACATTTTTAATTTCCACAGCTTCTGAGAATCCAAAAAAGTCCAAATGTTGATAAATAATCCTATGGCGGCTGTTTTAACGTGAAGTTATTATTGAATTGCCTCTTGTTACAGTTATGAAATGGTTTGACAACAAGCAGGAAATTTTCATGGGCCAGTGACATCGCCACATTGAAATGGTCTATAGGTGTCAATTTTGATGGCACTGATCAGTTATAGGCTTTTTATGAAAAGATTTTTTCTTTCATTTAGGAAATAAAAACAGCTTCATGAACATTTACAAATAAATGTTTTCATTTTGTTTATTTATTTCACTGTAAAGAAGAATGACACCATTTGAGGCTGGAGACTTTTATTAAACAAACAAAAAAAAAAAGCGAGCAAATAACATGTAAATTATTATTTAAATAACGATTGGAGGTTTTCTGTTCTGCATTATTATGTATGTCAATGAGGAAACAACATTACTTTGTTCATTATTATTGCCATCACACAGTCAGATACATACAAATATTCTTTACAACACTCAAAGTGGAAAATTAGGCTTGACCTTACAAATGCGCCCCCCCCCAAATCTGTTCGCTAACAAATAAATATCTGTGTATATATTTTCAAACATGGACTGTCTGTGTTACTAATTGTATATGCACATATAAAGTCATTTTGTGTGTGATTTCTGCAAAATATACACCATTGTCGCACAATGTAAGTTCTGGTTGTGTGGTCAGATGTTCACAACGCAGAACCATATATCATGCAGAGTATTTACATACATTGGTATCCAACCAAGGTGCCTTGAATGCTTTATAAATGTAAGATGCCATTAATTTAATATAATAATGACTCATTAATCTGTTAGTCAAATTGCATTTCAAGGGCTAATCGCATATACGGACCATTTAACAAACATCTATTGGACACAACCTTACCAGAGTATTACATGATTACATAAAACATTACATTTATTTCAAGCACCTTGGGTAAAGTAATACCTTTCTATATGTCCCAAACGGCGGTTATTTGTTATTCACTTTCAAAGGATGAGCTACAATCATCCATTATTCAGTATCATATCAAATGTCAGCTTAGCCATATTGGATTGCAGGGGCATATTATAAATAGGGTGATTTTGCTCCTCAATGTTTTTGGAACATATCTGAGAACTCGTTTGAGATAAATACGTGTCTGAAGAAAAGGGCGCAAAGATGTTGGGGCAAACAAAATCCAGCAACCGTTCAATAAACCAGTTTTGAATTCAGTCAATGGCCTGTTTTCATTTACAAATACAAATAAACGAAGATGCAAAATAAACTGGGAAAAAAAATAGTATTAATTTAAGTCAGAATTAAGGAATTCTTCACCCCAAAACCACTGAAAACTTTGTTATTTACTCACCTTCATTTTGTTCCAAACCCAGATTCATACAGCAATTCGTTGATCACAAGTTCTGAATTTTAAGCCTAGAATTAAACCATGGCATTTTGGGATAACTGATGTCAACAATGGTTTCCAAACGCTTGGAATATATAGTGTGCAATGTGTTTCAAGCTACATGCTTTAAACGCTTGTTCAACATGTACACTTGCTGTATGGAAAGAATTCAATTCTTCCAAAACGCACTTGGAACAACCTGAGTGAATAATCACAGAATTTTCATTGTTTTGGGCAAACTAACCCTTTAACAATCACTTCTTTCTCACTCTACATGTAGACTCAGAAAAGACCTGTATTTGAGAGTGTTAATCCTCCCGGACAAACCCAGAGTTGGGGACAGTGCTTATACTGTATGTCGAGGCGCCCATAGCACCTCGTTCCCTGATGCTTCGACTTACAGCGGACACAGTGAAAAGGACCACTAGTGACTGAGACTCAAACCATACCAATGGGGTATATCCACAGCTAGTGTATTTTACATCCGGTGAAAGGTTTGTGTGACTATTTTCAATTACATAAGATTCCTTTTACAGCATCGATGTTGTAATGTAATCAAAATACAATCAGTTAAATAGACTTAAGCATTCATTTAGTTGTTCAAGAGTAAAACGAGATGAAAGACCGTGTAAATGCTAGCGCCGTCAGGAGCAGCAGGCTAGCGCATAAACTCCATTGAAAATACTGGGGTATTTGAATTTAATTCAGTGCTTCTTGTCTGGTCTGATACCCAATTTATATCGTATATCAATCAGGCAGTGAAGATCACTTATTTTTAAAGAAACTAGATCTTAAACGCTATGATTTTGTATGGAATGACAGTTCACCGAAAGCGATTGGGCAGGCTGACTGAAAATGAAAAGTCTGTGTGCATATACCCCATTCCTTGCTTCAAACTATAAGCTCTTGTCATTTAAACCAGGACAATCACTCATTTCTGATTAGGAGAAATATCTGGTATGGTTTAAAATGGGGTAAAGCAATCAAAAACACAAATATATCTATTATATATATATTCCCGGAACCTTGAAGATGCAAGAGAGCGCAATTTAAAACAACCTCGAACTCTAAATTCATCCTCTAGCTGTTTTAGGACAGTTCTCCGCAAAAAAAGGCCACATTTAATCATTTTTAATAGGAAATTGGGGGGCAGAGGGAATGATTGGACACTAGTGGCCATTGTGTCCCGTTTGGCCGAGGCATTAGGGAAGAATCGCGGTTCATTTAGCTTTAATTTCAGTATAGTCACTGCCGTCACCATCAGCCCTCCTGAAGACTCCCTCTCGGTGTCGTCCATGGAGAAACTCTAGCGCAGCGTAATTCAGCTCTTGCCTCTCCATGCCTGCCATTGGGCCCACAGATTGGTAATCGCCGTCGTCTCCCTGTGAAAATGACATGAAAGATATTTACGCACAGTATTTGGAAGCAGAGCAATTTGGAAAAAATGAGTAATTTCAAATAAAAGGCTTCAAAAGCACTGTTATTAGCAATTAGCTGCTAAACATAATGAGGTAGCCAGCGTATGGACTATTAGCTTCAAGGCAGCAGGGGTTAAAACAGAAATTAATCTAAAGTATGAATTGGATTGGACTTTTTTTTAATTTTCATTCCACCTCCACCCATTTGTTTGCATGCTCATCTGAAATGTCAGCCTTACCGTGCCTTCCTCTAGGATGGAGTTAAACTTTGAGCCCAGGAGCTCAGTCTTAAGCTACGTTAGGGGAAGAAAAAGAGACAGAGAATGCAGAGAAGCAATGAAAGAGGAGAGAAAAGATGTCAGGAAATGCTATAAGCATAGGCCACACTGGGATTCTCTGTTGTCATGCGCCATCCACATTTGGATCCTAACACTGGCTATGTATGGCATAGCATACTAGCATAATTATATACAGTTATGTGTATGCAGTATGCAATATGCACATTTTCTGTATGCACAAACTATACAGCTGATTACATTTGACAAAAATATGTAGTATGCAAAAAAAACCACTATATTTGACAATACAATGTTTGATTTAATGATGCTACCATGCCAAAATGGACCTAATAATAATGGAATAATTCATGCACTTTATTGAATCTATGCCACAAATAATTAAGTTAATTAAGATAATTAAGGAAGGTAAAAGCACAATAGTACAAGCAAGGTATACCTAACAAAATGGCCAGTGAGCGTATACTGTGCAGCATTCAGTAAGTTAACATGCTGTTTTAACAAAAAGTTCTTATTTTTTGTACTTTTTTTTAGTGAAAAGTTCTTCAAACAACTTTTTTTGTAGTGCGAAGTACATTTTAATAATCTAAAGGAACTTGAAAAGGTTCCATGGATGTCAAAGATTCATCATGGAACCACTGATGCCAATAAATAGCCTTCATGTATATAGCAATAACTGATTTGTTCTAAATGTGGAAAGCTAATAACAACAAGAGCCAGTATGTCATATCATTTGCCATATGTATGCTTGGACCATTTGATTGTACGGTGTGGTCGCTTTTATTTTGTTATATTACGGTGTGTGCAAGTACATATTGTGTGGGTGATTTATTCATCACTGTAATATCTCACCACTTTTTTCCTGAGACTCTGTTTGTCCTTCTTGACTGCGCTGTAGAACATTGAGGGATTCTCCACTTTAGATCCCACGTCCTGCCCAGGGTTACCATTCTCTCTGAGGGGTGGAGTCAGAGAATCAGACTCTGTCTCACACTCAACCATACTGTGTAAACTAACTGGCTTGTGGCAACACTTTAAAGGGATAGTTGACCCAAAAATCTAACTTTTATCACTGTTTACTCACCCTCATGACATTGCAAACGGGAATGACCTTGTTTCTTTGGTGGAACACAAACCAATGCTGCATCCTAATTCACCTATTTATACTACGTCCAAAAAGTATATACTTTTTTGTGAATAAAAAGTGCATACTTTTAATGTATAACAGTAGGCCAGCTTTGGGACATACTATTTTGTCATTAATGGACCATTCTGGTGCTTTTTTGCGTACCCTGTCACATCCACACCACCTTTTTTATAATTAATTTCCTAGCATACTGGAGATGAAGTAGCATGTGAACTGCCATTTGTGGGTTAATCATCCAGAGAAATATCCTCTTGTTTTTGCATAATTCAAAAGTTAATGACCAAACATTTCTATCACTCCAACGCCTTTACTTAGAACTCTCCACTTCTTAGTCTTGCATATCCGCCATGTTTGTAGTTTTTGTACTCGTGTTTGAAGTTCTAATTGAATGCAATGCGCAAAGTGTTGTGACCAATATTTGTGTGCACAAAATGACACTGAAAAAGTAGACCATCTGCGTAACTTTGAAATACTAATTTAAACGTATTATGATTAGGGACAAAGAAATTATTATTTAGAATGGACAAGTATGTGAATTGGGATGCAGCGCTAGACATTTTGCAGATTGTTGATTAAGCTGCTCTTTTCCGTACAATTAAAATAAATGGAGACTGGGCTTATAAAATGATATGCAAGAACCAATGACTAAGATTCTGTGTGAATAACTTATGTAATCATATGCCTTGAGAACACTTGAATTGTTATGCACAAAATCATAGAACATTTTTGTCATTTTCAGAAGGCTGGCAGCTCCCATTCTTTTTCATTGTATGGAAAAGAACTGCTTAGACATTCGACAAAATATGTTTGCAAGTATTCCACTGCAAAAGGAAAAACACAAAATATATATTTTAGGTCAACTATTCCTTTAAGCCTGGGCATCCATTTTAATACAAGGGGATCATTGAAACCCCTAAATAAAAATGGCATTTTGCCACAGTGTTAAGTTTGGGAGTGTTTCGTTTAAATTTACAATAGGACGTTTCATTTTTTTGTGCAAAATGAGAAAGGAGCAGGATGTTTGCTGCAGAGCTTAGCGGTTTTGAGGCTGAAAAGCAATGACATGGGGCAATTGAACCTGCAACAGATTTGTTAGTCTGCAGTTTCATGCACATTGTGGCATGTTACCATCTTACCAAGCAATCAAATTGGATCATTTGTGAGTGGGTTATGGCTTGAAAACCAAATGCCAAAAAAAACTCAAACAAAACTGAACATGGATGACTAGGCTTGATACCTACAAACCCCACCAAAATGTTCTCCTCCCAGTCCTTCTTATAAAGGATACTCACTTTTTATTATTTTGACCGACGTATCTCACAGCTGCAATGATGAAGGCAATGACCGCTACACCTCCGATAGTCCCCACTATGACGGCCATCATGTACTTCTCTGTAAAAGTGCATAGAGTTTATTGATGTTACCTCAAAATGATATTAACAGTTGCACATGTGGTTTCTTTGAATTTCTACTTACTCTCCTGCTGCAGTTCCAATCGGATGGTTTCGGAGCCGTATATGTTGGTGATACTGCAGTGCACATGGACAGCGGTATCACCATTGTTCCCCCTTTCACCCTTGTCCTGGAGCTTGATGACGCCCGTGGACGTGTACCCATCCGAGTGTGTGTAGTAGTTGAAACGATTGTTGGAGTTGTTGATGGTGACGTTGAGGTCAGGAAGGTAGAATTCAATTGCAGGTTCTGGGTTTCCAGAGGCAATGCATACACACTGAACACCCTCACGGACTATAGTACACTTGGAGTCATCAAGGAGGACTGGAGCAACTGGGAAAATTTAACAGGAATTATCAAAAACAGATTTTGAATCGAGTATGAGAGCAAAACCACACTTTTAGGAGCATTTAAGATATTAAGATCTTGGACTCAGGAAGGACTTGAGTCTCGTCTGGAATCAAGTACTACAGCACTGCTCTCAATGTACTACTTTTATTTAGTTCATCTATGATCATCATGGTCTCTTAAGTTGAACACAAATCAAAATTGTCCTGAATTACAGGTTCAGTATATTTACCCAAATCATTTTTTCCATTGACTTACATTCTACTGTAATGTTAAGTGAACTGCTGGCCCGTCCATGCTCATTTTCAGCTAGGCACCGGTAGACTCCATCAGCCTGTGGCATGATCTCATGTAACTCCAGCACAGATCCCTCCTCTGCTGTTATAGTTCCCACCAGCTCCCCATCCTTCAGCCAAGTCAATGTGGGCATTGGGTTACCCTTGCTGGTGCACTGTAGGGAAATTGAGGATCCCTCCATCACCGTCTGAGACTCATTGATCCATGGCTCCCGTGGAGGATCTTCCAGTTTAAAGGAGAGTAAAAATAGTAGTCTTACAGAACACTTCCTATTCCCTTACAGCAGTTCTATCTGGTTTATATTACAGTTGTCAATAGAAGGTACCAATCGGTTGTAAAATTTAAAAAACATTAAATTCCCCTTAAAATTGGAGTTCTGTTGAACAGGTTTCTGAAGAGGGCGGCACAGTGGCTCAGTGGTTACCAGAATGCTGGTTCAAGTCCCGTCTGGGCCAGGTGGCATTTCTGTGGATTGTATGTTCTCTCTGTGTTCGTGTGGGTTTCCCCCACAGTCCAAAGACATGCAGTATAGGTGAACTAGATTAACTAAAATTGGCTGTGGCTAAAATTGAATGTGTGTGTGAATGAGTTCATGAGTTAGTGTACTCTCAGTGCTGGGTTGGATCTGGCGCATAAAAAAACATATGTCCGAGTAATTGGCTGTTGCAGTAAATCAGGGACTAAGGTGAAGGAAAGTGAAGGAGTGAGGTTCCTAAACACTTCTGATTGGCCATTATGACTGATTGGGTCCAATGATCATCAAATCAGATAACTGTAGTAAGAAACTCTGGTTATTTATAGTGAGTTAGGAATCATCTGATTAGTGAATCATGCGTTAGTTAATGCGGGACCAGCCGTGTTCAATCATAATCATGTGCTCCTCTCGAAATTAGTTTATAAATAAACTTCACATAGTGAAATAAGGGTGAAGGGTCTTTTAACACAAAAAAATTAACACAAATGGTCTAAAGAGATGCACTTGTACACATAATACTAATTGGAAACAGTAATGCGTCTTGGCTGACCAATTGTAATTGGATGACTAAAAATGAATGTATTTTTTACCGTAATTATTTTTAAGGGTTTTCTCCATTATTGAGACAGGACAGTGGAAATTACAGAAAGGAATGTGTAGGAAGTACATAGAGGGGAAGACTAGAGCTATGTGTCGAGGCACTTGGCGCTGACACAAAAAATTGAATGTTAATTTTATGGTCTTACTTACAATTTACTGCCAGATACATGGACGTGTTCATGTTGCCATATCCATTGTCACCAACGCAGGTGTAGACACCTTCCTGCTTTGGGGTCAGGTTTTCCAGTGACAATGAAGAATTTGAGGCAGTTTCCGACATCAGCTCTTTGTCTCCAAAATACCATGTTATCATAGGGGCAGGATTACTGTCTACATCACAATGCAGGACCACTGAGCTTCCCTCCATCACCTCTTGAGACACGTTCACCCACACAGTTCGAGGGGCGTCTGCAAGAGAATCAGGAGTCAGCACATATTATCTTAACTCTCGGAAAATCAGGCATTAGTTTTGATTAAAATGATGCAGGGGCTTTTTGGTGAAACTTACATCTGATGTCCAGGGAAATGAGTCGTTCGTAGACGTAGGTGGTGTTTGGGAAGTGGACCCGGCAGCCCAGTAATTGGCCATTGTGCATGGGTTTAGGTGTGAAGGTGAGGGTGCTGGACAGTACTGCAGTGTTGCCTTCCTCAACTTGGTCAGGGGTGAAAACTGGGTCCGGCAGATAATCAGTGTACATCCAGTGGATTTCTGGGCTCATGTCTGGACAATTGTCTGGGACATAACAGGTCAAGTCCAGGCTTTGATCACTGACAATCTCTTTGGGAACATCAATGTTGGGTTGATCTGGAGCAGGAAAAGATATTTTAAAGTCAATATCAAGTCAAAACAGTTCAAAGTACTTTGCATCCATCTATTGCTTCAAAACATTTATGCATCCATCCACAATCTATACTAACTATTTATGCATTGTTTTGTTTAATTGAAGCCAGACTCCATTTTCCTTTTTTTTTTAACACCCACTTTTCCAATATCCTGCTCTACATTTTTACTTAGTAAATATGCTGTGGGGTGACGCGGTGGCGCAGTGGGTAGCACGTTCGCCTCACAGCAAGAAGGTCGCTGGTTCGAGCCTCGGCTGGGTCAGTTGGCATTTCTGTGTGGAGTTTGCATGTTCTCCCCGTGTTCGCGTGGGTTTACTCCGGGTGCTCCGGTTTCCCCCACAAGTCCAAAGACATGCGGTATAGGTGAATTGGGTAAGCTAAAATTGTCCGTAGTGTATGTGTGTGAATGGGTGTGTATGGATGTTTCCCAGAGAAGGGTTGCGGCTGGAAGGGTATCCGCTGTGTAAAACATATGCTGGATAAGTTGGCGGTTCATCCCGCTGTGGCGACCCCAGATTAATAAAGGGACTAAGCCGAAAAGAAAATGAATGAATGAATGAATGAATGAATATGCTGTGTTGTAATGTATGTAATGTAATGTATTATCCAATAATACATCTTATAACCAAAGTAATGTTGATTTACTTTAGAAATGTTGACTTCAAATGCCACAGGTGTCAAACTCAGTTCCTGGAGGGCCGCAGCTCTGCACAGTTTAGCTTTAACCCTAATTAAACACACCTGATCAAACTAATTGAGGCTTGTTTTAAACCTCCAGGTAAGTGTATTGAAGCAGGGTTAGAACTAAACTGAGCAGGGCTGCGGCCCTCCAGAACCTGAGTTTGACAACCCTGTGCTAGACCATCTATGTTTCAATACCTAGACAGAAAAATATATTCTTAACACCAGTATTTAAGTCTACTAGGCAAAAGCAAAAAGTGAAAACAGTGTAAATGTGGAAAAAAGTGCAGTAAAACAAAGACATAATAAATTTATGTAATATGTAGGTACAAAATGGTGGTTCATATTATTATAATTATAAAGATAATACATGTAATAAAAGTGTAATGTTTTTTATTTTAATAGGTTAATTATTTTCTGTGGCGACGCGGTGGCGCAGTGGGTAGCACGTTCGCCTCACAGCAAGAAGGTCGCTGGTTCGAGCCTCGGCTGGGTCAGTTGGCATTTCTGTGTGGAGTTTGCATGTTTTCCCCGTGTTCGCGTGGGTTTCCTCCGGGTGCTCCGGTTTCCCCCACCAGTCCAAAGACATGCGGTATAGGTGAATTGGGTAAGCTAAAATTGTCCGTAGTGTATGTGTGTGAATGAGTGTGTATGAATGTTTCCCAGTGATTGGTTGCAGCTGGAAGGGCATCCGCTGCGTAAAAACATATGCTGGATAAGTTGGCGGTTCATCCCGCTGTGGCGACCCCAGATTAATAAAGGGACTAAGCCGAAAAGAAAGAAAGAAATTATTTTCTGTATTATAGTAATGAGAATCAACTTGAAAACAAAAAGTAAAATATACAGGTATAATTATAAGTTTAATAATTATATAAGTATAATAATTTATAATTATAAATATAATAGTGGAAAATAGAGATAAACTATGCAAAAAAAAGTGCAACAGCAAGTAAATAAATACAGTCTTTCTTCTGTGGAACACAAAATAATATATTTTGAAGAATGTTGTCCATACATTTACATTCATTGTAGATTCTATTTACATTCATCCCAAAACAACATTTGATCCCACTGACTTCCATTACATGGACAATACAACTTTTCATTTTGTCTTTTTTTGTTCCACAGAAGAACAGTTTTGCAATAAAATGAGGATGAGTAAGACAGAATTTAAATTTTTGGATGATATCTGAAAGTTATTTAAAAATGTGTAGATTTGATTACTGAAAAACACATTCAAAAATATATACAGTTAAAGTCAGAATTATTAACCCCCCTGAATTATTAGCCCCCCTGTTTATTTTTTTCCCCAATTTCTGTTTAACGGAGAGAAGATTTTTTCAACACATTTCTAAGCATAATAGTTTTAATAATGCATTTCTAATAACTGATTTATTTTATCTTTGCCATGATGACAGTTAATAATATTTTACTAGCTATTTTTCAAGACACTTCTATACAGCTTAAAGAGACATTTAAAGGCTTAACTAGGTTATTTAGGTTAACTAGGCAGGATAGGGTAATTAGGCAAGTTATTGTATAATGATGGTTTGTTCTGACTATCAAAAAAATATATTGCTTAAAGGGGCTAATAATTTTGACCTTAAAACATTTTTTTTTTTAAATTAAAAACTGCTTTTATTCTAGCCGAAATAAAACAAATAAGACTTTCTCCAAAAGAAAAAATATTATCAGACATACTGTGAAAATTTCCTTGCTCTGTTAAACATAATTTGGGAAATATATATTTTTTTAAATTTCAAAGCGGGTTTAATAATTCTGATTTCAACTATATATAATAATGAAATATCCTGCATTCTTACCCAACACCTGTAGTTTTGTGAAGTCAGGAAAAGTGTAGATATTTGCTCCACCAAGATCTGCCCTGAAGTAATACTTTCCAGAATGTTCCACGCCAATGTTACTTATCAGCAGTGTGCAGTTTTTTTGCGTCAGGTCGCCCAGAAGCTTGGTCCGTCCCTTGTAACTTTCGTGAACAATATCTGTGCGGGACTTAAACACCACTGGAGGGAAAAGCTGAGGGTAGGGGTGGCCGAAATACCAGATCCCATGAACCCCCCTGTAAGGCCTGATGCCGGAAGGGTATGTGAATGAACAGGGTATAACCACGCAGGAATTTGTCATGGCTGAAATGTCTCTGGGCATCCACACATTCCACTGAGCACTTGCATCTGTTTAGAGAAAGAGATTGTGAGGGGTGTTACATTAAAAAGTACTTTTAAAGGTCCCATGAAATTAAAATAATGTTTTTTAGATGTTAGTATCAGGATGTTAGTCTTAAGGATATCTAGTGTGCTTCAAAACAGTGACAAAATTTGCATTAGGAAGATAAACATCCAAAGCTTGCAGTTTGTCACTTCCGCTTAATGGATCAATTTTTTTTTTGACGTCACTTCATACTTCAGTTTCTCATCAAATCTTTTGACCAATCAAATACTCTCTAGTATCTGACATGCCCCGCCCACTTCAAGATGCTTCTCGATTGTTTTTCATTTGATGTGCTTGAGCTCAACCACTCTCATTGGCAGAGCTGTGATAAAGCCAAAAGCTATTGGTTGCTTTTTTAAAAGGGGAGTGGCTACCTAATGTTTCGCCCTGTCTTCTTGTTTCATTTGAGATTACGTCAAACTTCAAATAAAAAAAATACATTTAAAAGCACTTCACGTGACCTTTAAAATGCAAAATTACATTTTAAAAATGTATACAGTCTTTATTTTTGGAATTTGTGACTAGATTAAAGAATGACAACCATAAGCATATTGGATGTCATGTATTTAAAGTTTTATGTTAACGGAAATATGTGGTGTACAGTACCTGACAAAAGTCTTAACACTAACTTGACTTGTAGTTAATAACTTGTAGTTAGTTGATCATTCGGTATCAGAAGTGACTTATATGAAGGGCAAAGGCCTCTAGATTACGCTTATTTTACCAAAAATAAAATATGATCATGCCTTAATTTTTATTTATTTAATTAAGGCAGTAAGGTCTGACTTTGCTTAGACAAAAGTCTTGTCACTTAACAGAAATAATGTACAGTATAGAATAAAAAGTCATGGTGCAGTGGAAAAAGAATTAATATTGTGTATGACTCCCATGAGCTTGGACGTCTGCATCCATACATCTCTGCAATGACTCCAATAACTTATTAATAAAGTCATCTGGAATGGCAAAGAAAGCGTTCTTGCAGGACTCCCAGAGTTCATCAAGATTCTCTGGATTCATCTTCAATGCCTCCTCCATCATCTTACCCCAGACATGCTCAATAATGTTCATGTCTGGTGACTGGGCTGGCCAATCCTTCTTTGCATTAAGGAACTTTGATGTGGAGGTGAAGTATAAGAAAGAGCGCTATCCTGCTGTAGAATTTGCCCTCTCCTGTTATTTGTAATGCAATGAGCAACACAAATGTCTTGATACAACAGGCTGTTGATGTTGCCATCCACTCTGCAGATCTCTCACACGCCCCCATACTGAATGTAACCCCAAACCATGATTTTTCCTTCACCAAAGAGAAAGAGAAATTTTTCATGAGAAAAATCTAACTTCTGCCACTTTTCAAATGACCAACTAGAAGTCATTTGTCATATTTGTTGCTCTTACAACTGGGATCGACGACAAGACTTTTGTCAGGTAGTGTATTTGTTATACGAAATAATTTCATAACATTTTACATTGTTTTATTTATTCACAGTATGCTATTATGTACTGCATAGACCACTTAAATTATGGATGACAATAAAGAGAGAAGAATGGCGTTCTTTGCACTATAGTATCGTAACATTGATAAAAAGAACCACAGAGATTGTTCATTTCAGAATAAGTTCTTACCTTTCATTAAAAGCAGCAGAGGCAACAGCAGCAGCTCCAAGCCCTTCATGGTCTCAGTTTAAATCTGGACCATAGACCTCTGTTACAAAATAAACAGCACATGCATTAGCAACACAGTAAAACAACTGTGTTTAACTCACACAACAAAGCTTTTATTCTGGTGTAGTGGAGATGTATTTATTACTTTCTAACTTAAAATCTATAATATTTGCACTTTTTATCATTTTAAAGGCAGAACAGATGAGGGAAACAGTAATGGGTTCGGAATATGACATGACTTGCATGTTGACACTCTAATATTATTTTGACTTTAATACAGTATGTAATATTTTCTACATAGTGGAATATACAAAATCCTTAATAAGAATAAAAAACAAAGTGTATATACAGAGACAAATCTGGGGGAAAAAACTGAATATAAAGATGTATTTATTTGTTAATTAGTATAAATGTTTGTTGTGCTGTTTTAATTTATATTGCTTTAAAAAAAACTTTTTTTCTGCAATACATCATTTTTTACGTTACAAATAAAAATGAGAAACAATCAGGGATTCACCCTAATCTCTATGATGGAAATACTACACAATAAAGGAGGAATCATTGTTGAAACAATGACAAAAACAGTTACAGAAGTGAAATATGAAATATGTTTTGTGACTGACAACATTTCTTGAGATTTCTTTCATTTAGCTATCTTAGTTCATTCAATATAGAAATCTGATGGAATTATATCCAAATTATATATATGACATACAAGTTCTTATTTGTATTTTACATATAAAAAATGTGTCATATATGCAACATATATTTAAAAATATAGCAAAAATGGCAGCTTAAATATATATATTTTTTTCAACAATTGGAATTACAAAAATGTACATTGTGTGTGTGTGTGTGTGTGTGTGTGTGTGTGTGTGTGTGTGTGTGCGTGTGTGTGTGTGTGTTTATATATGCCCATATGAAGAGTTCAGATGCAAAAACCTCTAAGTACCATCTGAAATGTTCTTCTAAAATCTAAATTTAGCATTTTTCTCAGGTTCCTATGTGTAGGTTCAGTAATTTTACTTTTATAATATGGGATAGGTTACATGTATTGCCTTTAATGAAATAACAGAACATAAACATAGGAGGCTGAGAAAAATTGTCATTTTAGAAGAAAATCACAGATGGGACTTCACATAAAATTGAACATAATAAAATATTTGAACAGATAAGTACATATTTGTAATTCCAATTTTTCATTCCAAGTAGACATTATTAGACAATATGTTGGAATATATGTTGCATATATGACATTTTATTTAGGCCTATATGAAATCCAAATAGGGCGGCACAGTGGCTCAGTGGTTAGCACTGTTTCCTCGCAGCAAGAAGGTCGCTGGTTCGAGTCCCGGCTGGACAGTTGGCATTTCTCTGTGGAGTTTGCATGTTCTCGCTGTGTTCGTGTGGGTTTCCTCTGGGTGCTCCGGTTTCCCCAACAGTCCAAAGACATGTGGTGAATTGGATGAACAAAATTGTCCGTAGTGTATGAGTGTGTGTGAGAATGTGAGAGTGTATGGGTGTCTCCCAGTACTGGGTTGTAGCTGGAAGGACATCCGCTGCGTAAAACATATGCTGGATAAGTTGGTGGTTCATTCCGCTGTGGCGACCCCTTATAAATAAGGGACTAAGCCGAAGGAAAATGAATAAATGAATGAATGAATGAAATCCAAATATGAATATGAACAAAATTGCATATCAAATTTCTATATGGGATGACATCCTCTACTAAAAATAACGTTAAATACCGTCTCCTATGCCTCTTGTTGTTATGCTATATCTCATAATAGACTCCATACACGTTATGTTATACAGTTCGGGCCACTTTGTTTGTTGTCAGGCAGTACCTTGAACTGCTGGCAGAGAGTGCTGAACCACAACCAACTTGAATTCAGTAGCCGCTGCTGTTCTTCCCTCACTAACAAGGGGGCGTTCTCTCACAGCACATCAACTCAGCTTCCCTTCTCATTTGTCTTAAAACAACAACAACAAAAAGAAAATGACATCGGCATCAAGAAGCAACATTAGCTCTTAACTCACACAAGCGCGCTCCTGTACACTCGCGCGTACCGGGCCGCAGTGTGTGGGAGAGAGGAGAATTGCTCATTATGAGTGTACGACGTCAACCCTTTGCGTGTTTGGCAGGGCATACAGACAGCACTGTTCAAGATATGACACATCATCCACATCCACGGCACATTTATCCACGCTCACACGCGTCACCAGCTGCCTCTGTTTACTTTATTCACGCGCGTGTCAATGCTGCGCGCGCTCGTCATTACACGTACGCGCGCCCGACGCTCCTTCAGAAGACTCGGAGCAGACGGAGAGTGCAGATGGCGGCTGATAGATGGATTGTTTATGGAATCTTCAAGATAATTATGTTATAAGATTCCCTTGATAGTTCACGAGGTTTGACGCAGTTATTGAAGGAATAAACTTTAGAGACAATGCAGCAGGAGTCTTAATTGAACTTTGTATAGGTAGCCTACACACTCAGGTCCTGATACATATAACAGTCATGAATGTCACCAGTTTAGTCTACATTTACAGTATGGTCGATACTTTATACGTAAATAAAAGATACAATGACTGTGTTGTAAATTGAAGATCTTTGTTATTGATAAAATATTAAAACTTCATTTTGCCGTATGTGCAGTGAAATGCATGATCAGATTCACAGATATTGCACCTTATAAATAAATATTAGCATTATTTTTATGATTATTGTCAATAAAATTCCAACACAGCTTTTAAGTGAAATGGGTGTTTTGGAGGGAGGAAATTGTTATTTGTTATTTGCATTTTTTATTTTTATTTCATGGACTAAAAAAGATGACATGATGGCGAGTCACTAACTAAATAACTGAGATTAACTTATTTAAATGCATTATTATATACATAATTTCTAAAGAATGATAGTTATAATTATTTTTATATAAAACAAATTCATATAGTAGCATGGGTATAACCACTGAAAATATATATTTTTAAATAACTGAATTTAAATTAGGGTGACACGGTGGCTCAGTGGTTAGCACTGTTGCCTCACAGCAAGAAGGTCCAAAGACATGTGGTATAGGTGAATTGAATAAACTAAATTGGCCATAGTGTATGTATGTGCTGGGTTGCAGCTGGAAGGGCAACCGCTGTGTAAAACATATATGCTGGATAAGTTGGCGGTTCATTCCACTGTGGTGACCCCTGAGGAATAAAGAGACTAAGCCGAATGAAAATAAATGAATGAATGAATTTAAATTAGATATTAAAATAGATAATATACATGTCAAATAAATATGAATAAACTTTTTTTATTCTGTGAAACAGATATCTTGGTTTGAAAAAAAAGTCCAAATAGGTTTTTGGAAGCACTGAACAGCTTAAACATTTTTAAAAATGTCTTCTTTTGTTTTCAACGGAAGAAAGTCAGTCATGGAACGACATGACGATGAGTAAATGACAAAATTGTTTAATTTATTTGATCTCCTTAAGAGATTCACAACAGGTCAACTGGACCATAACTAGTTAAAAAATAAAAACTACTCACTATTATCCTGCCATTTAGTGCAAAATATATCCTTACATCTTTTTTGTTGTTAGAAGACATTCACAATAAAACAACTCCTTCATTTGTCTAAGTAAAACAAACTTTTTTCACCAAACAATTCTACAAAATCACTGTTAAATCTAGTCAAACCAACCAACATTTCACACAGTAACAACTGAAACCATACATAAACCCCTCATTACACAAACATCCACTTGCAGCCTCTATCTTTTTTTAAAATTCTTGTTAATCATAACCGAATAATTATAATGACACCAGCTGTTCCAGAAAAACACAACTCATTTATATGCCCATCACACGAGATCTAAGAGGCAAGCGAACTGCTGTTGCTTGGAGCTGAAACCCCTGGCAGCACGCGTTAGAAAGGATGAAGCAATTCCCAAGCCGAACAAACAAACCCATTCATGCTCCACAAACAAGCCTCGCACCATCCAGGACACTTGCCTCATACCAGATCCACAGTCCAGTCTTGGGTACTCTTCTAATGGGGAACAACTCGTCTCTCAGCTCCTGGTTCTTCAAAGTCCTCCTGCTCTTCAGAGGTGCAAACATAAGGAGAAGAAAAGACAAAAAGGGAGGGTGATGGAGATAGACAGAAAGGGAGAGGAGAAGATAGAGAATTTTAGCTATAAGCCGGGCAAATGTGTGCCGTGGGCAGCTTTGAATATGCAGACATTTTCCTCCATGCATTCCTCTTCTTTAGCCCACATTGCGCATTCCTCTCCATCACATCCCTCCCTTTCCAGCCTGGCTGTCATTATTGTTGCTTATAGTTTTTGAAAGTATATTTCTGTTATAGGGGGTCAGATGATGATGGTACAGTGCATGAGCTGGCACTGGTTTCAGGATATTCATCTTTGATGCATGACTCACTTTATGAGCTAAATCTGTGAATTTTTCCTCCATCGTCGGTTTGTTTTAACTCGACACGAAGTGGAAATGGAGCCGGATTTAATTTGATAATGCACATATCTTGTTTTATTGTGAATGATTTATAGGTGTGTGTTATTCTACATCAGTAAAAAGATGTAAGCGTTTGTAATCTTCATCAAAGCGTAATAGTTTGTTTTCTTCTGAATTAGAGCCGTTTACTGTATGAGCCATTGGATATGTTATTGAATATTCTGGTATTTAGCACATTTATTCTTTGCATGTATATATTTTAAAGGAAATTTGTAATTTTATGCTTTAAGGGTGATTTAAATTGATCAAATAGATCCAGAAAAGGCATTCTGGTTAATTAAATGTTTCTGGGAGAAAAAAAGGTTTATGAAAAAATATGAATCAGCACGTCTGTTTTCAACATTGATAATAATAAGAACATTTTCTTGAGCGCTAAGTATTGTGTGACACTGACTGGAGTAATGATACTGAAAATTCAGCTTTGTCATCATAGGAATAAATAATACTTAAAAATAATCAAATATAATTTTTGTAAAATATTTTTAAAGTATTTTTTTCATGTAATTTTCAGTATAATAACATCACATTATTTTATTTTTTTGCTCTATTTTAAATCAAATTAATGCAACCTTGGTGAGCATATGAGACTTACCAACGAAAAAACCTTTTAATGATATACATTAACTCCACACAATTTTCGAAAGATACTTCTATTTATTTAACTATTTTTCTCTTTGCACTGACTAATCCTGCATAAAACCAATAAACCAAGTTTACACAAATTTATTGTATATAGGATCATATAGAAAGTATTATTTTTAAAACTGAGATGGGTGAATTTCAGAGAAATCTGGACACTCAGATAAAAGCAAAATTATTAGCCCTCCTATTTTTCCAAATATTTCCCAAGTTATGTTTAACAGAACAAGAAAGTTTTTAGAGTATTTTCTATAATATCTTTTCTTATTTCTTTTACTTTGGCTGGAATAAAAGCAGTTTAAAAACAATAATAATTTTTAAGGTCAACACTATCAGCCATTGGCTACAGAACAAACCACTGTTGTCCAATGACATGCTTAATTAACTTAACTTTAAGCTGAATACTAGAATCTTGCAAAAAAAACTACAATATTTTGCAGTATAATAACTCCAATAAATATGCAAAGACAAAATCAATTAGTTATTAAAACTATTATGCTTTAAAAAATCTCTGTTAATCAGCACTTGAGAAATGTTTGAAAAATAAATAAAACATTACAGGAGGGCTTATAATGTTGTCCAACTGTGTATATATACACAGTAGTATATCCGATACACAAATATCAGAGGTATAAAACTCATACTTAGGTTTTCTAAGTGGCTTCGAGCATAAATACTTATATTATGTACATACTGGTCCCATTAGGGTCTTTTTCTATTATCTACTATATATATATATATATATATATATGGAGAGTTGTCACTGGGACTCCCATAGTTGATTGAGGGGGCTGTAGAACGA
>CAIGQV010019070.1:10359286-10377119 GCA_903798115.1 Danio jaintianensis | reverse complement strand
TAGATAGATAGATAGATAGATAGATAGATAGATAGATAGATAGATAGGAAAGAAAAGAAAAGAAAAGGAAAGAACAAATAGATAAAATTAGTCTGAGTGAACTGGAAAGTCTGAATATCTGCATGCTGCAGATACATTATTTCAGTATGACTAAGTATTTCCAACTGTATCAGAATATTGAGTAGGGGGCGGGGTTTTATTTTTGCACTCCTCCTCTCATCGTTCACTCACAGCAAACTAATGGTTGAAGGAGCATTGCTAAGCATATTTCGCACAAACTTATGTCATCAGGGATGGACTGCTGTTCCAAAGAGAAATAGATAGATTTTGATTAAAGACTACCAAAACAAAGTATTTTTCAATGAATCAACTAAGTCATTGTTCACTTTAAGACTAACAATGTGCACTAGCAAAATAAACACAGTAAATTTTGATTTTATGCAAGCTTTAAATGCATTTATTTGGTTTAGAAATATTAGACAGATTATAAAAATGGCAGAATGGAAGCTTAAATGACTCTAAATTAAATACTGGATTAGAAATATTAGGCAGGATGGAAGCTTAAAAGAGTCTATATAGCTCAGAACTATTAGATTAGATAGATTAGAAACGTAAGAGAGAGCAAACTACCATAACTAACCTAAAGTGGGATGTGATAAAGCCCTACTATGTAATTCAAATGAGGTGTTTGGCAGGAGTATGTTGGCACTGCTTGACACATAACCATGCATGACTGAACTAACAGTTTCCCTCTCTTCAATATCTCTTTACATCAAAATTCTTTATCTTATCCTACCGACAATATATTTGCATTCTTTTATAACACAATTACACTTCATGGCCATAACAGGATGATTAAAACAATTACTAACAACAGCCAACAACCAAGCCTTGATTCGTATGTCAAGTTTCATGCATCTCTGTCAACTTATAAGAGCAGCAAAACAAGTTATATATAAATAACCCCTTAACATAATGCATAACCATGAACGTGGCATTAAAAATTAAAAAACGCATTAAGACTCACCAGTCAAAGGGTTCCAAATGTCCACGGCTCAAATCAAGCATTAATCAGCAGAGGAAAACCATAGCATGACAAACATTCACAATGACACGCACACATGCTGATGGGATGGAGGCCTCTCTTGCCACCTTCTGTACCAGGCGGGGCGGCCCGGAAGGGGGAGGAGGAGGAGGAGGAGGTGGGCTCCTTTCAACTCCACCGTTCTAGATGAAAATGTCAGAGGCTCAGAGCGGGGAGCATTGTTCCATCCACTCGGCCCATTCATAAACTGACACCCTCTCCGCTCGACCCACAATGCACTGCACTGTTCCTCCTGGCCCAGAGCACAGGGATGTGGCGGCGCTCAGAGCCTAGGTCAGTGCAAGAATCAAGAGTCCTCCGCACACTAGTATGCATCATTTACACTGGATGACACAAGAGGAATGCAAGCATTTTCATTAGACACCCACACAGAGAGCAGTGCTGCAGGACAGTAAAAAAATAAAGATCCTTCAGTGGTTCTTTGATGGTCATTATGTTAAAGGATTCGCTAATTTTTATCAAGAATTTTTCTGCTTTTCCAGCCCGATCTCATGAGAAAACGCAACTATTTTATGACAGAAAAGTGGCTAATTCATACAAATTCATATGATTTTGTTCGTATGAAAATGTGCAAATTTTAGAAGGAGGTGTGCTCCTAAACCTACCACTCATTGGCGGATGAGGAACGTGAGATCATTCAATCATTCATTTTCTTTTTGGCTTAGTCCCTTTATTAATCTTGGGTCGCACAGCGGAATGAACCGTCCACTTATCCAGCACATGTTTTACGCAGCAGATGCCCTTCCAGCTGCAACCCACCACTGGGAAACACCCATACACTCTCATTCACACACATACACTATGTGTGTTACCCAATTCACCTATAGAGCATGTCTTTGGACATGTGGGGGAAACCGGAGCACCCGGAGGAAACCCACGCCAACACGGGGAGAACATGCAAACTCCACACAGAAACGCCAACTGACCCAGCCAGGGCTCGAACCTGCGACCTTCTTGCTGTGAGGCGACAGCGCTACCCACTGCGCCACCAAGCCGCCGCCAACGTGAGATCGTACAAATTAATATGAATTAGCCACTGAATCTAATATTTATGAATTGCCAAGAGATTGCACTGGCTTTTATTGTTTTAGGTACATGGTGCAGTATTGGCATTGATGGTTCCATGAGGATTCTTTGACATTCATGGCACCTTTAGATTCCACAAAAGGTTTTTTAGATTTATATCTTTAGATTTCTACAATGATACTCATACTAATAAAAAGGTTATTTTAAGAACTATTCAATGCAACATTCTTATAGAAACCACTGTTTATTTATTAGTGATGCTGTATAAAAGAAACTTTTGATTCCTCAAAGAACCTTTGAATGCACAGTTCTTAAAATAACCTTTTTTTTCTTAATGTAAAGAACATTTTAATGATCTAAATAAACCTTTACGTTATTAAGAGTATTTTATATAAAGAAAGGTTCCATGGATATTTAAGGCTCTTCCTGAAACCATCAATCCCAACCCTTTATTTTTTAAAAGTACATCACTGGGAATAGACCCCTTTTGGTGGAAAATGTTTTTTAAATTATTAAATAATCCCAATAAGAAAAAAAACAACACTCTTTAAAAAAAGTCCTAAAAGAGTTTTCAGAGTGCCACTTTAGAAAAAGAGTATTTTTGGTTTCCAAAAGAATCTTTAAGTGAGCGGCTCTTAAAATATATATTTATTTATTAATGTGAATTTTTTAAAAATGATTTAAAGAACATTTTGGTTCTTGATAAGAAGTAGACCATTTGATTTTTTTTAAAGATAGCTCATTGAAATCTCATTTTAAAGTCTTCTAATCAACGCATTGGCTTCTAGGGGTTTTCAATCTCTTGTGAAGACCTAGCTTGGAGAAAATATGCAATACCGAAACAAATTGAACATTGACCATCGTTCGTTTTAAACTAAAATATGACTAAATTATTACCTGTTTTTACTCAATAATAGTAAAATGTATTCCTGTAGAGTGAGTTTTGTGCCTTTTCAACAAGTTAAATATAAACTGTTTGTTTTTGGTTTGACTGCATTTTAACCTACTATGGTTTAAAAAAACTACAAAAGTTAATTCTTCATGCAAGTATGGAACAGAAACCTTGATTTAAAGTATCTAAAGTCTATTTTTGGTTTATCTATGATTTCATTAAGAAACTTTCACATACATAACATTTTTCCATTCCCCAAAGGTTCTGTATAGTGGAAAAAAAGAGATAAAAGGTTCTTTATAATATTCAACTTTTTACTCACACTTTATACTCACACAGTTCCTTTATCAACAGTTCACTGCAAGGGTCTTTAGGGAACTAAAATGCTTCTTCTATGCTATTTGTGTAAAAACACCCATTTGAAAACAATTATTTTTAAGAATGCATGTATCAATATGCCAAAACACTAACCACTGCAAATTAACAAAATTTTGTAAACAAAGTCATAAGGTTACATATAAACATAGAAGGCACTCAAAAGACAACTGAGGTGACACTATACAGAATGCAGGGTTCCCGCTATAAAAAAATGCAGGGTTCCACACAATTCCTTCATGTTGTCCCAACAAAAATCGGTTAAGTTAATTTAATCGTTTTGACAAATTTGAGTTGAGTGAGTTGAACATAAATCAATTAAGTTGTCCCAAAAATAAACTTAAGAATTGTGATGGTTCAGCCCATATTAAATAAGTAGTTTGAACAAGCAGCAAAAGTCATTTAAGCTTGTCTGAGTTGTCATTTCCAAACTTAAAGTGAAGTAAACATTGTCTTGAAGAAAACACACTGTTCCAATAATTCCAGTTACAACACTCAGAGAAATAAGTCAATCAGCATAGACGTAAATGTTCAACAAACACTACACTACACTACACACTCCTGTCCCTTGTGCTTCTGTACATAGTGACTATTGTTTGGGCCGTCCCGGGGAGAGAACAGGACGGCCAGGCTGGAGCCTGACACCGCACTACACAGGGAAGTCGATGCGCACAGCTAATTGTCTTAAAAATCACAACAATCACCCATTCACTCTTGCCATTTCACTGCTTTCTCTCATGGATGTTACAGTCATAATTAAGCACTAATGTACGGGAGGTTGTGTTGTATAGTCACAATTACGTACAAATAGTGCACACAGATGGTTAAAATATAGTACTTTTTAAACTAAGAAGTTAAATATTATTAAATGAAGCAAGCATAATCCTTTATCTAAAACAGAGGTCGGTAACACTTTAGAATAATGGTCCATTAGTTAATGTTAGTTCTTGTATTTACTAACTTTAACAAACTATGAATAATCTTGTGAAGCATTTATTAATCATAGTTTAACATTTACTAATGCATTATTCAAATCCAAAGTTATGCTTGTTCACATTAGTTAATGCACCGTGAGTTAACATGAACTAATGTTATTTAACTTAAATAACGTTAACAGAGATATAATAAATGTATTACTGATTGTTTGTTCATGTTAGTAAATACATTAACATTAATTAATGGACTTTCCCAGTGGGTTGCAGCTGGAAGGGCATCCGCTGCGTAAAACATATGCTGGATAAGTTGGCGGTTCATTCCGCTGTGGCGACCCCAGATTAATAAAGGGACTAAGCCGAAAAGAAAATGAATGAATGAATGAATGAATAATTAATGGACCATTATTTTAAAGTGTTACCCAGAGATCCACTGTTTTCAACTAATTTAAATAAAAATTTTTATTATTTAATATTTTAATTAAATGAACCAATTAATTTGATTTAAAAAAATGATTAGAATCAGTAATATTGTGAAATATTATTTACATTTCAAACAACTGATTTTGGCAACACAGTGGCTCAGTGGTTAGTACTGTCGCCTCACAGCAAGAAAGTCGCTGGTTCGAATCGCGGCTGGGTCAGTTGGCATTTCTGTGTGGAGTTTGCATGTTCTCCCTGTGTGGGTTTCCTCTGGGTGCTCCGGTTTCCCCCACAGTCCAAAGACATGCGCTATAGGTGAATTGAATAAACTAAATTGGCCGTAGTGTATGAGTGTGTGTGAATGAGTGTGTATGGATGTTTCCCAGTACTGTGTTGCAGCTGGAAGGGCATCCGCTGTGTAAAACATAAGCTGGATAAGTTGGCGGTTCATTCCGCTGTGGCAACCCCTAATGAATAATGGGACTATGCCGAAGGAAAATGAATGAATAACAACTGATTTTATGCCTGTTTATCAACGAATCCAGAAAAGTAGATGGTATGACGGTTTCCATAAAATATGAATCATTGATAATAAACATTGATAATAAGGACATCAATCATAAATAACTGAGCACCAATAATAACTGATCATAAGAGAGCAGCAAATCAACAAATTATAATGATTGCTGAAGGATCATGTGACACAATGAAGACAGGGGTGATGATGATGAAAATCATCACAAAAGAAAGCGTTGCATCACAAGTATAAATTTAAATAAAATATATTAAAACAAAAAAACATACTTGGGGCGGCACAGTGGCTAAGTGGTTAGCACTGTCGCCTCACAGCAAGAAGGTCGCTGGTTCGAGTCCCGGCTGGGCCAGTTGGCATTTCTGTGTGGAGTTTGCATGTTCTCCCCGTGTTTGCGTGGGTTTCCTCCGGGTGCTCCAGTTTCCCCCACAGTCCAAAGACATGCACTATAAACGAATTGGATGAACTAAATTGGCCATAGTGTATGAGTGCGTTTGTGAATGAGAGTGTATGGGTGTTTCCCAGTACTGGGTTGTGGTTGGAAGGGCATCCGCTGTGTAAAACATATGCTGGAATAGTTGGTGGTTCATTCCGCTGTGGCAGAGACTAAGCCGAAGGAAAATAATATATATACTTTCTTAAACAAATTTCACAAAGTTGTTATTCTAGTTTGTTAATCTAAAAATCTGTGAAGAACAATGATTCAAATTGATTGACTAGTCGTGTATATATGTGTAAATAAATAATAAATATCACCATTTTAGTCAACATTTGGAGTGGATCAAAAAAGTTTTTGAAAGAAATTGTCCTAACACAAGAATCATCAGTCAAACGTGTTGTGTGTAGATTAGTGATTTTTCTTTCTCTGAAACAGAACAAAACTGAGCCAGATGACTTTTTCACAAGTCAGAACAGATGTCACAAAGCCCAATTTAGGCCTAACTCAAGGCTGACCAAATGTGTAGTTCCTGAACTTTGCCTTTAGGCGGCAGTATATAAATCAAATGTTATATTTTTTATTATTTATGCATTTTAGTTATATTCAATACGTTTACATTTATTTATTTAAACATGCCTACTTCATTTAATTAATTGCAATAATTAGCTAAACCTGTAAATTATTTAAATAGAAATCATGCACATACACAGCAATATTAGTCAGCCCTAAAATTCAACACTGAATTTTAAACCCAACTGGAATGCTGTATTGACCAATCCGCATCCAGAAGAACAACTATCCACTTATTTTAATATTTATAAGTATTCCACCACGCAGATCGCACTGACCCTGCCTCTGTTACACCCACATGAGTCAGGCTTTTCCCCATTACTGCTGCATCTGTGATCACACTCCACTATACCAGCAACGCACGCACGCACGCGCGCACACACACACACACACGCACGCACGCACGCACACACACACACACACACACACCTCTGCTTCGGACCATGAGGTCAGTGTTGCCCTTCTGTAGATATGGGGTGAGGGCGCCCAGCACTGGACCAAAAGAAAAGGAACCATTGTCCTCCCATTGTCTTTGCAAAGACAGACAGTATAGATGGTTTGTGGCACAACGCAAAGGTAGAAGTGAATGGGACACGAGGAGTCATGGAACAGGGTGACTCTGACGCCAATTAATGACTCCTGTCTGAAAGAAAGGCCTAAAACAAGCCACATGGGTGGAAGATGACGATGCATACTCTTCGTGATTGAATATATTCACTGAAGTCAACCGAGAAAAAGCACAGAAGGAAATATTGACTGCCAATAGTAATCCAAACCTCATCCATGCTTGTTTGAGTGACTTTATAAAGATAAACAGAGCACACAACCAAGATTGGGGTAAAATGAACTGAAATAGATGGATTTTATAACATTATTCCATTTCATTTTTCATTATGCGCATTATGGATAAACATATAGTGACCCCAAGGCATATTTGGGCAATGAAAACATGCTAATTCATATAACTGCTTGCGATAAAAATTGAAATCTGCCATTGAAAGAGTCGATTTTAGCCAAAGGGTCCGGTTTTTAGTGCATTATTTTGTTTAATAAGATAATGATAATGCATACTTAAATGTTTCAAATAACTTTTGGGAAAATTAAATGTCAAAATATGGCAGAAATAATGTTCAATGATCATCAAATAATTATCGTTATGAATATGCCTTACTAGACTTTTTTGCACAAACTAATGTTACACTGCATGACATTTTTGTTACACTAGACACATTGTTATATTTGAGGAGGGAACAAACGTATTTAAAAATATACTACAATAACATTTTAAGTGGGGGATTATGTTGGACAAATATTTTTCGAGCCACCGATTTCTAAATAAGTAAAGCATGAAAAAGAGTTTCATAATTTGAACCAAAGTTCACAAACACACACACACACACACACACACTAACTGGAAGCTGCAAGAAGCAGCTGGCACTGAGAATAAGAGGTCATACAGTTAATATTGTGCACTTGGACCAGTGCAAATGCCAGATGACAGCACATTTGCAAAAACTATTGGACATTCATCCACAGTGGGGTTTGATTCTCTGGCATGAAGCCGAGAGAGGAATTGGCCAACATTATGATCCTACTCAAGAGATAAAACCATTTTGACTCAACTTGCATGAGCAAAAACATTAGATTAGAATGTATTTCACTAGATACAAGATTAAGAATGTAGTTACTGCTTTGGTTAAAGAAAATGTCATTTGCTCTTTGCGCTGTTTGCCCATATGATGCTCTGATATACTGTAATGCAACAATAAACAACTTGAACAGCTCTTGTATGAATAAATACTTTGTAACCATAAAAAATGTAATAAAAATAATACCATAACAAAATAATAAACTACTTCCACAAAGCCCTATATTATGTAAATACAGTTATTTATATATATTGAAAGATAAATAGTAAATACAGACCTTTTCTCTTAAATTAAATTGTGACAGGCCAAATAATCATTATGACATCTCCTGATCTAAAGTACTGTGTTGGTTGCCATATCAAGTTTTGTTGCTGGCTTAAAAAAATATCAGACTTACCTTATCAGACGGTCTTCACCGTAAACAGGCAGACAGAAGGCTGAACTCAAGAGCGATGCCGGTCTCTTTTCCTATTGCATCTCAATCCCTCCCACCCTGCATCTCCATCTCTCTCTCTCTCTCTCTCTCTCTCACTCTGCCGCCCCTCACTATCTGGTGGCATGTGCCACTGACACATGATTGTTTTTGTGGTTTTACATTAGCACCCTGATTAGTAATGCTTTGCTTCTACAAAAGAGAAAAACATCACTGCTGCAAACTGAATCACCGCAATTGTGATAAAGGCCTGTTCACGCCAAGGACGATAACAATACAGAAACGGTTCTACAAAAACAAAAACATTTGAAATTCAGAAGGATAGTGGAGCAATCACCACAAATACAATGATAATGGAGCATGATCTGTGCCAAAAGCCCTTTGATTTGATTAAGCAAATATGCAGCTCTTTCTGTGTCTGACACATGAAACTGCTGTATTTGAGACTATTTTGGATGTCTGAATGTGATGATACATTGGCATATACATTATGTCATTGGCATATATACAAACATAAGACATCATGCTTATTCATGACATGAAGGATAATCCTATATCTGAAATCAAAGTTTTCAAAAGCAGAACGCGAGTCCTGCTACTACCAGGTTCTTCCAGATTATTTTCTATTTATATAACGTGCATATTTAACATGTCTGCGATATTGCTGAGGAAATATTCATCTCAAGATTTTGGGGTTACTCATGGTAAGCTAAAAATGAATTCTAATAAGTTTCCTTTTAATATTTAATGGTTGAAATGTGAGGAGAATAATACGGTGGCCAAAAGAGGTCAAAACAGGCAGCAAGTTAAAGGGTTAGTTAACATCAATTTTTTTTTTATTGTGTTATTAATTACTCATCCTCATGTCATTCCAAACCCCAAAGACTTTTTGTTCGTCTTCGTAATACTGAGAAATTTTAGGTGAAATCTGACAGTTCCCCGATCCTCTATAGAAAGCAAGGTTCCAGAAAGGTACCAGAACACATCCTCAAAACAGACTGCAAGACTTCAGTGGTTCAATCTGAATATTATTAAGCTACTAGTGTACTTTTGTGTGCACATAAAACAAAAATAACGACTTTATTTAACAGTTTCTTACCCTTACTGTCAGTATAATGTGCGCGTTCAATAATACGCCAGGTAATATGTCTGAGGCGAGACCAAGCATGTATAGACACTGAGGAGAAGAAACTTGTTGAATAAAATATAATTTTTGTTTAATGTGCTCACAAAAGTATTCTCGTAGCTAGAAAATATTATGATTGAACAACTGAAGACACATGGACCAAGAACCTTGGAGGATGAGGGAGCTCTCAGATTTCACCTAAATATCTTCATTTGTGTTTCAGAGACAAAACGAAAGTCTCAGGGGTTTGAAATGACATCATTTGAATTTTCACACAACACATGTGTAATGCTAGAGTCCACAGTCTTTAGACTCATCATTAGAGCATCAGCCTCCGATGCAAAAAATTGCCAGTTCGATCCCAACCTGGAGCGAGTGGGTGCTGTAGGACCGACGGGCTACACATGTAAAAAATACAGAAACAAAAAAAACCTCAGCTCTCAGGTGTGTCAAATTGGTGAAGATGTTTTCTCAATGTGCTGCCGAATATCTTGACTTCAGCATTGTTTTTCAGATCACCAAGAATGTTCACTTGGCATGTTTCTTAAATATCTAAAAACATATTATGGTATTTTTATGCTTTAGAAGAGTCAAAAACTTACATACAGCACCTTTAAGCAGATAGCATATCGTGCGCGAGTGGATGCTACCACCATTCTTGTATTTCAATGAACTTAGACATTTAGCAGGTTTTGCAAAACGAAGCAATTTTGCTTCATACATATTTACCTTTGAATATTCTGCTAAAATAGCTATACTCAAATATATAATTAACTGTTAGAGATGATAGCAGTTTATACTCCTGTTTTTTCATAAAGCCAAAATCAATTTATAGGCCTACATATGCATGACAATCCCATGTCCGTTTCCCGGCTGAGTTTCTTAAAAGAAATATCTTCCAGAAATTAACAACTGCAATTCTTTTCTGGTGAATACAAAAGAAGATATTTTGAAGAATGTTGGAAGCCAGTAGCCATTGACTTTCATCACAGGAGGAAAAAAAAAATACAAGTCAACGGTTTCCAGCATTCTACAAAATATATATTGTGTTCAACAGAAGAAACTCAAATAAATGGAACAAGTGTAGGGCAAGTAAACAACAGAATTTATGTCATGATAAGTGATGTATCCCTAAGTAGATCTCACCTATCCCCGTCTATCTTAAGGAATGGCTGCTTTTACAACAGCAGATGGATGAGTGTCGATGGCCACCTTTCTGCTGTGATCTTGGCAGGCCACCAATGATGGATCCACAAACTACAACTCACTCTGAGACATAGGCAGTTGTTGGTCCTTCGTCTCCATCTGCGTTAGAAAAGATGCTTTTTTTTCTGTTAAGCCCACAAGATAACAGCCTAGATGTACTAACGCCTACAAGTGAGCACTATTTTATATACATGTTAGGAGAACAGGTTGGTTTATATATCTGTACAGGATTCATACAAAAAGAAAAAAAAAAACTGGAACTTCAACTTCCCCAAACAATAAATAGGTATTCATTTAGTAGACATGCAAATAATATACCTTGGTTCAATGCTAACATAAGAATATACATATACACATAAATGTCAAATGCATAAGAACTCAGCACATTTCACTGCTATTATTGTACATGCTTGGATAGTGAACTGCCAACTAGTGGTCATAATTAGGAAACATCAATATATTAAGTAGAAAAAAGACTGCCAATGTCACATCTGATCCCTAACAAAACACCACATCTGAACACTATAGAAAATGCTTTATTGAGAATGTAATTACATGACTGTACAAAAATAAAAACAACAACCAAATTTAAGACTGATATTAAACGTATGCAATATGTATAAAAACAAACAAAATAAGCACACTGAGGATTTTTTTTTACAAAAGTTTTTGCATCTGAAAATATTCATTAAAAAAAAGTAAAATTACCTTATATAAATCACTCACTTGTGAAAGCTGCATGACATCTCAAGACTACAATTTTAAGCATTCAGTCCATACTCAAGTCAAATCGTTTCTTTATAGTACATTATTTTAAATCAACACCTGGAAACCTGTATAGTTCATCATTTTCTCCATGACACAAATGATCACCAATTAAAAGTGATATTATTATTCGGAACCAGAGAGTAAAACGTACAGCTGATGCTGTGTGTCAGAAGTCATAGTTGAGTACTGCTAAAAATGTTCCTGGCAGGAAAAGTACATCCTGGTAAAAAAGTACATCGGTAGTTTCTTTTCTACTATTTCAAGTTCATAAATGAGCCTATCTGTAGCTATAAAACTATCATTAAAAATGTTGTAAAAACATTAGAAATTCACGTTTCAATATACACAAAAAAAATTCTCTGCATTTTACTTGAAAACACAAACGGCACATATTAGTGAGGTGAAAGTGCGAGGAAAGACACACATTTTTTCCAGCATAGATTTCACTGCAGCGTCACACCACCAGACTCTCTCTGCTCACAGCTCCGTTCTGGACAAAGAAAACACAAAAGAACTTATTATTATTTGTATGAAAACTATTACAGTACTGAATATTACAGCAATATTCAATTAAATATTAAAATTATATATGAATCCTCTCCTTTTGAGCTTCATGTAACAATAGCTGCGATTCCATCCTAAAGTGAAGTGAATCTTTTCATTTACAAGTTCGAAAAAACCCCAAAAACAAATGCAAATTATATTTCCAAAGTAAAACGGGGTCTTTAGCTTTTCAAAATGTTCCATTTTCAAGGGTCGAGTATGCAATAGTATGGATGCCAGTGGTCCCTCGTTGATTGTGGGAATTACGTTCTAAAAATAGCCCGCAATAGGTGAAATCTGCAAGTAGTCAGCTTTATCTTTTACAATTATTATAGATGTTTTAAGGCTGTAAAACCCCTCACTACACTATTTTCTCAGATAGGCATTAACATTTTCACACTTTTCTCTCTTGTTTAAACTCTCACGTAACTTCTACCTTCCTTTAGCATGTCCAGAAGTCCAACTTTTTGTGCGATGGTTAGCATTTTCCTTTTGGGTGCTACCACAGGTGCCTTTGTTGGTGCAGAATGTTTCATCGACATTATGGGGTTTGTTGGGGAGAAAACTTGCATACATACAGTCAGCACTTCAGAGTCACACTGCTAGCGATCAAAGATTTAAGTAAATTTGGCAAGCTGAAAGCATTCTGTACTGTACAGGAGACACGGCACGGAGGAGATTGATTGACAATGGTCTACAGCCAATCAGGATGCAAAACACAATGCGCTGTAAAAAAAAGCATGTCAAATTGCACACAAAAAAATCCGCAAAAGTTGAACCGCGTTATGGCGAGGGACCACTGTACTTGAATAATACTTAATTAATGTATTAAATATGATTTAAGACGTACAAGTCAATATTTCAGAAAGTTAAAGACTTTTAAGACCTAAATTTTTGTTTTTGAAATGTAATACATTTAAAGACTTTTTAAGACCCCGCGGACACCCTGACTATGTAAAAGCCCTTCTTTTGTGACGTGTTGGCCAAGCATCTGCGTACAAGTAACATGCATCCTTAATCTAGCACTTTTGATCCTGGCTTACCTTTTTTAAGTTGCTCTTTTTGGATGATGGCAAACTGTCAGTGTCCTCAGTGTAGGGAGGGGGAGGAGGTGGGAAGTTGCTATGGTTTCCACGGCGATCAGGGTTTCCGGAGGCTGGTACGAGTGGTAAAGGTGGTGGTCCACTGTGATGCCCTCTGTAGCGGTCAGATCGGTCACTCTCGCTGTCGAGTCGTTCACGGCTGCGGCCTCTTTGCTGCTCGCCCAGCTTCTTCTTTTCCATGGCCTCCCTCAGGAAGCTGTCATCATATGCGTCCCTGCCTCCACGGCCAGGATCGCGCACCAGATCCATCAGGTCATCACGGCTGCGGGTGCGGCGGCCCTGGAAACCTGCTCCACGGAAGGAGTCTCCACGCTGAGGACGATTGACAGGGGAATAATCACGGCGGCGGCGGTCATCGACTGGGTCGTATCCTCGTCCGCTACTGCTCCACTCGTCGTCCGAACTGGAGAAAGAAAAGTCATGTTATAAAGTGCCTCTATTATGCCTCAATAATCAAAAGGTTGCAGGTTTGATTCCCAGTGCTTGCAGGAATAGAAAGTGGAGGTAGTGAATGAACAGTGCTCTCTCCCACCTTCAATACCCAACTGAACCCACTAATTGCTCCAGGTGCGTTTATGTTTATGGCTCACTTATAGACCGTTTTCTTCATTGCTGCATGGAGGGTGCCATAGTTACCAGCGCCTACTGGTAGTAAAAAGTACATCACTGATACTATGCTGGTGATTTGCACGTTGATTCTAATCGGGGGCAGTTTATGTTTAATTTAGTTAGTTTGTATTGTGTAGTATTTACCATGGTATGTGTTTTCTGTCATTTCAAAATGTCACTTTATGCCACTCTTTCAATCAATGTGTTAGTGGGACAGTATGTATGTGTATCAAACATTTTGCTGAATTACATTTGGTTGGGTTGGTTATATATTTGAAAAAAAAAAAAAAAAGAAAATGTTCACTTTAGTGATGACGATGCTCCATTTAAATAGCACAAGATTCCGTTTGACGATGAGGGTAAAATGACTCGCAGCAGTTGTTTTCATTCCCATTGGATCGCATTTTTTAAATAATCAGTCTAGGAGGTGGCGTTGGTTGACAGCAGTAACAGTTCAAAGACCTTAAAAGCAAGTAAAATAGATTAAAACTATTGTTTCAAAGCTGTCCAAATGTGACTCTTTATACGCATCAAGCTGCCGACTGGAAGTTCAGAGCATCCTCCTTACGTATACACGTAAAGCATAATGGGTAATTCTGCGTTCTATGAAAAAGGTCTATAATATGTGTCTACATTTGGATGGGTGAAATGCAGATGACCAATTTGAAGTATGTGTAACCATACTTGACTACACTCATTACTCATAAGTGGAATACTTGAAACAAAGTGACTTTTTCCCCCCAACATTAAAATATTCCAAACGTTTAATTTTTGTTTTACATGTGATTTTTAACATGTGATTCCATATATGTAAAGCTCATATGGTTTTTCTGTAAGTGAAGGCCCATACTATGAATAAATGGTTGCATTAAAGGGATAGATGACGTAAAAATGAAAGTTTACACATCCTTAAGTGGTTATATACCTTTATGAGTTTCTTTGTTCTGTTGAACATTAAAGCAGATATTTAGAAGAAAGCTAAAAACCTGTAACCATTGACATCCATAGCAGAAAAAACAAATATTAAGGCAGTCAATGGTTACAGGTTTTCAACTTTCTTCAGTATACCTTCTTTTGTGTTCAACAGGAGAAAGAAAATCAAACAGGTTTGGAACAAGTAAAGAATGAGTAAACGATGACAAAACTTTAATTTTTGGGTGAACTATTCCTTTAAGAAAAGGCAAAAAATCTAAGTTGCTGGACTGGTGCCACTACCAATTTGCCAAACTGGTAAGAGACATTGTATTGTGTATAAGACACACTGCTGAACTAATGTATTTATGTAATTTTTATTTATTTTTTTAATCTCATAGAACTCATTAAGCTAGGCTACTTTTTACTATGGCATTGTTGTTGTATTTGCAGTTATTGTGACCTAAGATACGGCTGTTACAGTATCTACAGATGGTACCATTTATGTTAATGAAAATAAATTTACATCTGGATCCTAATTCAAGCTCGTGCTACTCTGACAAATTTTTAAAAAACAAAACTTGTAATAAAACATCTGCTGTGTTACGAATCCAGATGTTGGTGCCACCATCTGTAGAACCCGAGATGTCAGGAAGACATGGTTTTCTGAAATCCAAAAGCAAATGCAATTTGTGTGCATTTAAAGTATGAGGACTGAGGCTCATATGTCTCTATCGCTGTCTTTACAATTGATGAGAAAGCCTTTGGAACTGAAATTCAGATAAGTGCTTGGTTTCAGATATACATGCAAGTGGTTGACCAATCACAACTGACATAGCAGAGCTGGCTCTTATAAGGAGGTGCTTAGAGTGAGCATATATCTTTAAAATAAAAAATCTCAGACACTGTTGAGTAAAGAGTTGATGCTGCAGTGTATATTATGAGTTGGATTCCTGCCAATTTATTCAAGTAAACTTTTAATTATATATTATTAAGTGCTCACGGTCATATTAATGCATACATTTAGCATGAATCCTTCACATACCCTCGTCTACCGCCCCTGGGTCCACCGTCTCGGCGTGCGGGTGGATGGTCATCTCGATCTCTGTAACCGCGGTCGATATCGTCTAAGTTCTCCATAGATCGCGCGCGTCCTCGACTGTCAGCTCCCCGCCTGGGCTCGTCCCGTCGCATGTGCTGAGAGACACTGCTGATGGTGCTCATGTTTTCATCCACATCATCGTACACTGTTGTAAGCTGAGGAGGTCTGGCTCGACCACGATTTCGAGAGTCTAGACCGTCATGAAGTGAGCTCACCTCACTCATACCATCCACTGAAAGATATATAACCATACAAAATAAGACTAAAACATTCAAATAAACAAAAATCTTTCTCCAACCTTGTCTAAAAATCAACAGAGAATCTACAGGAAAAAACATTGAGACTAAGCTTGTTCCCTTTAGATTGCCTGTGGACTCACCGAAGAAGCACACTTTGTGAATCCCTAACCCTGTCACTCATTACATTTATATGGACACCAATACTCTGATTTTAAGACAATACTCTGATTAAGAGTCTACCATGTAAACAGCGATTTTTTTATTACCTTAATCTGACTTAATCTTAACTAAACAGAAACTGAATTAAGACATGTGGAGTATTCCTATTTTAGTCGCATTATTGAAGTGCAGTACAGACATGTAAACACCTTAATCAAACTATTACCTTTTTGCACTAATTTGCTACATTTTGCGACAGGACGCACACGTCAGTTGCCAGGCGTTTGATGACAAACAAATGAGAATGGCTTCAAGCAAGAGAGCACATTTTTGGTGCGGGTGGGAAACAATAACTATGCTCTCATCCAGTACCTCCAAGTTGGTCGCGAGGTCATGAATGAAAAGTTAGTGATTTAAATATAAGAGGCGGCATGTTGCTTGAGAATTTGTATCTGTTGTCATCTGTTTGCACGCATAGTGTGAGAAATTAACTGCAGATGAACTTGACGCAAAATTAAAAATCAAACGGCCAAAATTACATATGACGAACACGAACTGTTGTGTGAAACGCTGGAGGAAACTAGCATTGAATGTTGATGTAATGACGTTAATAACATGTAAAACGGGAACATGAAAGGAACATTCAAAAAGCAACTCATGTAAACACCTTAATCATATTATTGTCTTATTCAGATTAAGGCAAATAATTCGATTACTGATGTCCATGTAAACATAGTCACCATCATTGGTTGATTTGAACGTTAGCTTAGGATCTAGTCAAGTCACGTTAAGCACCACTGTATTCAAAACCCAACCCTCAGAGTGAAAGATAGTGCCCGTCTCCAGAACTCACGACGACTGTATTTGCCTGGAGCGTTCCCTGGGCGGCTGGGGTCCAGATTGGCAAGCTCTCGCTCCATATAATAAAGCACACGTGTTGGGTTTCCATCTTGGTCAGCCTGGACACGGTATCCACTACGGTCTGAAGACAAAATACCAAGATTAGACATCTAACAGGAAACCTGGAGAATTTCAATTGGATTGGAAAAATTATTGGATAGTATTGGAACATATTCAAACTACTATTATAATAATAACAACATTATAATATATAAACATAGGAATGAAACACACTTCCTCCAGCATCATGTTCTTGCAACAATGGCACTTGAGATCCTTGGCCAACTGTAGTGGGAAGAACACATTAACAACAAATACCATTTATTAGTGTAAACATTGTTACGTTAACTGCAATATGCAAAGCAATGAGATGTTGAGTGTACTTGAGCTGGCTCCATCGTAGTCTCTGCCATAGCCATTTGATGGAGGACCACCAACGCCCATTTGCATAGGAATCATGGGAATGCCCGGCATGGCTGTACCAACTCCATAAGCAGGCTGGCCGTACATGTTTTGTGCGTAGGCAGTGGCTGCGTACTGACTGGGGATGCCAGACTTTACCATTTTACCAGCCTCATATACTGTGAGAAAATTCATTTATGGTGTCAATTTTATACAAGTTAAAAGTGCAATAATATTGTTATCAAATACTCATGCATACATTTCTTATTCAACTTATTTAATTCACTCAATAATTTAAGTGACAGCCCGAACAAAAACTAATGATACTTTTCATAGACTGTAATATTATATATATATATATATATATATATATATATATATATATATA
>CAIGQV010019070.1:10334409-10351028 GCA_903798115.1 Danio jaintianensis | reverse complement strand
TGGTATATTTAGCTTCAGCCCACCACCCTCAATCAAGTTTGGTTTTTGGCCCTTCATAAGAAAAAGTTTGGGCACCTCTGATTTAAACTTTTTTAATTATTTAGATACTTTAGCCACATTTTGGGAAGACAATAAATACATCATTATCGGTGGCGGTTATGAGGGTTAAGGTAACTTAAAATTACATTTCCTGCTGCTTGTTGAAAATACTTATTTAAAATGAGCTGAAACAACATAATTCTTGAGTTTTTTGATGGGACCACTTAATTGTTTATGCTCAATTCACTTAAATTGGTAAAAACTAATAAGTTAATTTAATTCCTTCATGTTTTCGCAACACAAATCGATTGTTTGGAACCCAGCATTTTTTACAGTGATGTAGGAAACAAACAGTACATTTGCCTACACAGTACATTACATAGGAAGTAAACATACAATGTCACTTTTCATGCTTAATATGTATATTCCTTTTGTTAGGAAAACCACTCGCATACCGTTCAATGAACTATTGCCTTTCACAAAAGCCTATAATTAAACAGTATTTTCATGCAAAACGGTTTAATGACACCTTGAAAACGAACACAGCGACCTTTCACCCTAGAAAGACCCTAACTGGCCATTTGAGCACTAACTGGGATTATTAAAATAGTGTATACAAACTTTTTAAACAGGTGACAGAACATATTGAGGTAAAGTTGGTTTTATATTCAGACATTCGTTCAGTTACAACTTGTGACATGGTCCCTATGTTTACTATGGTACTTTGAATATTCGGTGAGAAATCGCATGTGCACATTAGCACTATGTAACTAACTGTGAACAATGATGTACTTTGATCATCATTGGCTGTTAATATGACTTCCCAATATAGAGTTTGCAAATAATACTTTTTTGAAACTATATTATTAAGGAGAATGTCTAACGTAAACCAACTTTACCTCAATACAGAACATTATGACATCAATCTTTAGGACAGTGTCATTTATGGTGGTTCATGATAGAGGATGTGACTCATCTGTCCGACCGATACCATTTTGCGGTGAATGGGACATGACCACCTCCCACACAACCCACATTTATCCTCCACTGAACAACAAGCAAATCCAAATGAGACAAACTGAAACCATTGCACAACGTGTAAATACCTGTGGTGTATTTCAAAATGGAAGCCTAACTTACTTGTTCCCATATCTGCTATTCACGCTGATTTCCATTAATTTAGTGGTGGGGTTAAAAGTTGTGAACGAGCATGCTCAATCATTATTAGAGCTATTGGACATTTTTGTTGTTGTAAATTATTAAACACACCATACATAAAGTTTGTATAGGCCTACATGTATAAATAAACTAAAATATGATGACCGTGATACCTCCTATGCAAATATAACTCACAACGAAGACAAAACAGTAAATCATGCTAATCACGCCTTAGCTTAGGTTAGAAAAAGAAGAAATGCCCATACCTGTGAACAATAGGAGGGTAAATATTACACCCAGCGACATATTTTCTTGAGATCTTTTAAAACATAAGAGCTTTAAAAGCGTCCAGCGTACGATTCCTCAAAAGTGTGTGAAGAACGTCCGTGTAAATGTCGACAAAACAGCTGTGTTTTCTCAGGCAGGTGCGTCCTCCATTTCCTACCGCAATGAAACCCGAAACTCAGGTGAGATCAACAGGCCGCTGCAAACACAATACGCGTAAAATTACAGGGGTCCGAATGAGAAATGTAGTTTGCAAATTTAAAAATGCGGAGTGTTACAAATCTGTTTTGCTTCCTGAATAATCACATTTTATATAAAAGAAGAGTTTTCCGCGACTGCGCATCCGGTTTGAGGAGAATAACGAAAAACGTTTAGTACTACAACGCCCTGTAATCCACCTTTTGTATTAGAAATGGTTTAGTCCACTGCCAATCTAAGAAGGCCGAGTTTATGATTGACACGGTTAGAGGTTTGGGTTTTAACCTAGAACAGCTCATATCTTCTCAAAGGAGGCATGTTAAATTCTCAAAGACCAACATTATTTAGTTGGAAAAACTAAAACAGAATATTATTCATTATTTGTATATATTCTCTCTCTCTCTCTCTCTCTCTCTCTCTCTCTCTCTCTCTCTCTCTTTCAATAAACTTTACTATATGTTCAAAAATACTATATGTATTTATAGTATTTACAATAAATTAGCATACTAGTTTTTTCAAATATATATTAGATATTTTTCTCTAATATATGTAATGTGTTAAATGTATATTATTGTGTATATTATTTGTGTATTAAAATAAATCAGTATACTAAAATAGTTTTTATTGTCATGTTTCAAAACAACAACAATAAAACTTAGCATGCTGTATGATATCCTTAAGCAAATTATATGTTGTTACTTTTTTTTTTATTAAGGTTGACTCTCCTTTCAGATCTTAAAACAGCGGAAATCATTTTTCAGATGTGTTAACCACATGCCTACTTGAAGGCAGTACACTTTTTTATGTGCCACAAGTTATTCACAAATAATTAATTTCTGATTTTAATTTGTGTAAAAAAATGGATCTATGCAATGTTTCTTTATACATTTTATTTATATTTTCTTTATTTCTTTATACTTTATCCAACTCTCTATTTCTTTATTTCCTGTTGCAGAATATGAGTATCATGTTCTACGATCTATATGGGAAACTAACTAAAGCCAATTTTTGATTATTTCTTTGAATTATTTCTATTCCTCTATTGATTTGCATTGAAAGGTAATATATTATATATAATAACATATTGGTAATATAATATATACATATCAGTATATTAGTAATATGTATATTGCTTTTAGCTTCATTATATTTTTATGTCACTTTTTTATTAGGTTATTTTTCTACTAAAAATATCTATGCATTGTTACTTTTCTATGCATTGAAACCCTTACCATGCATTATGCTTGTGTAATAAATAAATCACCAGATAAAAATGTAATATTTATGTATGTAATTCTATTACACACACCTGCTCAAATGGGAAAGTGAAGTTGTTGATTTGGTGTTTTATTTATTATACTTTTAAATAGTTTTTTTATTACTTTCTTTTGTGTAACATGTAATATTGACATTCAACAGTCGTCCCATATGTGTAGACCTAATAAAGAAAAAACCCCAAAGCAAAACACATATACACAGTACACGCCTTTGAGACTTGCCCTGCACTATCAAACGAGGGGCGTGGCTTAGATATGGCAGTCTGACAAATCCCGCCTTTTGCAATATGATTGGCTGTAAACGTTGACGTACATAGTCATCGCCCAATCACACGACGACTACAGTGTCGCACACTAAACCAGGAGGCGGGGCTTGTTGGAAAAATACAACACGCCACGATTGGGAGTAACGACATTGTAGCGACTGTATTATTATACGAACATAAGGGAGGATTTTTCAAAACAAGGTAAAACACATTTACTTCAATTCCATTCACCTTATTTTCACATTAATCCTTAAAACCTTATAACAGCAATGTCGTATGGTACTTGACCAGTTTTAGGCCTGTTAAGTTACATCACAATCTCCATGTACATCGCGTGCGTATTAGTAATGCTCTTTATGTAGCTAATTATAAATGCATCGATTAAGCTGAATCAATGTAAATTGAGGTTAATGTGTATGTATGTATGTATATCATCAGTGTTGTATCGTATCCGATCAAACATGCTAGAATGTCGGCCGAAGATTGTGTAGATAATTTGCTTCTCTGTTTACCATCAAACATTAACAGGTTTACCAGGTCCACGATTAGTGAAATAATACCGTTAAGCTGAGGAAAGACTGAATAATTTAATGTATTAAAAGACTAAATGCACTGTATACTTAATTTAGGCTAAAATACATTATAAAACAGCAGATAATAGCTGAAGTCACATGTACAATATGTTCAAGTTCATGAAAACATGTAGCTTCATCTACAGATTGAGGTAAAGTTGGTTTTATATTCGCACAATCGTTCAGGGACAACTTGTGACATGCTCCCTATATTGTTTACCATTGTACTTTAAATATTCGGTCTGAAATCTCATGTAAGTATGACTTGAAAACAACATTAGCACTATTTAATTGACTGTGAACTATGTACATTGATAGTCATTGGCTGCTAACATGATTTCCCTATTTAGAATATGCAAAGAATACTTTTCTGAAATTAAATTATTAAGGAGAACGTCCAACTTTACCTCAATCATCTACAGAACACATAGATGATCTTTTATGACTTGCACTGCAATACAATTTTATGGATGATTTCATTTTTCAATGCAGGCCCAAACATGGGAAAGTCTCTGTTTTCCTTGCCAAAGCAAAAAGAGGACGAGAAAAACCTGACTGAAGACTCAAAGTCTGAAACTGAGGGCGATAAAGAAGATGTTTCACAGTTTCCATATGTTGAATTCACAGGAAGAGACAGCATCACCTGTCCTACGTGTCAAGGGACAGGAAGGATACCAAGAAGTAAGACCAGAATTGTCTACCATCATTCGTTACTTTATACCACTAATTGTAATATACAATATACAATTGTGGTCTGAAGTTTTAAACAATTACGATTTGTACATTTTTTGTGAAAGTTTCTTCTGGTCATTGAGCATAGCATAGTTTATTAAATAAGGACAAACATATTTAGAGATGTTATTATGATTTAAAAAATTGCATTTCGTTCCTGTGATGTCATTGCTGAATGTCTTCAATGTCTCATGAATTATGATAGACAGAAATAAGTCTAATTTGCTAATTTGGCAGTTAAGATCCATTTTTCAAATTATTATCAGTGGTGTGCTTGATATTTTTTTGGGAAACAATGATACACTAATATTTAAAAGTTTGGGATAAGTAAGATTTATATACTAGGAAATTAAGGACACAATAAATTGATTATTAGATCAATTTAGATCTGATTCAGATATTGATTAGTTTTCTGTTTAAAGTAAATAATATCATCATTGATAATAATAAGAAGATAAAGAAGAACAACTGTTATTAATTGTGTTATAATAAGTATTTAAATAGATTAGAAAACTGGAGTAATGGTGAAAATGGGGGCGACACGGTGGGTCAGTGGTTAGCACTGTCACCTCACAGCAAGAAGGTCGCTGGTTCGAGTCCCGGCTGGATCAGTTAGCATTTCTGTGTGGAGTTTGCATGTTCGCGTGGGTTTCCTCCAGGTGCTCCGGTTTCCTCCACAGTCCAAAGACATGCGCTGTAGGTGAATTGAATAACTAAATTGGCTGTAGTGTATGTGTGTGAAAGAGTGTGTATGGATGTTTCCCAGTGATGGGTTGCAGTTAGAAGGGCATCCGCTGTGTAAAACATATGCTGGATAAGTTGGCGGTTCATTCCACTGTGGCGACCCCTGATGAATAAAGGGACTAAGCCGAAGGAAAGTTAATGAATGAATGTTCTTAATGTATTTTCCATTAAATAAATACAACTTTGTTGATCAAAAGAGACAATTTATTATTATGACAGAAAATTACTTTTTGACAACTATTGTATATAACTAAACAATTAATTGTGCCTAACAAAGTAAGACATTGTTATAATTATGTGTAATTAATTACTATCCTGGATTTATTTTTCACAGATCAAGAAAACCAGCTAGTTGCTTTAATACCATACAGCGACCAGAGGCTCAAGCCAAGACGAACGTAAGTTCATTTAAACATCTAATACACAGCACCATGGAATATATAATATATATTGTAAGACTGACAGTTTTTTTTTCTTCTTTTTTTGCACCATCCTAGGACATTGTACGTGTCCATATCAGTCTTTCTGTGTCTGCTACTTTCTGGTCTGGCTGTGTTTTTCCTGTTCCCTCGGACTATCGACGTCTCTTATGTTGGAGTGAAGTCATCCTACGTCACATATGATCACAACCTACATATAGTATATCTAAACATCACGGTATGTTAGTAAATACATTAAATAATGGAACCTTATTGTCAAGTGTGACCATTTTCGCCTTATTATTAAACATCTATATTTTTTTTCTCTTTCTCAGAGTACCCTGAATATCACCAACAATAATTACTATCCAATACAGCTGGCCAACATCACAGCGCAGGTGCAGTTATACAACACTGTCATTGGAAAATCTGTCGCTAATAATGTCACCACCATCATCCCTCTCGATATGCGACAGGTATGTGTTCATTTATTCATATCAGTGGTGTAAAACCGGATTTTTTTTAGATTCACTACAATGAGTTCATTATATTTTTTATAACTTGAGTCCCATTTTGGTGCCTACATCCAGTTAAATTTACAAAAGTGACATTAAATGTTTTTTATACGTAAAAAGGATAATAAGTGTCTGCTTTGTTGTTAAAAAATTACTTTAGTGAGAATAAAATGTTTAGATGTGGTAAAATAATGTTCATTCAGTGTAACAGATATATTTATGTAAAATGAAACAACATATTTACTTTGCTCTGTGCTTAAGGATTTAGAAAATAGTATGTAATCATAATGTATGTTATGTTTTAAATAACTTTTTTTATTAAAATCTTGCAGACATGGTTAAAACCTAGGTGTTTGAAGAATACTGGCAAAGTATAAAGTAAAATATCAATGAATTAATATTTTGAGGCTGCACTGTAATCCTTAAAATTATTTTAATATTTCATCAAATGATTCTTGTTCTGATTTTTGTTATAATTTACTGGGATAATGTAAATCAGGGTAATTAATAATTATAAATGATGTGAAAACAATATAATGAAATGGCACATTCTGATATACAGGAAAAAATGTAAGTTGTATCACAATTTTACTGTTTTGATGGCTTTATTTTGATGCATATATTTAAAAATAATTAATTAAAAATATATTTTTTATTGCTTTTGAAAAAATTGTTTTTTCTATTTTATAAAAAAATATATGTATACATATATATAATATATATTCATTTTCTTTTCGGCTTAGTCCCTTTATTAATCTGGGGTCGCCACAGCGGAATGAACCGCCAACATTTGTTTTACGCAGCGGATGCCCTTCCAGCTGCAACCCATCACTGGGAAACATCCACACACACTCATTCACACACACTACGGACAATTAAGCCTACCCAATTCACCTATACCACGTTTTTGGACTTGTGGGGGAAACCGGAGCACCCGGAGGAAACCCACGTGAACACGGGGAGAACATGCAAACTCCCCACAGAAATGCCAACTGACCCAGCCGGGGCTCGAACCAGCGACCTTCTTGCTGTGAGGCGATTATGCTACCCACTGCGCCACCGTGCTGCCCCATATATATATATATATATATATAAATTAAATGAAATAAAATTATTTATTCTGTTGGTTTTAAATAGAACTTTTTTATGCTCTTCAATGTTATAATTATTCAAATACACCCAGAACAATATAATATATTTAACATTATATTGTGTTTAATAAGAATTCAAAAGAACTATATCTTTGTATGAACATTTTATTCAATTACAATTTTGTGTTCATTTATTTAGATGTTTTATTGTTTTAAAAATAATTATCTAATGTTCTGAACAGTTTTATTTATTTTATTTCTAATACATTAAAAGCTGTGTATTATATATGAAATATATAGTTTAAATATATGACAATTATGAACAAATACAGTTATTAAATACAGTATTACAGTGTATAGAGTGAATAATACAAATATTCCAGTCCATTATTTTAATAAGCTTTCATAGTGAGGAAAATATTACACACATTAAGTGTTCTGCATCCTCCCAGTAAGTTAATGTCAGTCACATGACTCCACATGAAGTCAGTATCTGACTCCCTCTCCATGAATAATAAAATATTAGATAACAACCATGTCACTGTTTCATTTTTAGATTGATTACACCGTTCCCACCATCATAGCCAATGAGATTAACTACATATAGTAAGTATTTGCCAATTTAGCATTACATAAAGAAAGTTTATTATACAGTGCCCTGAAATGTGTGTTGTGATGATTGTTTTTTTCTTCTTCTTGTTTTACAGTGAAGTCTGCACCATGCCGGCAATTAAAGTGCATAACATAGTTGTCATGATGCAGTAAGTATTTTTTTATTGTAATATCTTATTTCGTTTAGTGAAATAAGCAGTTTATGTAAATGAACAGAGTTAAAAAAAAACATATTTCAATAGAGACGAGATGTTAAATTGTGTTTATTTTAATGTTCAAGTATAATAAAGGATAGTTCATCTTAAGTTAATGTTATAATGATAAAAATATACAAAAATGTGTGCACATCCTACAAACACAATGCAGGACAAAAACAAAACAAACAGCATGTTCATATACTGATAAAATGCTCCAAAGTTGTATCTGATTTGTGTTGAAAAAATTCATAAATATTTCTTCTGATTGCTACTCGTCAATTGTCGAGGCAGCAAAGACAAATGATAGAAGGAATTTGTGCATTCAACTACTCTGTTGAATTATTAACTTAATAATTTATTTATTTAGCTTTTGGTTATTTATTAATTGATTTGCAGTTATTTTAAATTCTTATCATTGTATTGATTTATTGATTTATTGTATGATTTTTTCAAAGGTTTGGTTTATTTTTTTATATTGGCATTTATTTTCTTTTTTGGTGGTTTGGGTATTGATGTATTTATTTGCATGTATTTAAGTTCTAGTACAATTTTTGTGTTTGATTGTTTGTTTGTTTTTTGGAAGGTCAGGTATTGATTTTGTATTTCTTTTGTAGAGATTGTGGAGAAATGTATTATTTTATTTGTTTATTTTTTTACCTTTGAGGGTTTGGGTACTGACTTTCAAGTTCTATTTTTATTTTATTTTATTTATTTTATTCTTTTGTTTTGGTATTGATGTGATGTATGTTTTTTTAAAACATTTTTACAGCAGTTTATCGGTGTGCAAACATGTTTTGTTTGCTTTTTGTTTTTTTATTATTTTTTTTTTGCTTGTTTGTTTTATAATATAATCAATGAGTTCTTGAGATCAAAGAAAGAAATTTCTACACGATTTTTGTGTATTTATACAGAAAAACAAACAAAAATCGAAGCATATAATGCCCTAAGTTTTGAGAAAAGCCGTGACAAATTCAGTCATTTTAGGCCACACATATAAACAAAAATATCCCTGCAAATCATTTAGCAGAATTTAGGGGTTTGTTTACTCATTCTAGATACACAACAATATATAACATACCGTATATATCCTATGGTTTGACTGAGACTATATCCTAATAAAGAATTTGTGTTTGTGCAGGATGACTGTCACTGCTGTGTATTTTGGCCACGCTGAGCAGGTGTCTCAGGAAAAGTACCTGTATGTGGACTGCGGTGCAAACACTACCTCTTCACATCAACACACAAGTGTCATACAGTGATGCCCCTGCCCTCCACATGACCCACAAACCCTAATGGTCCTCGTGTGCTGTTTAAAAACAACCTGTCCTGAGTATTTTGAAAGTCAGAAGATAAAACCAGTACTGTAGGCTGGCAGCATCAGGAACGATCAGCGAGATTCAGTCAGAGAGTTGAGGCTTTTCTACTATATCATTATTGTTGTTGTTTTTTTCCCGCAGTGTGCTGGAGGTTTTGCTTGCATAGACAGAAGCACTTTAGTATATTTTGGGAGAAGGGATGATGACAGCTGCAGAAAACTCAACGCTGAGCTGCAAACACTCAAAACACTTTCACTTCACTCCGTTATTTCACTGTTATTCTTTCAGCGTTTGTGATTTTAAACATTGTGCTGCAATTTACATTCAAATCCTTCTGTTGTTTAGCTCTTTGTAGAGAAGGTAGGCTTTCTGGAGTGTGTTAGTAGCATATATCAACACTAATGTTTCCGTTTTTATCTGTCTGACGCATATTTCAGAAAATAATCAGTTAATGTGAATTTTGTAAATCTATACTGTGGATTTTTAAATCCCTTGGACTGCAATGATTATGTAATTTGTTCCACTGTTTCCGTTGTAATGGAATGCTTAGAATGAATTCTAAACTGCCTTCATATTTCAGAAAAGTTTAATTAAATAAATCAAGTTGGGGATGGGAACATCAGGTGTCACAATAAAATATATACATTTCCACAGCAGTAGTAAGAAAAAGGGAACGAAGAAGTATTTATATTAAGAAATGGCCTTCTGTTCATTCATATTTGTGTATTTATTTTTAAATTGAATATTGAAAATAGTTATCATTTAAATTGGTGGTGATGTAGATCAATGATTACTTTGATGTTTCTTGTTCACTTTAATATTTTAGCATTTGTTTTTGGAATGGCACTTTTACGTCAATTTGTTTCTGGATGCTATTTAATTTAAATGATGGATTTATCAAAATAAAATTTATTTGATGACATTTGTGTCCACACAGTAAAATTAATTCAAGCAGACACAATTATGATTTGGTAGCTAGTTTAAAGTAGTATTTGTTCACTATGTTCAATCAATTTACCCTTATTAGTCCCTTATCAGGGGTCGCCATTTATCATTCTGCCACAGTGGAATGAACCGCCAACTATTCCAGCATATGTTTTACACAGCGGATGCCCTTCCAGCCGCAACCCAGTACTGGGAAACACCCATACACACTGGCATTCACACACACACACTACGGCCAATTTAATTAATCCAATTCACTTATACCGCATGTCTTTGGACAGTGGGGGAAATCGGAGCACCCGGAGGAAACCCACACAGAACATGCCAACTGGCCCAGCTGGGACTCGAACAAGCGACCTTCTTGCTGTGAGTCGACAGTGCTAACGTGCCACCCCAATTTGCTCTTCAAAATAATATTTTATATTCATTCATTTTCTTTTCGGCTTAGTATCTTTATTAATCTGGGGTCGCCACAGCGGAATGAACCACCAACTTATCCAGCATATGTTTTACACAGCGGATGCCCTTCCAGCTGCAACCCATCACTGGGAAACATCCATACACATACACTACGGACAATTTTAGCTTACCCAATTCACCTATACCGCATATCTTTGGACTGTGGGGGAAAAAAGAGCACCCGGAGGAAATCCACGCGAACACAGGGAGAACATGCAAACTCCACACAGAAATGCCAACTGACCCAGCTGAGACTCGAACCAGCGACCTTCTTGCTGTGAGGCGATCGTGCTATCCACTGCGCCACCGCGACGCCCATATTTTATATTATATATTTTTTAAATATATAAAACAGTTCTAAACATTAACAATAACCTTTTTTCCGTTTTATTTAGCAAATGTAATATAATGTGCATTCTTAATAAGCCTAAGGAAATATGTTGAACTTGGATCTTTTTGCTGTTGCACCATCTGGTGTATTTACAGTGCATACCCTATAGGCTCTTTTTCTCAATACATTTTTATAATTTATTGTTGCCAAGGAAAACATTGAAAAAAAGGTATTCTTATAAATGACCCTGGATCTTATGTTGCATGGCTAAATTTGTGGGAATAGCCAACAATACATTGATGTATCAAAATTATTGATTTATATTTTATACCATAAATCAAAAATATTAAGTAAAAATCATCTGTCATGAAGGAATTTGGTAGATTTTAATCAAAATTTATTATTAGTAATACGCTTTTCTAAGAACTTAATTTGGACATCTTTACGTGAATTGAACCCCCAGATTCCAGATTTTCAAATAGTTAATATAATCTATTTACCAAATATTATTCTATCACATCATTCTATTTTTTCTGGTTTTGTGACATATCTATTTTTATATAAGCCTACTACATTACACGAGTAGTGTTAGGACTGAGTATGCTAATACAAATTAGTAGTAGGCTCGGCCTATTTTATATATGATTACACAGTGTATTGGCGAAAAAATAACACATTATCTTAATATTTTTATTGATATTACAGTCAAACTTTATTAACAAACGTCAAACTGAATTAAATCAACATCTGTTTGCAGAGAAACCTATTGTGACTGTAGCGATATTCCACAAGATGGCGCACGCAAGATACAGTGGGCTACTTCAACGTGTGTGAGGTAAAATACTTTTAGGGGTTTAAATAACACTTAAATACGTTTAGTGTTGTAACCACTACAACCTGGGGTGATTCAATTGTTCAATTACATTTTTAATGAACACTATATATATCCATATTATAATATGGATGGACTTTACTTTTACGCCTCATATAATGTGGGTAAGTAGGCTATATAGCTTTTATGAAAATTGTTTAAGCGTTATCTTGTCATAAGCCGAAATGTTGAGGCACAAATGGTCTCCGTATGTATGTTCTCAATGAACTGCGTGTGTTTACATTTTCCTGTGAAGAAAGACAGGTTTTCTGCACATATGTTGATGCCATTAAAGTTCCTCCTCACTTCCTCTCTTGACTCTGAACAGCAGCTCCTCTGGTTCCACTTTAATGGGCCCCTGAAAGAAAAAAGCGTCTGATGTTTCTTCATGATTTACCATGAATGAACCACCGATTTCAGGCAGATAGAGTTACAATAATATGCCCATTCCCTAACAAAACAATCCTGAAAGTTTACCATCTGTCGTATGCTGGAGTCGTGCCAACAAAACGTTTAATAAATCCATACTAATAATCCAAAATCTTCCCTGTTTTTAGTTTGTGCATGCCGAGGGAAATATATTAGCTGGCAGATTTCATCGAGGAGGAGGAAAATTCTCAAGACATCTGCAGAAGCCATTTCCTTACATTTCCTGGGATCTGCACTGTGAATGCAATATGTGAGAGGATGATTCATTCGAAACATAGATTTAAGACATACTTACTAGTTGTTATAGAAACTATGCTATTTTGCAACAGATTACATTTTGATTACACACAACAGACATTTTTGATTTGATATAGTGGCCAAATATTATTTTTTGATCACACTTGCATTATTATTTTTCACTCTGATGTTGAGATTAGATTTTGACAAATGTTATATGAATCATTTAATGTGCTTTAAATGTACATTAAAAAAACTTTTGTGAATGTAATTTAATGCAGACTCCAAAATGGGACGTCCTGACCCATGTACATTGCAATTCAAATTAAAATGTTTACTGAAATTAAAATAATAAAAAATCCATTAAATTCATCATATCTGACAGTAATGTGTTAGAAAAGATTTTGTCTTTAATCATTTTTGTTAAATAATGGCTGCTGAGAATTCAGTTTCTTAATTTAAAACACATAAAATAGGATTTTTTTTAAATTGTAATAATATTTCACAGGATTTATTTAAACTAATGTACATTGCGAAGCATATCATGCATCTTCAAAAAACATTTAAAATATATATGCTAATATTTTATATATTACTTGATCTATAGCATATGTACGGTAGACGTTTCTGAAAGCTGTACTTTTATCATTAACATTTTATTTATTTATTTATTTTAAAAAAGTTTTACCTTAAAAGTTTTTTGTCTGTTCTTCTTTAAAAACAACAACAACAACAACAACAACAACAACAACAAAAAAGCCACTAGGTGATAAAACAACCTTTTGGGACTGTTAAATTGTTTAATGTCCAAACCTAAAACACGTATAATACACGATCTTTTGCACATTTCAAGCAAACACTCAAACACCTAACATGATTTGGCTTATAAATACATAAAAATAAAAAAATCTCAATACTTGAAGTTCATTTATTATGCAAATCCATATGTAGATATTGTTTTAAATGTATTTCATGCTCTCAGAGCACAGCGTAAAACACAGAAAACCTCTGAACACACACTTTGACCTTGTCTGTCCCACATTCCTCTGTTAGTACTTTTCCAGCTGCGTTACCCTGTAATGCTGTGTGAGTCCAGTAGGGGATCACTGTGACCCAAACACACTTTCTCCAACACTCTCAGTTCTCCTGGTTTCTTGTAAGTGTGCGGATATGAAAATGGCAGGGCTTTGCTGTATGTCTATGCATCTCTTGCTGTTGGCACTGGCCGCTCAGGCTGGCATCAGTCTGGGAGGGTCCGACGGGCCCCGTGGGGTGGCTCTTCCTTTTGTTTTTGACCCCAAAGCGACATGCGACCCGCCTTGCAAACATGCCGGGATTTGCATCCGAAACAACACCTGCTTCTGCTCCAGAGGATACGAGGGAGAAACCTGCCAATACGGTTAGTTGTTCTGCATTGTTTCAAACTTGTGTTGCACTTTTAAAAAATTCTTGCTATACCTAAAGTTTCTTAGTTGAATCAGCTAAACTTTTCTAGTCATCTCAACTTACTGTACATCAGTCAGACTGACTAAAAATATTAAGTTAAATTTGTATAACTTAAAAAATTAAGTTAAAACCTGATTAACTGATTACAATTAATTTTGTTGTTTGTTTTTTATTTGTTGATAAAAAATGACTTTTTTAAAATCATTTTTACAGTGTACAGTATATAGAAAAAACAACAATAAAATAACTGACATCTGACAGTTCTCAGTTTTTCTGGATTTACTGTATTTATTAGGTGTATGCTTGAGTAAAATATTGATGTTTTAGTTAACATACATTTTTTTTAGTTAACTCAAATTTGAAATAAAATTATTGTTATTTAGAGTTTTATTTTTCAAAGAATGACTGAATCAGAATAACAAATGTTTTCAATTGTTGTGTCTGAAAATCCAGGATTATTTTCCATCAAATACTCTTCTGAAATTGATATTGTGTTGTCTAAAAATTCATTTAAGCATGTCTGAAAATTTGGCTCATTTTTGTTTTTATTTTATTATTTTTTTATTTTACGGAAGAAAACTCTAACTAAGAACATTTTTTTTTTAAATTTGAAAGAAGTATCACCAGTATTTTCAAAATATTTCTATAATGGCCGTTTACATATATATTTTATTTTCAGTCATTGGAATTACATATGTGTGTGTGTATATATGTGTTATATATGTTCAAATACATTATCTATAATTGAGGAGTTCAGATGCGAAAACCTCTAAGCGCCGTCTAAATTTCCATCGAAAATGAACATTTTTCTCAGCCTCCTTTGTTTTTCTTGAGTTAATTCACTTTAAAAGCCACAAAAAGGGCTTATTCTATGCCATAAAATTGATATTACTGAACCTACACACAGGAGCCGGATGCTTATTTTAGAAGAAAAATTTAGATGGCATTTAGAGGTTTTTGCATCTGAACTCTTCAATTGTATATATGTGTATATGTGTTAAATGGCATATGGCAAATAGTCAAGCCTGAAATTATTCATACCCCAGATGTATGATATATGTACATATTTATAATTCCAATGGTTGAAATAATATATATATGTAAACATCAATTTATTTTCTATATTTTGCAATATTTGTTGCATATATTACATATATTTTCTATATATGAAACCTAAATCTGAGCTTGTATGTCATATATAATTTGCATTTATATATATATATATATATATATATATATATATATATATATATATATAGAGAGAGAGAGAGAGAGAGAGAGAGAGAGAGAGAGAGAGAGAGAAACTGAGTTGTCAAGTGGGCTCTTAATTTTTTCAATAGCTGTATGTACGGTGGCAAAACTCAGATGATTTTCATATTGATTTCAGCAAACTGTTATCCAAAGTGCAAAAATGGTGGAGAGTGTCTTCGACCTGGAAAATGCAGATGCCCTTCAGGATTTGGAGGAAAATTCTGTCACAAAGGTAACTTTGTAGTAACTTCCATCAAATTTTTAACAATTAAAATTCAAGACTTTAAAAACCCAGATTGAAACCTATGCATGTGTGTGTTTGTCAGTGGTGTGTGACGCTGGCTGTTGGAACGGTGGTGAGTGTATTGCTGTGAATGGAGAAGCCAAATGCATCTGTCCATCTAGCTGGACCGGCTCTAGATGCCAAGACGGTTTGTTTATCCCATGTTTATATTCCACAAATAATGTTGTATTGAGACAGCCAGACAGGGAAGAGTCAAAAACATGGAACACATTATAAATTTAGCAGATGAAGAATATGAGACAGCATTTTATGATGCATAACTTACACAAAACATTCATTCATTTATTTTCCTTCAGCTTAGTCCCTTTTTTCATAAGGGGTCGCCACAGCGGAATGAACCGCCAACTTATCCAGCATATGTTTTACACAGCAAATGTCCTTCCAGCTGCAACCCAGCACTGGGAAACACCCATACACTCTCACATTCACACACATACACTACAGCCAATTTTAGTTTATTCAATTCATCTATAGTGCATGTCTTTGGACTGTGGGTGGACCCCAGATTAATAAAGGGACTAAGCCGAAAAGAAAATGAATGAATGGTATCAAGTTCTTATAGTGAGGGAGACACAAAATAATCTCATGAGCCCATACGGTATGAATGTGTCCTTTTTCATGTACTAATAAACCGTATACATGTACATGCTCTTGGACTGTTGTGTCTAGATGTTAGTGCAGTGTCCAGTTCACATGTGGATAATTTGTCTGTGTGTTGGCAGCAATCTGTCCTCAGGGATGCAAGAACAGGGGCAGCTGTGTGGCTCCTGGGATCTGCAGCTGTCCAGATGGATGGATAGGTGGAGCCTGCCACACAGGTGGATGCCCATACAAACATCCATACACAATCATTCTTAAAGGGATAGCTCACTTAAAAACTCATACACTTGCTCCAAACCTGTTTGAGTGTCTTTCTTCTGTTGAA
>CAIGQV010019070.1:10313919-10334399 GCA_903798115.1 Danio jaintianensis | reverse complement strand
TATTAATATATATATATATATATATATATATATATATATATATATATATATATATATATATATAAATAAATAACTGATCATACAAAATTTTATTTTTATTCAATTTTATCTTGTCGACGAATGGGTAAAACCTAGAAGTTTGAAGGATATTGGCAAAGTATAAAGATTTAAAATGACAATTAATCACTTGTCTTCTGTAAATCATAATCAAATGTTTTTTTTTTTTACATTTAACAGGACACAAAACAAAATTTAAAGCTGTATTTCCCCAATAATGTTCTGAAGCTTGAAAAACTCTTATTATCTTTTACCTATATACAACAACAAAATAATTTAGAAGTTGAAATCATTGGCTGTGTGTTTGTGAAATACTCACTTTAGTACCACAGGATGGTCCAGTGTAACCTTGACGGCAATGGCAGAAATTAGGGAACACACATCTGCCTCCATTCAGGCATGTTTGCTTACAGATCGCTGTTAGAGAACAAATTAAAATGTAAAAAAAAATGTAAAATGTAAATGTAAATCATTTTGGATTCATCAGGACTTACGAGTTTGACACTGCAAACCCTCCCATCCAGCCAGACAGTGGCAGGTATTCGGCCCGACACACTCTCCACCATTCCTGCATTTCTGTAAACACACCGCTGCCCACACACAGACAACACGGTGTGTTATGATGCATTTGAGATTTCAAGACAAAGCTTTAGTTAATGTTAAAATTGGAACATATGTTGAGTATATATACTGCTGTTAAAGATTTTTGTAGCTCAAAAAAAGGTATTTTCCACAGAAATATTAATTTGCAGAAGTTTTATTTCTTTAACAGAAAACCATTTCCATCAAGGAATTAAAAGGGAAATTATAAACTTCATTCATTCATTCATTTTCTTTTCGGCTTAGTCCCTTTATTAATCCGGGGTCGCCACAGCGGAATGAACCGCCAACTTATCCAGCATATGTTTTACGCAGCGGATGCCCTTCCAGCTGCAACCCATCACTGGGAAACATCCACACACACTCATTCACACACATACACTACGGACAATTTAGCCTACCCAATTTACCTATACCACATGTTTTTGGACTTGTGGGGGAAACCGGAGCACCCGGAGGAAACCCATGCGAACACGGGGAGAACATGCAAACTCCACACAGAAATGCCAACTGACCCAGCCGAGGCTTGAACCAGCGACCTTCTTGCTGTGAGGCGAACGTGCTACTCACTGCGCCACCGTGACGCCGAAATTATAAACTTTAGTCTCATAATTCTGAATTCATATGTTATAGTTCCAAGTTTATATCTCGCAAATATTTTTTTCTCCACAGAACTATGAGATATACTGTACAGGTAACTAAAAATTGCAAGATATAGAGTCACAAGTTTGAGGGGAAAAAATCTAAATTTGCTCAATTTAAACTTGAAGATTGAAGACATTTCTTGTTATTATTTTCTATTATAATTTTAATGTTAAATTGCTTCATTTTATTCTGTATTCTGTAATTAACATTAATAACACAAATGATCAGACAAGTTTCTAAACTAGCAAACTCAGCTACTGGAATCATTTCTTGTGTTTGTCGGGATTCTGCCACTTCGGTCTTGTTAATTCTTGTTTTGGTGGCAGAGTCCAGACACTAGTCCTGTCTTGTCTTGTATATTGTGCTCGGCTCAAATTTTCTCGGGTCGAGCACTCTTATCCTGTTCTTGTCTGTCTTCGTCTTTTGTATGAGCGCCGTCTTTGACGCACTCGGGCTGTGTGCGCTCCCGCTTGATGCGGACACGCGGGGTTTGGGCGTGCTCGGCATGTGCGCTGTCGTACTGGTGTGTGTTTTGTCCGCAGCATGGTGTTTTTGGTCTCAGAGCTCCAATCTAGTTGGTGTGTGTAAAGTGTTTTATTTATCGTGTGCTCGTGTCTTGCATTCTGTCTCGTCTTGGTGTTGTGTAGAGCACGTGGCACGTGTAAAAATGTTTAAATGTTGGTAGCGTGCTTTAGTGTTGTGTTTCATGTAAACACGCAGTTTATGAGTTCTCCTATTGGCTGTGTGTTCTAGTCCCGTTTTACGTGAGCACATGGCTTGTGTTGTTTCTTTGTGTCATGTGCTCTCCTGTCTATTGTCTAGTCCCACCCTCCTTGTTAACCCATTTAATATGTTCACCTGCTTGTTTGCCAATTATTTCTCCTTTAAAGTCTCCTCATGTCTGCTGTCCTGTGGCAGTTCGTCGTCATTCATGTCGTTTCCAGTCCTGCCTCGCCGTGTCTTGCCCTGTCCAGCCCTGATCCCTGCCCAGTCAAGTTTGTTTGTTTATTTATTTGTGTTTTAGTTATGTTTTCCCCCTCTGGATAGTTTTTGTTGCTTTTTGTTCTATTTTATAATTAATCAACCCATTTTTTTTGTCTGCATTGGAGTCTTCGCTCTTTTTCTCACCCACTGATCGTGACAGTAGCAACGTTTCCATCCACCTATTTTTTGGATTTTGCATTTTGCATTTTGGATATGCGCATTAAAAAAATGCGATAAATTGTAAAAATGCACATAAAAAATTTATGCGCATAACGGAGTAGGATCAACTTTTTATTCGATAAGAAAATATGCGCATAAACTACGATGGAAACACTTTTACCAAACAAATTCCAGTATGCGCATTAAAAAAAGGTCATGTGATTTGATTATAAGAGATCATGTGATGATAAAAATGTTTGACAAACCAGCAGGCTGACCACATTGTAAAACATCTGAAATGTCGTTTTGGTCATTCTAAAATGCCTTAACCATTTCAGTATTAGTGTTATTATATTATTAATGACCTCCAGAATTGTTAAGAGCGTCTGTGCTCTGCGTCTCACACCTTCAAACGCCACCACGCGTTCACTGCGTGTCAGCATTGCCTTTTGAGGCGCAAGTCATTTATTAAATGAAGAAAAGATTCACGCAGCTTCTCCTACCTCAGCAAATTCAGTTTTTACTGTTGATATTTGGCGCCATTTAATCAGGAAGTGACGATTTTGTTCTCTTTGACTCGTTGGATGGAAACGCTGCTTTATTCGCACATCTTTTATGCGATATTCCAGTTTTGCGCATGAAGTTAATTCGCATTTTTGGATGGAAACATAGCTAGTGTTATTATTTAAAGTCTAAAGTAAGGATGAAAATGAGAATTCAGCTTTGCTAGGACAGAAATCCAATACAATATATACAATTTAATATATACAATAGAAAACATTCATCTTCATTTTTATCTGTATTTCTAAGATAATGAATGCACCATTGGTGAGCAAAAGACTCTTATTTTCCAAACATTAGAAAAATCATATTAGCCCCCCCAAAAATTTGAATGATAGTGAATATCTAGTCAGTTTCTATCTCTTACGGATGTTGCAAATCCCTCCTCTCCATCCAGATGGACAGGAACAGGTGTTTGGACCGACACACTTCCCGTTGTTCAAGCACATGGGGTCACACACACCTAAAAAACATTGCATACACACATTCAAACCACATATGCCAGTACTTGTGCTGGATGTAAAAACAAAATCACAAAAACAGAAATATAAAAAAAGAAAAATGCAATAAACCCTTACTTTTCTGGCATCTCTTCCCGGTGTATCCTTCAGGACAGGAGCACACGTTGTTTCTCATACACTGGCCTCTGTTTTTACATGGCGGATTGCACAGAGCTACAACAATCACATAATTAATGCCATTTAAGAAATATGCAGACTTATTTACATTATTTATATTTGTTATGAAGTGGTTGTACCTATCTGACACTGTGAACCATAGAAGCCACTGGGACAAACACAGACGTTTGGTTTGATACATGTCCCTCCGTTTAAACACACAGGCTTACAGTCGGCTGAGAATGAAATAAATAAAATTTTTATTTTAGATTATATCATGTTTATTATGGATAGTCTACAAAAAAATTATATCATTGTTTACTCACCATTGTTTTATTCCCATCATAACATCATATTGTCATAATTTTACTATTTTTAACTATTTCATCATGTTTTTTTCATTGTAATCAGGGCCAGCGCACATCCCCCGCCTCCCCTTAATTTTTGTCCGCGAGAGCCACCAGCCACCAGCCCCCATTTCCCAACCCCCCCCTCTCTGCTCTTCACTTTCGTCTGCGACACCACCGCCACAATCTTCACTTTCGTACGGGCGGCATGATCGTCGTTTGCCTAGAGCACCAGTTGAGATAAGAATCTAAATTATGGAGTATAATAAGAAGTAAAAACACTGACAATTGTAGATATAGAAATATAAGTTATAGCTATAGAAAATAAGACCAAATATTTAATATTTAAAACTTTAGATATGGAGAATATAGAACAAAATATAAAAAAACCCTAGCTATACAAACAAACAAACATAAAAAACACAGAAGTGTTTCTAATAAAGTGCCTGGTGCATAGAGAGGAAAAAGTGTAAAGTGTAAAGGTGGTTTGGCAGGCCCATTTACCTGCATGGAGGGTGTATGTAAATGTGCATTAATGTACATAAATGCAGATTTTTATTTTTGTCATACTGTAATTGTTGTTTGACAATATTCTAAAGTGGCATAAAAATGACATTTATCTAAAAAAAATGTAAACATTTTAAGCCATAATTATTTTTATTATTATTATAATTTTAACTTTTTCAATTATGAGATTGTGTATAACATTGTTTATTCAGCTGAACATAACAGAAGATATTTGTTGTTTTGGTTCCAATTGACTTTCATTGTTTGAACAAACAAAAAAATACAATGGAAGACAACATACACACAAGCAAATTCTCACAACACATGCAAATACAGAAACACACTGCAAATAATGCAGACCACAACGGAAATATGTTGACCCCAAAAAGTGACGAACCTACTTGTTTCCTTCTTTAGAGTCAGCATTTTATTCAATGTTAAATACTTTTTTAAATAAAAAAATTATTATAAAAATTATTATTATTATTATTACTACTATTTTTCAGTGTCAGTGAAAACCAAAACTCTTTGGAAGCTTTGGAGCAACATGATGGTGTATAATTATCACAGAATTTATTATTTATTTGAGTGGAATATCTTTTTAAATTAATTTTTCAATAAAAATGTAAGGATAAAGCAGCGTACCCGAGTTGCATGTTGGTCCATACCAGCCAGGTTTACACTTGCAGACATCAGGAGACACACACTCTCCACCATTTTCACAATGTCTGTTGCACACCACTGAAAACAGCAACGGCACACAATCACTATGAACATATTTCTTCATATTTTGAAATTAATTTTAAAGAGTCTGCTCACTAGTTTCACATCTCGGTCCCACGTAGCCATATGGACAAGTGCAGTGACTTCTGGACAAACATCGGCCACCATGTTGACAAGGCGGATCACAGATGGCTGAGAAGAAAAATAAAAAAAAGTGATAATGTCAGCTGAAACACTGTAAAAATGCATATTATATTAAGTTGTGTTTATAGAGTGCATTAGCATCTGTTCTGTATTTCATCAATGCAGGTTTTTGCATCAGTTTTTCTCATGGGGATTTAAGTTTTCATGAACCAAAGCAAACAGCTACAAGTCAAATCACATTACAAACTTTTATTAAGCAAAGAATTAGATAAAAAGGTACAAGCCTGTTTACAAAATGGCTTTAATAAGGAAAAGAACTACAATCCCATGAAGCATTGCAAATTTAAAACTACTGCAAAATATAAAAATGATCAATTTGTGAAGTTGATTGATTATTAATTAAGTCGTTTTTGAAAAATGGAATGGGCGGAGCTAAAGATCTCTTTTGGTGTAATCTGATTGGTCAAATTTTTGTAAAGCATCATGGGTAATGCAGTTTTTTCCGTAGAAATCCTACTATCGAATTGAATTCTTTAAAAAAATTACTTTAATGCAAACAGATGGGTTCAACAAAAACATATTCAATCCATTAGAAACCTCAGAGCTCACATCATGTCTGATTTTAATGGTTTATCAGTTATGAATGGAGTTTTTACTTCCAGAACCCTGGTGTTGCGCTCTATATATTGATGAATTTGTAAATGTAGAGGTGATATGCTAAAGATAGATTTTACCTTCCTCACAGGTTTGTCCGCTGTATCCTGAAGGACATACACACACGCTGGGCTTCACACACTTCCCTTTGTTCTTGCAGTCTGGTCGACACACGGCTGATGGAGGAAGATATAATTGGAGTGAGTTGGAAATGAGTTATGATCATTTATCATACACTTAAAAACGTGTAATCAAATCTTTTATTACTGACCGATATGGCAGTTGTATCCAGTGTAACCCTCTTTACAGGTACAAGTGTTTGGCTGTGAGCACTCCATATTCTGACTGCAAGGATAGCGGCATGTTGCTACACACACGCACACACACACACACACACGCACGCACACACACACACACACAGAGGATTTTATTTTTATGTTTTTAAAAATTATTTAATAATCATTCAATCTATCAAATTTTCAGCATTAAGCTTTTTGTTAAATTAAACTAAATTCTGCAAACATTCAAACTAATCTGTAATTAAGGTAATTTGAAAAAAAGTGTATTCTGAAAGAAAATGTGTTTTGAATGATAAATGATAAATAACCATTTTTTCCCTTCACTTCGTCAATTGGTGAAGTTTGTTTTCCTTGCCACTGTCGCCGCTGGCTTGCTCGGATCTGTACTTGTGGAGCTGTGCTTTGGTGGATTTGCTCTACAGTGTTTGAACTTTCAGCAGTGAAATTTAAACCACACTGAACTTCAACTCTGAAATCTGGACTTTACTAGAACTATGTTAAGCTGCTTTGACACAATCTACATTGTGAAAAGCGCTATATAAATAAACATGAATTGAATTAATTGTCCTTTTATTTTATGGTGTAGACATTCATTCATTCATTCATTTTCCTTCGGCTTAGTCCCTTTATTCATCAGGGGTCGCCACAGCGGAATGAACAGCCAACTTATCTAGCATATGTTTTACACAGTAGATGCCCTTCCAGCTGCAACCCAGTACTGGGAAACACCCATACACTCTCACATGCACACACATACACTACTAGCAATTTAGTTTTATTCAATTCACTTATACCGCATGTCTTTGGACAGTGGGGAAACCGGAGCACCCGGAGGAAACCCACGCCAACACAGGGAGAACATGCAAACTCCACACAGAAATGCCAACTGACCCAGCCGGGACTCGAACCTTCTTGCTGTGAGGTGACAGTGCTAACCACTGAGCCACCATGCCGCCTGGTGTAGACATCATTTTATTAATTTTAGCAATAATTTGCCGTCAGTCTCATAATTTTGACTATATTGTGATTTGAAAGATTTCATTGATAATTTTTTTACACAAAATTTAGAGTTTGGTCATAATTATATATTTTTATCACATAATTTCTAATAATTTCTTTTAGTCATTAATTGTTTGTCAGACTTGTGATTCTCATGAATTTGACCTCAACAAAAAAAAATAAAGGAAACTAATGTTAATTGTATTATTGTATGTAAATTAAAATAATGACCATTAATCTCAAATTAAGACTTTTTAAAATCATAATTTCTTTTTTATAGTGCTGTGGGAAAGTGTATACAGTAAAAATAATCATCACCACAATATTTAAAGAATTTAATATATAGAAATGTCTCACTTAAAAATAAATTCAAATTACTCATACCCCTGGCAAATTCTGAATTAAAGTTACTTTTATAAAACCAGCAAGTTTTTTTTTACCTTCTCCAGGCTTCTCCCAAAAGATAATCAGACGATGTACAAGAGGCAATATTGTGGAAACAATATGTCTCAGCTTTTATTTATTTACATTTGGACAAAAATTTTAAGTCAGAATTTGCCAGGCGTAAGAATAATTTCGGGCATGACTGTATGCATTTACATTGCATTAAAAAAATCAACCAATGTAGGCTTCATTTTGAATTAAGCACATTATGAAGCATATTAAGCAAATTTTTTATTTGTTTATTTTTTGGTTTGTTTGTATGAATATATAATCCAAATACTGTGTATTCATATCATTTTTCAAGAGTGTCAACTATTATAATGATAAACATTTAATTTTCAATGCTTCCTAAGTGTTCATTCATCAGCATAAATGACTCACGTTTGCAGGTAATTCCGTTTCCTTCATATCCATTTGGACAGTCTCCACATCTGAAGAAGCCAGAGGAAGTGTCTTCACACACTACACCAGAAAAACAGGGTGAATCCACACATGTTCGGTTGTCTTTAGGGTTGAACTCCTCTTCATATAACTGTTTTCTGGTTGAACTGTCTTTAGTTTTTGTGGTGCTCCGGTCTAAGTGTGTGATGGTCTTTCTATCAACAGAGCTCCACCTGCTGCTGGCAGGAGATCTGTCCACTCCAACAGGAAATTCAGCTGACTTCCTGGTGGAAGAAGGTGTGGCCAAAGAGGAAGTGACATCAGAGAGTTTGCCGTCCTCCTTTAATGGTGTCTGCCCTGCAAGATACTAAAGGTTAGAAGGTCGAGCATGAAAAGGAAAATAAAAGAGTGTTCTATGTTTCGATGTAGTCACGTAATAAATAGGACTGGTCTGGACAACAACAAATAACAATATTTTAAAAAGTATTTTTTTCCAATAATGTTAAATGAATGGCTGACTCTAAGGAAGGAAGCAGGTGGGCGTCACTTTTTGGGGTCCTTCAACACATTTCTGTTGTGGTCTGCATTATTTGCAGTGTGTTTCTGTATTTGCATGTGTTGTGATTTGCTTGCATGTGTTGTCTGTCAAACAATTTGCAAGTGTTTTTCAATTTGCATTTGTTTTCTTAACTTGCAGATAGTTTGAACTCTTACAGCCACCGTAATATTCTTTATTTCATGTTTTTTTTAATGAACCAATCACACGGGGTGTCAGCAATAAGGCTTGATTTAGGGTGTATCTGAAGCTTCCCACTGATTCAATTGTCATAGTGACAACAGCCAATCACATACCACTATAAACACCATATGCAATAAATGCCACCTCCTTCCAGGCTTGATCCCTCTGGTATGAGTCCCAGCATGTAAATAAAGATTGATCATAAAGCACTGGGTGATTAATAAGCTTTTCCTCTATTTTGGCAAACCGCTGTTCTTCGGTGTTGCACAAATGTGATTGGCTAACATCTGCTCTAGTATATTTTCATAAAGTGATCTGATTGGCTGATGCCTGCATTGTTGTTTGAAAAGTTGAACGTTTTTCAACTTCTGCTGCGAGCAATGGACCCAAAATGACTTGATGGACCCACAATTCAGTTCAGCAACTTTTGATGTCACTAGATTTAAAGTAAATGAGAAACAATAAAGGAAAATGATCAAAACTCTTTTTTTTAAAGCAAGATGCTAATGGTCTAATCCAGTTTAATTATTTATGCTAAGCTAAGAGTGCTCCCATCAGACTCAGAGATTGGCTGAATGGATTAAAAAATGGTAAAACTCAACTGTTTAACTCTAGGGGAGTTGTAAAATGAGCCTATTTAAAATAAAGGGTGTTCCTTTAACGGCAATGCCCCATGTGTAGCACACCAGGGATGTCAGGGTAAGATATATATTGTCAATTGACAAGAGATTTTTCTATATAGTGTATCTGTAAACATAACCGTGCAAGCAGTGCAGGATGAACTGAAAAAAGAGCGGCACATGTTTGATATGTGCATTGATATTAAAGCATATGGTGTCAGAATTGCCTTCTTGATGAGTATTGATGTAAACCAGAGGTGCCCAAACTCGGTCCTGGAGGGCCGGTGTCCTGCAAAGTTTAGTTCCAACCCCAATCAGATACACCTGGGCTAGCTAATCAAGCTCTTATAGGCTTTCTATAAACATCCTTGCAGGTGTGTTGAGGCAAGTTGGAGCTAAAATCTCCAGGACCGAGTTTGGACACCCCTGATGTAAACAGTCAGTCAAATCTAAAGTGAAAGCAATTTTTATATATTATTCGTGACTTAAAGTGACAGCATCCTAATAATACTCTGTTTATACTGTTAATATAAATTAAAATATCATCAAAAGGTAAAACATTCAGTTCTCTTAACTAATTATCCTTCAAATTTATCAATATGCATATAGAATTTATATGATCTATTTAGAATCTATGTATATCTATACTGTAAGTGTGTGTGTGTGTCTGGTTATGTATATATAATATGGTAGACTCCACTGTCTTTTACTTTTAAAACCCATAGCTATTTTTTCATATTATTACTACTTATTCCATCTGAAATAGTAATAGAGAAGTGGGCTCTGTTTTAATGTGCCCATGCATCTGAAGTGTAGAGTTCACTTCTCATTTCTAGAAGTATAAAATCTATATTCACTGAATTGAATTGAGAATCTAATTAAATCAGGACATCTGAATTAATACCCAGCCCTAATAACGACAATGTTTGTATCAATAAAAAAAGCAACTGACTGTTTGCTGTCCTTGACATGCATGTTTGTCCATTGCCGTTGAGTCCAGGTGGACATGGACCACAAATGTATCCAGCAGAGGTGTATGTACTCTCGAAACACTGGACTCCAGGGTAACAGGGCCGACTGGTACATGGGTTCTGGCCTTCAAAAGGTGTGTAGATGTTTACAGTTATTACAATCAAGCAAATGAACAGCGAATGCATTGCTGAGGTTTAGTTATCTATTATTCTTACCTGGTATAAGCTTGGGTTTGAAGGAGCCGAGGTTAACCACACTTTCTGAGGTTATTTCATGTGTACCTTCATTCATTTTGTCCACTGTCTTTTCTGTAAAAAAAACAAACAAAAACAAATTGTCTATTTCATAATGTACTTTTTTCATTTTAGCTCATAACTCTAACGTTGGTGGCACGGTGGCTCAGTCGCTAGCACTGTCGCCTCACAGCAAGAAGGTCGCTGGTTTAAGTCCCGGCTGGGGAGTGTGGGGCTGTGTGGAGTTTGCATGTTCTACCGATGTTTGCATGGGTTTTCTCCGGGTGCTCCAGTTTCCCCCATAGTTCAAAGACATGCGGTGTAAGTGAATTGGGTAAAACAAAATTGGCCGTAGTGTATGAGTGTGAATGTGAGAGTGTATGGATGTTTCCCAGTACTGGGTTGCGGCTGGACATGGAATAGTTGGCGGTTCATTCTGCTGTGGCGACCCCTGATAAATAAGGAACTAAGCCGAACGGGAAATGAACTTTAACGTAGCTCATAATTATGACTTTTGATTTAATTTGTGAACTTTTAATCTCATAAGCATTTTTCTATCTCATAATTACACATTACGCATGACATAATCATTACTTTTTATCTCATAATATAAACCTTTTGTGTCATCATTATTCCATCTTTTTGACATTGGACATAATTTTGACTTTTTATCTCTTAATGTAGACTTATGTCATAATTTTTTACCTCATAAAAATGAAACTTTTTATCTTTTATGACCAACTTTGACTTTGGTCATAATGCACTTTTTACCTCATAATGTAGACTTTTTATGTCCTAATTGTTATCTCATAATTTTGACTTTTTATTTATTTTTATCTCATAATATAGACTTTTTATGTCATAATATTTATTTATTTTATAATTTTTACTTTGGTCATAATCCATTTTTTATTTCATTATTTACACTTTATGCTTTTTATGTCATAATGTAAATTTTTTTAAGTCCTAATTGTTCTCATAATTTTGACTTTTTATGTCATAATATTTATTTATCTCATATTTATTATATATATATATATATATATATATACACATACACACACACACACACACATACTTATATACATATTTTATTTCATTATTTAGACTTTATAATTGACCTTTTGTCACAATGTAGACTTTTTGAATACCAATTGTTATCTCATAATATTGACTTTTGATGCAGATTTTATAATGAAATGAAAAACGTATGAGATAAATTTATAAGATAATTTTTTATTTATTTTTTATCTCATAATGTAGACTTTTTATGTCATGAGATTTTTTTAAATATCATAATTTAGACTTTATGATTATGAATTTTTATCTCATAATGAAGATTTTTTGAGTCCTAATTGTTATCTAGATATTTTGACTTTTGATGCAGACTTTATAATGAAAGAAAAAATGTATGAGATTAGTTTATGAGATACATTTTTATTTATTTTTATCTCATAAAGTAGACTTTTTATGTCATAATATTTCTTTATCTCACAGTTTTGACTATGGTCATAATGTAGTCTTTTTTTTTTCTCATAATGTAGATTTTATGTCATGATATATTAATTACACTTTTTACTAATTATAATTATGACTTCTTATGTCATAATGTAGACTTTTTGAGTCCTAATTGTTATCTCATAATTATGACTTTTTAATGTAATAATGCAGTCTTTCTGTGTGATAATTATCTCATAATTATGACGTTGGTTAGAAACATCTATAATGTGACGTATCTGTAATGTTGTCATATTGTGTCAATCATTAAAACTGGTTTAAATTAACAGGTGCAATTGCTGGTTACCATTCATTTCAAATAGTTACAAAATTAAGTGTACACATTTTACTTTCTTGCACTGACCTTATATTCTGAAATAAAGATATGGTATAAAGGCATACGTTTGCAGGACATCCCATCTCCAATGAGGGGGTCAGGACAGGGTCCACACACAAACGAGCCCACCGTGTTTCTGCAGGAAACCCCAGAGTAACATGGAGCTGATAAACATTCATCATCGTCCTCATCGCAGATCACACCTGCAGGACACAAGCAGCAGGAGAAAAGTAACAGCTACACCAATGTTTAAGCTGATTTTTTTCCAGATTCTTTTGTGGTAGGTGACTGAAGTGAATTGACCTGTAAAGCCCTCTGCACACTGGCAGGTGAAGGAGTTTAGTGCGTCCACACACATTCCTGAGAGACATGGGTTCGACCTGCAGTCATCCACATCGGCTTCACACCTGAGCCCCTCCAGACCGGCAGGACAAACACACAGGTATTCACCAGAGCCCGGGGGGAAGTTTATGTTAGTCACACAGGATGCTCCATTTTGACAGTCACATGGGTCAACTGACACCTGGAAATATAAGATGAAACCATTAATAAATTTATATACATTTAGAGAGTGAGAGAAAGAGATTTTTTGTATAAAATATTGGTGTTGTGTTGTATTAAAATGAATACAAACATTTGCTCAGCAGTAAAAACATCTTCTGTAGCAGTAAACAAGCAATATTTGGTGGAATAACCCAGATATTCAGTCAAAGCTAATGTAAATATTAAGTCAAACATAAAGATTGTGATATTTTGAGTCAGAAATTGTAATCATAGCATAATGTAAAGGGAATCTGTAATGATAATACACTTCAATCTTAGCTGTTTTTTTTTCTCATTATTTTGACTTTGGACGTAATTATGACTTTTTATCTCATAATTTTAGTATTTATTAGGACTTTTTAATAATATGCCTACTTGTATCATAATTTTTATTTGTCATAACTGTCCATATAATTAATTTTAATTATTTCCTTTTTTTAAATTCAGTCTTTTTAATCTCATATTTTGACTTTCTGTTTCATAAATGTAGAATTTCATTTTTTGTCTTATTGTTGTGTTTAAGACTTTACATTGACCAGGCCCGTGGCCAGGGGGGATTCAGGTAGTTCGAAAGACCCACCCCAACACTCACAAAGGTCCAGAATTTGTCCCATACATGAGCCACATACATTTGTCCGATTTTGACTGCTATGTCATCCTAAATTGTAAAAATAATCAATCACAGAAGGCTTTAAGACCAAGCAGAATCCTCTGTCGGCTGTCACTTCGGCGTGACTTCTGCTAATCATTTTTGACCAATGCAAACAATTATTTTTGAGTCCAACATCCAGCTGTGCAAGAAAACTTATAGTCTGCTTTAAGTGAAGTCATCTTTCACTACTATATAACTATTTTACAAATAAATTTTATTCTAAATCTTGGACCTTATACTTGAAAGAAAAAATGACCAATAAAAATGTGTGAAGCACCAAATGTGGCGCATATTAAAGTAAATTTTAATACTAATTTGGCTATTGTTGTTATCCATGAATTTTCAATGTTACCTTTTTACAGGAGAGGCTAGAAAAATCATCAAGCTCTGCATTATTATTATTATTATTATTATTATTATTATTATTATTATGTTTAATTTTGGGCTGCATGGTGGCGCAGTGGGTAGCACAATCACCTCACAGCAAGAAGGTCGCTGGTTCGAGCCGCGGCTGGGTCAGTTGGCGTTTCTGTGTGGAGTTTGCATGTTCTCCCCGTGTTTGCGTGGGTTTCCTCTGGGTGCTTCGGTTTCCCCCACAAGTCCAAAGACGTGGTATAGGTTAATTAGGTAAGCTAAATTGGCCGTAGTGTATGTGTGTGAATGAGTGTGTATGGATGTTTCCCAGTGATGGGTTGCAGCTGGAAGGGCATCCAGTGGCGTAAAACATATGCTGGATAAGTTGGCGGTTCTTTCCGCTGTGGCGACCCCAGATTAATAAAGGGACTAAGCCGAAAAGAAAATGAATGAATGAATGAATAAATTAATAATTATTATTTTTTTTATTCAATGGCCAAATTCTGACTGAGGAAAGTTGAATGTGCTGGCCAGTTTGTTATTTGCCTAATAAATGACAATTAAAATGTCACTAAAATGAAGTGTTTAAACCTCTCAATTAAATAGAAAAGAGGCAAATACCTGCAAAAAGGTCCACTTTTTGAGAAAACAGAACCACCCCTTTCACCAGGCTGGCTACGGGCCTATTGACTGTGGAAACCTGTTTAATATCTAATTATATGAGTTATCTATTGACAATACACACAATTGGTATTGATAGTTCCATTAGGACCCTTTAACACTGCACAAAATGTGTAATGTTAGTTTATTCTTTAGCTTTTCTATGTATTCTTCACAGTAGTTAAAAAAATAACTGTTCACCGAAATGCTTTTTTGGGTAGAGCCTAATGACATTGCTGCAAAAACCTATATATTTAAGAGTGTACATCAAATAGTATACAAGTTTTATCCAGATCTAAGAGTTCGCAAATATTTTTGGTAGCAATTTGGCACCCCCTTGTGGACAGCAATGGAGACATACCTTTTCTTCCAACAGACAACAGTCATCGTACAAAACTCTTAAGTGTTTGGGTGCAAAATATTTCTGAAAGTCACATTTAGCAGATGGCCTCCAGATCATCTCACCTTCACTGCTGCTCGTGACTCTGCATTACAGTCATCAGTTACAGCCAGGTCAAAGGTCACCGGTGTGCTGGACAGAGCTTTCCAGATGAGCAGACCAGCTGGAGAGAGAAGTGCATCTCTGGGTCCTGAGCGGAGCGTGAAGAAAACCGCAGAGCCCTCCGGATCAGAGGCAGAAAACTGATAGACAAAATCCTCTCCGGAGAAAGCCTTCAGACTGGACTGTCCCGGGTGAAACACAGGTGGCTCGTTTTCTAGAATAACACATCAAACATTAGGAAAAGACCAAGTTATGTACATTTGAAAGGAAAACACACTCATATTTCAAACATTCTGCATTTTCATTTAATGTATTGTGAGCTTCTATGCCAGGGGTGTCCAAACTCAGGCCTGGAGGGCCGTTGTCCTGCAGATTTGACCTCCACCTTGCCTCAACACACCTGCACAGATCTTTCTAGAATGCCTAGTAAGAGCTTGATTAGCTAGCCCAGACGTGTCTGATTGGGGTTGGAACTAAACTTTGCAGGACACCGGCCCTCCAGGACCGAGTTTGGGCACCCCTGTTCTATGCTAATATGATACTGTACATTCAAAAAAATTACACTGTGTCAAAATTGCAATGTTGAGAGGGAAATAAGTTGTTAAAAAGTTGTAAAATACACTATTGGTCTGGTAGCCCTAAATAAAACAAAATGTTTAAACATAATAAACATATTTTGGTTCCACTAATTGCACAGCAAATATTTTAAACTTAAAATTGTTAAACAAGCAGACATTATAGTGGCATTCACTATAAACTGCATTTATTATCATCAATGCTGAGTCTAAACAAACTTAAAGCAAAGCTGAAACTAGCAGTGTGTATGAAATAGAGTATATGTGGCTCTCATTCAGCACTAGTCTATATTTTGCTTCTTGACTGCATTATAAGTTACTTTGGAATATAAGTTGCAGTGTTTTTTGATGTCAGTTTGATTAGCATATTTAAATAACTTAGTTCAGGCAATAATAAAAATGATGAAGTTATTTATTAGGACTTGGAAACAGGTAATAAAACGATTCTGACCTTTTGATATACTGCATCTGCTTCCTATAGCTCAATACTACTGCCATGTAGTGGACACTATGAAAAGTTTGGTTTGTTTATTCTTACAAAAATGAGTGTAAAATAACACTATAATAATAATTATAAAATAAAATAATATATATGAATTAATTACAGTTAGTCTGCATAAACATGAAAATCTTCGTTTTTGTTGTACTTTACTATCTTTATTGAGCTTATAGAGAATGGGAATGTGCCGTAACCACGCAATGGAGCCTGATCTCTATTGATTTATTGTATCATATATAGGCTACACTCATCATAATAAACTATACAGCGTTCAAATAAAGAAGAAGAAAAATCATATGGAATAATGTTTTTCTCGCGGTAGCTCGTTAATGCCCTCTCAGTTACGGATAAACTCGTTCGTTTATTTGATCCGTCCCCTCTGCGTCTGTGCTCGGCTTCTCCAGCCACACTTCACCGCTGGAGACAGAATGTTATGGATTACATATTTTCAGCTTCGCAGACACACACGAGCCTTTATAAAGGTAGATACACCACAGTCTATTTTATTCATTTATTTTATTATTTAAAAAAATAATACTTTAAAATGGTTTGTTTCCCTGTTGTGATTTCCATTGTTTTACATTGTGCGCTCCTGCGTTGGTATACAAATATGGCCGACCGGAACACGCCTTGACGTGGTTCTGTTAGAATCCGCGGACGTTCGATACACGTCACAAATAGAACAGGCAGAAACACTGGCGCTCTCTCCACTGCACGTCACTGCACAATTTCACTTAACTTTGATGAGTAAAAGGCATTGCTATCCCCAAAATAATTTAGGTAAACAGTTCTTTCTTAGCTCAAATGTAGTTTTCCCCTTCTAGCATCTGCTGTGTATATCACAGGACTCTACTTTTTTGTAACTAGTGGTTGTAGACATCGGAAGCATCTGGAGAACCGGAAAACAATGACAGGTAAGTGAGAGTCAGGTGTTTCTGTTGCAGGAAAATTAGCAAGGGGATCGCTTGGAGAAATACTTGAAGAACTGGAGAACAGCTTGTGAATCACTAGAGATCAACAATCAGGTACAGAACTGTTCCCATTGTCATTTACAATCTGCTTGTCAAGTCGTGATGTATGGAATACTGGGTCCAAGCCGCTTTCCATTTGAATTGGGTATATGCACAGCTATTCATTTAGTTGTTCAAGTGTAAAACGAGATGAAAGACCTTGTAAATGCTAGCGCCATCAGTAGCAGCAGGCGAGCGCAGAAACTCCATTGAAAATACTGGGGTAAAATAAACTGTCATAATTTAAAGACGTGGCGGGGGGAAATGCAATGTAATTCAGTGCTTCTTGTCCGGTCTGAGACCCACTTTATATCGTATATCTATCAGGCAGTGGAGATCACTGATTTTTTTTAAAAATCAGACCTTTTATAATGGAAAGACAGTTCACCTGAAGCCCTGGGGATGGCTGACTGTAAATTAAAAGTCCGTGTGCATATACCCCATTGAGAAAATATTCGTTTATGACCACTTTTTAGTCATATCACACATTAAAGTGAATTTTATATAAAATCATGGTGTACACAACAGTCTCTGGACTTGCTGCATCACAGACACAAATATTATAACAATTTATAAAAAAATGTATCACTTTCTGGCCATCGGATATAAGGCATGTATATATACATATATTGCGATCGTGATTTTCGAAAGTATTTGTGATTTTCATCGCTTTGTAAACGTTTATTATTACCATTTGTTGAGTCTCCCCATACAGTTTGATAGAGCTTGGACCTGTGATGTCACACTTAACAAGCGGATAGATATATAGGTAGGTAGAGAAAATGGATGTCTATCCAAGAGGAAGGGTTGGGTGGGAATATAGGAAGGCAAAAAAAGAAAAAAAAAAAGATGTCCTTCCAAGCAGAAGGGGTGGTGGTGGGAATATCGGAAGGAAAAAAAGGAAAAAAAGATGTCCTTCCAAGAAAAAAAGAAGAAAAAAAGAGGAAGGGGTGGTGGTGGGAATATCGGAAGGAAAAAAAGACATGTCCTTCCAAAAAAAAAAAAGAAAAAGAAAGATGTCCTTCCCCAAAAAAAAGATTACCTTCCAAAAAAAAAAGAAAAAAAGAGGAAGGGGTGGTGGTGGGAATATAGGAAGGGAAAAAAAAAGAAAAAGAAAGATGTCCTTCCCCAAAAAAAAGATTACCAAAAAAAAAAAAAAAAAAAAAAGAAGAGGGGGTGGTGGGAATATAGGAAGGAAAACAATAAAAGGAAAGATGTTTTCTCTAGCAAAAAAGAGAAAAAAGTCTTTCCAAGAGGAATGGGTATGGTGGGAACATAGATAGGAAAAAAGAAAGAAAAAAAGATGCCTTTCCAAGCGAAAGGGGTGGTGGTGGGAATAGGAATGAAAAAAGAAAAAAACATGTCCTTCCAAAAAAAATAATAAGAAGAAGGAGTGGTGGTGGGAATAGGGAGGAAAAAAGAAAAAAAGATGTCCTTCCAAAAAAAAAGAAGAAAAAGAGGAAGGGGTGGTGGTGGGAATAGGGAGGAAAAAAAATAAAAGGAAAGATGTTTTCCCAAGCAAAAAAGGGAAAAGGTTTTTCCAAGAGGAATGGGTACGGTGGGTACATAGATAGTAAAAAAGAAAGAAAAAAAGATGTCTTTCCAAGAAAAAGAGGTTGCGGTGGTGGTGGGAATAGGAAGGAAAAAAAATAAAAGGAAATATGTTTTCCCTAGCAAAGAAGGGAAAACGTCTTTCCAAGAGGAATGGTATGGTGGGAACATATAGTGCATCTGGAAAGTATTCATAGCGCTTCACTTTTTCCACATTTTTTATGTTACAGCCTTATTCAAAAATGGATTAAATTAATTTATTTCCTCAAAATTCTACACACAATACCCCATAATGACAAAGTGAAAAAAGATTTTTTTAAATTGTTGCAAATTTAATAAAAATAAAAAACCTGAAAAATCACATGTACATAAGTATTCACAGCCTTTGCTCAATACTTTGTTGATGCACCTTTGACAGCAATTACAGCCTCAAGTCTTTTTGAATATGATGCCACAAGCTTGGCACACATGTCTTTGGGAATTTTTGCCCATTCCTCTTTGCAGTAACTCTCAAGCTCTATCAGGTTGGATGGAAAGCGACGGTGTACAGCCATTTTCAGATCTCTCCAGAGATGTTCAGTAGGATTTAGATCTGGGCTCTGGCTGGGCCAGTCAAGGACATTCACAGAGTTGTTGTGAAGCCATTCGTGGTTTTGCGCGGTGTGCTTTAGGTCATTGTCCTGCTGGAAGATGAACCGTCGCCTCAGTCTGAGGTCAAGAGCACTCTGAAGCAGACCAGAGAATTTTGTTTCAGATGCCTTTTGGCAAATTCCAGGTGGGCTGCTATGTGCCCTTTACTAAGGAGTGGCTTCCCTCTGGCCACTCTACCATACAGGCCTGATTGGTGGATTGCTGCACAGATGGTTGTCTTTCTGTAAGGTTCTCCTCTCTCCACAGAAGAACGCTGGAGCTCAGAGTCACCATTGGGTTATTGATCACCTCCCTGACTAAGGCCCTTCTCCCCCGATCACTCAGCTTAGATGGCTGGCCAGCTCTAGGAAGAGTCCTGGTGCTTCCAAACATCTTTCACTTACGAATGATGGAGGCCACTTGGAGTGAACTTTCAGAGCAGCAGAAATGGAAACAGAATGTACCTGAGCTCAATTTAGAGCTTCACGGCAAAGGCTGTGAATACTTATGTACATGTGATTTTTCAGGTTTTAAATTTTTTATAAATTTGCAACAATTTATAAAAATCTTTTTTCACTTTGTCATTATGGGGTATTGTGTGTAGAATTTTGATTCTTTTGACATTAATTTAATCCATTTTGGAATAAGGCTGTAACATAAAAAAATGTGGAAAAAGTGAAGCGCTATGAATACTTTCCGGATGCACTGTAGATAGGAAAAAAAAGAAAAAAGATATCCTTCAAAAAAAGAGGAAGGGGTGGTGGTGGGAATAAAGGAAGGGAAAAAAAACGAGATGTCCTTCCAAAAAGAAAAAAAAGAGGAAGGGGTGGTGGTGGGAATATAGGAAGGAAAAAAAAAGAAAAGGAAAGATGTTTTCCCTAGCAAAGAAGGGAAAAAGTCTTTTCAAGAGGAATGGGTATGGTGGGAACATAGATAGGAAAAAAAAGATGTCCTTCCAAAGAAAAAAAGATGTCCTTCCAAAAGG
>CAIGQV010019070.1:10294420-10313909 GCA_903798115.1 Danio jaintianensis | reverse complement strand
AAGGAAAAAAAAAAAGATGTCCTTCCAAAAAAAAAAAAAAGAGGAAGGGGTGGTGGTGGGAATATAGGAAGGAAAAAAAAAAGGAAAGATGTTTTCCCAAGCAAAAACAGGAAAACGTCTTTCCAAGAGGAATGGGTACGGTGGGAACATAGATAGGAAAAAAGATGTCCTTCCAAAGAAAAAAAAAGAAAAAAGATATCCTTCCAAAAAAAAGAGGAAGGGGTGGTGGTGGGAATAGGTTGTTTTCAATCATGTGGTTCTGGTGACGCGCGAAATTCAGATGGAAGGCAAGAAGTAAAAAAACTGAATGGGAGACAGAGGAAAGTCCGTATTTTTGCGATTTATACCATTTCAAAGGAGATATAAATAGAAAATAACCGCATATGTTGGGCATGATCCTTATACACAATGAAGAGGACAGAGTTTTCTACTGAACTAAAATATATTTGCCTGTCATCGAGGCGGTATATACTGTATAAGCTATTACATTACATGAAAAAATACTATAGTAAATACTATAGTGTTTGGAAGCATACTATAGATAATTACTTGAATTAAACTGTCGTAGTAATTATATTGTTTCTGTGGTACAACACAACTGTAGTAATAAACAAATTATTCAATAGGCTTCAGTTCTCTATGCTATGATTATACACCATCACAATGCACCACAGTTTACACTAACGTTACAGTACTTATTACAGTTTATCAGTTTACTATGCTTCAGTATTCTGTAGCATTCATTAACAAGGAGTTGTAGACATTATACACTTTACTATGTGGGTCAAAAACATGTTTATTATAAATTACTATAGTTTTGTTCCCATGCGGATATCTTCCAGGCATCACGAAATAACAGATGAAAGCATACAAAAGCGTGGACTCATAGTTTACATTATTATTTATTTATTTTTGTAAGGGGGAAAAGTACTCCACAACAGGCTAATAACTGTCTAGTTTTGTCGCAAGGGTTGCATTTCTTTGTTGTTCGGTTGATGAACTTACCATCAACAATCATTCACCGCTGCTGCGCATATAGACGTTAACGTTATGGTTGTTTATTCCACCGAAACGGCAGTAAAGACATGGATTATTGCAAACAAGACGAAGATTTCATTACAGCGATTACATGCAGGGTACGTTATTTATATTCTCCTGTATTTTGTATAAGTGTGATGGTGTTTGTATCTGATTTTTATATAACATATTAACATATAATACACATAGTTAGGCCTGTATATAATCCTTATTGGTGCTGTCAAACGAATTATCGCGTTCAAAAAAGTTTGTACACATGGATGTATTGAATAAATGTTTATTACATGCCGCCTTTTCTTCCGTTTTTCAGCCAGTTTCTTGAACTTTCCCCCGTTTATGAGCAAAATCTTTTGGAAGTCTATAAAAGCTGTTCGGCATGTCTAATTTTGGCCGATTTAAACAATTATAAACATCATAAAACTGAAACATTTTGATGCTCTGATAGCGATTCCTATGTAAAAGAATCACTTCCTGCCCTCCATCTGAAATTCGTGCGTCATTAATGACGTCATGTGAAAACAAATGAAGCAAAAAAGGGAAAAAAGTCTTTCCAAGAGGAATGGGAATGGTGGGAATATAGGAAGAAAAAAAGAAAAAGAAAGATGTCCTTCCCCCCCAAAAAAATGTCCTTCCAAAAAGAAAAAGGAAGGGGTGGTGGTGGGAATATAGGAAGGAAAAAAGAAAAAGAAAGATGTCCTTCCCCCCAAAAAAAATGTCCTTCCAAAAAAAAAAGAAAAAGGAAGGGGTGGTGGTGGGAATATAGGAAGGAAACAAAATAAAAGGAAAGATGTTTTCTCTAGCAAAAAAGAGAAAAAAGTCTTTCCAAGAGGAATGGGTATGGTGGGAACATAGATAGGAAAAAAGAAAGAAAAAAAGATGCCTTTCCAAGCGAAAGGGGTGGTGGTGGGAATAGGAAGAAAAAAAAGAAAGAAAAAAAATGTCCTTCCAAAAAAAACAAAAAGAGGAAGGGGTGGTGGTGGGAATAGGAAGGAGAAAAAAAAAAGTAAAAAAAAAAAAAAAAAGATGTCCTTCCAAGAGGAAGGGGTGGTGGTGGGAATATAGGAAGGAAAAAAGAAAAAAAGATATCCTTCCAAGCTAGAAAAGAAAAAGTCCTTCCAAGTAAAAGGGGGTGCTGGTGGTTATAGGTACCATATATCTTGGTATTTAGACAGAGACAGATAGTTGTAGGATTTGGGGTTTGATTTAAATATACAGTGCTCATATATAAGTACACCCCTCACAAATCTATCTTTTAAATTCATATTTTTAATAGGAAGCTATACAATATTATGTTTGTGCATATACATTAGATTAGTCAGTACTGACGCCAAATCTGGAGCTTATCTAACAAAATAACTTACGATAATGGTCCAAAAACTAGTACACCCAAATTTATATGTTATAGAAAAATATGAAATACAAATTTAAAAAAAGAGGAAAAATCAAAGAGAAGCAAAAAATGGAAAATTTTTGTTTGCTTGAATTTAACTGTATTATCTTTCAATTTCTAAATATGTTTGGTGAGTAAAATATTATTTTAATAAATATATCTGATTAATAAATCTGTTTTGTTTAAATGCGTCAAAATACATTGCCTATATTCACTGAGAAATAGATAAAAATATTCATTTTCAAAATGGGGTGTACTCAACTATGCTGAGCACTGTATATTAAATATATATTGACTTAAAAATATATATGACATATTCCTGTTTATAGCATTGAATACAATTATTTGTTATAATATACAATAAATTAATTTGTTATTTTATGGTATATTTAAAGCTGTATTTCATGCGATGTGTTCTCCTTGGACAAATAAATTTCCCTCTGGGATTAATAAAGTGAAATTAATCAATCAAAGTCTGTATTTTGTCATCACTGTTTTGGTTTTACATTTGGTTTCTTTAGTTTGCCTGCAGTAAACTCATGAAAACTGTAAACTTGGTTCTGTAGTCACAATTACAGGCTACTTTGCTTCTTTTATATAGAATGGGGGAAATAAGTATTGAACACGTCACCAGAAAACATTACTAAAGGTGCTGTTGACTTGTTGGTAACGATCAAAGAAATCCATACATGCAAAGAAAACAAAATGGGTAACAATGTAAAATAATGGTCCATTAGTTAATATATTTAGTAACATTAACAAACAATTAGTAATGCATTTATTACAGTATTTATTCATCTTTGTTAACATTAGTTATTTAAGTTAAAAAAATGTTTGTTCATGTTAACTCACGGTGCATTAACTAATGTGAACAAGCACAATTTTCAATTTGAATAATGCATTAGTTAATGTTGAACCATGATTAATAAATGCTTTATTAAGATTATTCATACTTAGTTAATGCTAGTAAATACATTACTTAACATGTTACCAAAACCATTACTTTAGTGTTACCAAAAAATGTATTGCCTATTATCAGATACTAGCACTTAATGATAACGACTTGATGGAAATGCTACAGTAATTCAGATTTGTTTTTGTTTTTTTTGTTTTTTTACAAACTTTGAAAAGATTTGCTTCACGTTAGGATGGAAACTCTTTTACTGAACGCTAAATCACTACTTGTGGATCCTGACGATGAAATGATCACTTTGTGCAAGAAACCGACCAATACACTGAAAAAAAATTATTCAAAGATGATTCCTTGGATTTACTAAATTTTTTCTTTTTAAAGTTGTAAACAATTTATTTGGGCTGATTTTAAACAAATTAAGTTGAACATTACTCAATTTAGTTTGTTTAAATTCAACACATAAATTGTTTGCAACAATTTTGCAGACATCATTTTTTTCAGTGTATTTAAATGATTAACTATTAAATTAGCTACATTTCAAACTGTTTTGAGCGCATTCACAACAATCTCAAATGTCAACTTAATGTCGCATAATATTGAGCAGACCTTTTCTTTAATGTTCTGCTGGAAAAAACAGTCACCTACATCTTGAATGGTTTGGAGGTCTATAAATACAGTGGCTGAGAGAGCTTAACGCGCTGCAATTTAAGAAAACACATGCAATTACAAAAAACACCAGCAAATTAAGAAAAGATGTTCATCGGTTTGACAGCAAAAGTGTTGCAAATCCTCACAACGCAAACACATTAAGAACCCACATAGCAAAAATTATCTGGCCCAGCTCTGGCCCACACAATCAACTTTTGCTTGGCCCACATGCCGCAGTGAATTATGGTACATGACTGGACCAAGTCTGGCTTCCAAACAAGGGCCAAACATGGATCTTATCTGGGCCAAGTCTCAGCCAAGTTAATAACACATAACTGGGCCAGATATGTTGGTGTGTCACGACTGCAATGAAATTGATAAACCCATGAAGCATTGCACTTTATGCATGCCATGGGTGTGCTTTTGTTTGAAGCGACCTGATTGGTAGAATTTTTTTTCTTTACTCAAAAATAATTTAAATGTGTGTCAAGATAGGCCAAATTTGGCCAAAATCTGGGCCAAATACTACATTTGAAACTTGTGTGCCACCTCTGGCAAACCAGTGCCAGATGAATACCTTATGCCAAATCTGGACCAGAATTCTTTGCTACCTGGGAAAATAGCTGCAATTTCTCACAACACAAACAAATTACAAAAATGCACTGCAGTTTCTCACAACACATACTACGGAACACAATGAAAATATTTCAAAACCCAAAAACGTGACGGACCTGACTATTTAGATTATGGATATTAAGGCTAATAATAGGACAAGGAAATTGTGTAATCAGGATGTTAAAATAAACAAAAAACCTTTTAAAGAACCTTTTAAAGATCAACTACAACTTCAATGAGCAATAGTCACGGCACAATAAGCAAATCCTAGCCTGGTCTGTCATGTTTTTGGGTCATGTTTCTGTCAAACTTAATTTGCTGGTGTTTTTTGCAATTGTATTTGTTTTCTTAAATTGCAGCACGTTAAGCTCTCTCAGCCACCATACAATAAATTGAGCAGCAAATTACAATTTTTGGATGAACTATCCCCTTTAATGGAAAAATATGACCAAACAAAAAAGTCAGAGCCAAAATGGAAGGAAAACAAACCTCTAAAATATATTACCGCTCTAAAAACGAAACTGATTTGAAATAAGACAGAATTGAACATACTCTCAGCGATGGACCAGCTGTATTTGGAAAGATCTGGTCTGCACGTCAGACATGGACTGTTTGGACTGTGATCCCCCTCTCCAAAACACAGGCCGTCAATACTACACGTTCTGTTCTGAGGAGAGATTTAGAAAAAAGCAAAATAATGTGCAACAGAATATCATTAGCATTTTTGTGGCTGCTTAAATGGTAACTTTTAAACCATTTCCTGCTAGGTTTAACTGTACAGTGTGAGAGAGGAACAATGCAAGCTTTGTTCGACTGGTTTTGACCTGGAATTATTTTGCTGTACATAATTACAAGGCTGAACGCTAAATTGTTTCCTGTATTTAAAAAAGGCTAAACACACATAATGATAAATGATGAACAGCGTATGCAAACATTTCAAGATAAAAGAGTCCCAATGTGGGTTTATCTGCTGATGAAGTGTAAAGAAACAGTTTAAATAAATGACAAACAGATCATGGTGAACATCTGTTTTATTTGCTCGTGCTCTCCAAGGCTGTATGTATTTGATCAAAAATACAGTAAAAATGTAATATTGTAAAATATTTATTAGATACTTTTAAAATATGATCAAATATTTTTATAAATATTAAATTTTTTTTCTTTAGTACATTTTAATTTATTTTAGTATTTCATGAAGCAAAATGTTCAGCATCATTACTCATTAATCTTCAGAAATCTAATATGCTGATTTGTTATTATTTTTGTCATTATTATTATTATTAGTGGTAATACAGTAGTAGTAGTATACTGTCTATTTCTAGTCGAGTCTTAGTTATTAACATTATTAATGTTGAAAAAAAGATGTGCTCTTTTTGAGGAAAACTGTCATTTTTGATCAATTTAATGTATTAATGTGTCTGTTTCTTTTAAAAATCTTCTCCAAACTTCCGAATGGCATGTACAGGAGATATATTTATATGTAGATTTATATTTATCAACATACCGTTTAAGTATGTACACTTGAAACAGAACTGTAACATAAAGTGTTACTGACATCTCTGATATACTTTTACTATAGTAGCCTATATTTAAAGTACAAAAGGTTAGTAAACTTTTTTAAACGTAAAAAAAAAAACTAAAAAACTGAGAATTGATAGCACAGACCTTTAGTGTGCAGATAACCGAGAAGCTGACTGTGCAAATCTGACATGTCCCATCAAAAAGAGTGAATATCTTTGCATTGCTGAAGCTGTGTCCATCATTAGACACCTAGAAGACAGATAAACAAACAAATTAATGCCATTTTCAGTCTGTTTTAAAGGTACAATGAGCTGAATGTTTTTGCATTTACAAAGCATATTTGTCACAATCACCAGTGATCTAGCAGTTGCAGATCGCTGGAGAACTACAAATCCCATCATGCACCTCACACACATCAGTTCCAGTTCTCTCGCTGATTCCACACACACAACTGGAAACTCATTATAGACTGATTACAAGGACTATATATACTGCTCTCATTCTCACACACATTGTTGAGTCTTGTTTACATGTAACTTTACAAAGCGGTTTCTAGTCCAGTCTTGCCGTGTTTCCTGACCATTGTTTTGTTTATTGTTTATCCTGTTTGATCTCCTCTCCTGTGACCACAACAACTCTATGGAATACCCTCATGATACAGTTTTTTTCCTGTTTGACCATTGCCTGCCTGACTATGTTGTAAATAAACTGCGTTTGGACCCTCACCTCCATTGTCTTGTCACCCCGACTAATTGTTACAATAGGACTGAGTATATTTTATAGTATAGTTTTAGTTATTCCATGTGCACGGGTGTATAATGTTTTGAAACAAACGTGATTTGTAAAATGATTTGTGGCAAATGATTTGATTAAAAGCCAGTCATAACATGTTTTGAAATTGAATATAATACTGCATAGTCTTCGATGAATAAATAATTCAATAAAATTAATTGTTATTAAAGTTACAAACGGTACAATTTCTTATGCCTGAATGCTTTTAAGAATCTCTTAGTGTCACAGGCCTCAAAAACATATGCAAATGATAAATTATAATCCAGACTCAACATTGCAGATCCTGCGACGTGACTATTGCGAATGATCACATTGCAATATCGATGCTGAAATGATATATTGTGCAGCCCTAAATCAAATATTAAGTTTTGATATATTTATGGTGGTACAATTACAAAATGTATTCATGGAACATGATATTTACTTAATATTCAAAAGACTTTTGGTACTGTATAAGAGGAAAATCAATCATTTTGACTGACTGTTACAATAAACTGTTGGCTGTTCCTACAAATGTACCCATTCAACGTGGTTTTGTAGTCCAGGATCACATATGTCAGAGAGAGATTAGATTTCTCTGTTTAAATAACAGTTTAGAGCTCAGTTGTAAACAAAAAAATCACCTTGATTTGCCAGCGTAGCACTGGTTGGTGTGCAGCGGTGGAGGGATCTGCAGGTATCTGGCACTCTAATGCGGATGAACTCTGGAAAGAGGCTGGCACCAGTCGGGCATCATCCAAAGACCATTCGCCATCTACTATCTATGCAAATAGAACAAATACATTTACATTTATTCATTCAGCAGACTCTTTTATCAGTAAGTGACATACTGTACAAATGAGGATAATTGAAGTGTTTCAAATCACCAGAAAAGCAACAATACTGTATGCATGTGCTGTAACACGTATCGGTTAGTTTAACTTTTTTTTTTTCTTTAAATAAATAAAATTGCAGATGAAAAACAAACAAATACATAGAGTAGGGTGGAAAGATCAAGTGTTGATGAAACTAATGTTTTCAGCCGTATATTAAAAAGACTAAAAAATGTATATATTAAAAAGTGAAAATGTGCTGTTTGTCACCTTTTCCTTTACAACTTCACACTTGAGCTTATAGGACTTTTTAAATCCTTGACCAAGAACTTTAACAGATGAACAGACTCCATATTGGACATCACAAAGTCCTCCATTCTCCAATTCTGCAATCTCTGGAGTCTCATCTAAATCAGGAAAACAGATTAACTTGACAAACAAGTTAAAATCATCTCAAAATGCATTTTCCATTTACTCATAAATACATTTTACTGATATCAGTTTTACTCTCTAGAATGTACAAAATGCTTTTTTTCAAATAAAAAATTCATGTCATAAATTTTATAAATGTATTAAGAGTGTATATTTAAAAAAAAGTATATAAATGTTCTCTTTGAATATAAAAGAAATAATAGTAACATTACTAAAACTGAAATAAAATATATTCAAAATAAATAAAACACATAAATACAAAATACATAAATAAATAAATACAGCTATAGATAGATAATTTATATTACAAAATGCCAAAAGCTCATAAAATCATTACATTTGGATAAATAATAAAATCAATATAATACTTATGCTTTAAAATATGAACAAATAATTTAATAGTATATTAACTATAACAATATTACAATATGATAAATAACACTCAAATACCAAAAACATTCAAAACACACAAAACAAATCTTTTTAAATAAAATTAAATCAAAATAAATAAAAACTAAACTGATAAAAAAATTTATAACTGATAATTAATTAATAATAAATGTAAAAAAATTACAAAAAAATATACTGTAATTAGTAAAGCATGCTTTGTAATTAAATAAAAAATAACACCTTTTTAAAAACTTCTGTGTAACCTCTCAATGAAATAATAGCTCATAAATGCAGGATTTATGAGCTAATGTTAACTGAGAGGTGGCAAGATCCAGCAGGTTTTAGATGGAGTAATTCACTTAACTGAATTAAACTGAACTGAACTGTGACGTTTGTATTAAACTGAACAGAATCAGTTTTGTTTTATTATTAAACTAGACCAACATTTTTCCACAATTCTCCTGCCTGCCTGATATGGAGAAATGTTCCATAATTTGAAATATTTTGTTTTGTACCCCCTCTCTTTTCTTCATCTTCATGTTAAGCTGCCTTGGCACAATCTACATTGTAAAAATCACTATAAAATAAAATTGAGTTAAACAAAATTTCTTTGTATGAAGTAACTCTTACCTCAAATATACTGTTAAAAACACCCATATATAGACACACACTCACCAGACATTTGGCTGCAATCAAAAGATCCAAACCCAGGGAAGCACGAGCAACCCCAATCTGTGCACTGTCCATTCCCGCTACACAGACTGGGACACCTCAGTGAAACCAGAACATCCTGGTTCTTCTTCCTCCAGTCGACCTCCTCCAGCAACTTCCTCTCGCATTCATTCTCCAGCAGCGCTACAGTGGCTCCAACCCAGACCTGGTCGTCTTTAAGCTGCAGGTCAACCACACACATCTCCACCGCCGGCTCCATCACCTCACCCAGCAGGCGCCAGCAACCAGAACCAACCGTGGAGTTCCTCAAAGTGCCCTCGCAGAGCCTCCGAGCCTCACGTTCAGTCAGACCTAGTACGTAAAGTTAGTTAGTAAAAAGTAGTAAGTGGTATTAAATAAAAAATGCTGAACAAAGCCAATATAAGACAAAAGTTGCAGTAAAACAACAGTATAACAACAATAATACCATTAAAGATTAATAGCCTGGGAGAGTGTTACACTGCAAAAAAAAATATATATATATATATATATTTATATATATATTTATTTATTTATTTTTCTTACTTTTATTTCTTAGTTTTATCTTATTTCTTCTCCGAATTTAAAAAATAAAAATCTTAAATCATTTTCTAGATAAGTAAAAAATATGCCTTTGTTTTTTGAAATCAAGATTTCTGAAGTCAAATTTAAGTGAAATAATTTAAAATGATTCTTTAGCTTACCCAATTGGCAGATTACTTTGCTCCTTTTTAAGGAAAAACTCACTTAATTTTGACTATTAAGTCAAATGTTGACTATTTTGACTATTTTTACTTGTCAAATGCTTCTTGATTTAAACATTTTTAGATATATTTTAGATAAATAGACTACAAACAAGAGAAAATCTCTAAGTAAGAAAAGCTTTTTTTATGCAATGTAAAATTAAAAATGAGTCTTAAAAATAGCAATTATTCCACCATTTACTCACCCTTTACTTGTTCAAAACCTGTTTGAGCTTCTTTGTTAAACACAGAAGAAGTTAACTTGAAGAATACTGAAAACCTGTAACCGTGCACTTGCGTAGAATTAGTTTTTCCTACTATGGAAGTCAATGGCTTTCTTAAAAATATCTTCTTTTGTTTTCAACAGAATGAAGAAACTCATAAAGGGTGAGAAAATATTGCGTACATTTTCATTTTTGGGATAACTACCCCTTTATGTGCAAATTAATAAGTTCAGAAATATAAGAAAGGTATTTCTTGCCCATTCACATCTTTAAAAACTGAATTCTAAAAACAACCAGAAGCCAACAAAGGCACGGTAAAACTATTGAAATATGAGCATGATTGCACCTGATTCAGTAGGCCAGGAAAACACCAGCGCATCAGGAGAAACCCACGGAGAATGGTCTTCTGGGAAGTTATAAGCGGACTCCTGGAGGTTTGGAGAAGATCTAGAGTGGAATTGACGGCTCTGGCGTTTCTGACGTCTTTGAGATCTGTGTGGGTTCACGACACGTCTTTGATTGTGGGGTCTTTGGGGATTTGTGATGCGTCTGTGGATTTGGGATCTGCTTCCCTGTGATGTACGCTGTTGGATGGGCCTGATCTGAGTGGATCTGATGTATTGGGATGTGACGTCCAGTGTAGGGATGATGGAGGGAGAGCGGATGCGGGTTGAGGATGAACACTTTGAGGAAGAGTTGGACGGTTGGTGTTTCTCTTGTTGACATTGGCAGTAATTATGGAGAATTGAGTTGCTTTCATTGATCGTGATTTTGTCAAACAAGCTGGTGCTGGGGGCCAACCTGGATTTAGGGAAGAATGATAATTAATATTAAAAGGAATAAAAAAGTTTGGACAAAAAATGTAATTCTTGAAAAAATGAAAAGTTTATTTTATTATAAAGCTATTTAATCAATAAATTTGAAATATTTGTGAAGGATCATGTGACACTGATGATTGAGCTTAGCCATCACACAACAAATTACTTTTTAAAACATCAAAATAATGAATTGATTGTAAAAATATTTCAGAATATAACAAAAAAGCGTCCTTGATAAGCGCAAAAGATTGATCAAAAACATTAAAAAGCAATAAATAAAAGATAATGACATAATATATAATTAAAATGAAAACTGATAGCTTTAGGAGTACAGAATATTAATAATAAAATGACACTTTTAATATTTATTTACTCTTTATGTAATTATTTAAATAGTTATACTTAAAAAAAGCTTCTATTTAAAAACACTAATATTTTAATATAACAAAAACATGATAATAAAAATAATATTGTGAGACATACATTTTTTGGGGGAATTTTAAACTATTGATATTTTTATATTACACAAAATATTATAAACTATTCATTGGATAACATAACCACACACTGTTAAAAATATCCTTAAATGAGCAGTTTTCTGTATATTTTGTGATTCATGTTTTTATTTGTAATTGTTCTCAATTTTTTAATGCTGTTGAGTTGCACTATGGGACCTTGATCTTTCTTCTAACAACCTTTTAACCTTGAAAAGTTTCGAAAAGTGACTTTTATAAATACTTTTAATAGTTTAAAGTCATATATTGTCTGGGTTGGTGTTGTATATTATGGTACAAAAACCTTGTAATAAGCTGCCAGTACATTTTCTGTTCTTTTACAGACTTATATCTCTATATATTATATCTTATACATTATATTATTTCAAACTACTGAAAATGTCAATAAAAGTCACTTTGTTTCAACATTTACAACATCAAAAGTCGACAGAGCAGAGATCAACATCCCATAATGCAATTCACAACCGTAACACTTGTGAATCACAAAATACGGAAACTGTTAATTGACAGAAATCTTTTAGTGTAGCATCACAATTATTAAAATACACCATTATTTTAATATCGATGCATTCCTATAATCATCTACTTCTACAACTATTTCTCATAATTCTAGTATTATGTATTAAATATGATCAATATTCATAATATTAAACCTTGAATATAGCACTAACTGGACAGGGTGAGTCTCACCTCCATGCATTGATAAAAGATTTGCTGTCCTCCACAGTCTCTCCACCCTTTGTATGGTAGTCATTCATCTGTTGTCCATCAAAGGTCCCACACAGTCCTTCAGTGTGTCCTTTATCAGAGCCCGGAGCCCGTACAGTCACACTCATTCCCCAGTCAACCACATCCGCACGCACAAAAGCCCCAGTCAAGAACGTAACCTGGACAGATAAAGGACTTGACTGTAGGATCTGTGTAGCTACTGTATACGTTCTAGCTATCATGCTCTCAAACTTAAAGGGATAGTTCACCCAAAAATGAACTCAAATGAACTTTTACTCATCCTCCAATTCTGTACACACAAAGAAAGATATATTGAAGAATGATTAAAAAAACAGCCATTGACTCTGATAGTATTTTTTGTTCCTGTGGATTTCAATGGTTGCTTTTATCCAGCATTCTTCAGAATATCCTGTTTTGTTTTCAACAGAGAACAGAAATTTATTAAAGTTTAGATCCAATTGAGTGTGAGTAAATGGTGAGGAATTTTTAATTTTTTGGGTGAACTGTCCTTTTAAGATTAAAGCCAAGACCCTAGGGCGAATAGTAAGAAAAAATCTATAGTTTACACCACATTTCTCCAGCTGAATGATTACATTAAGAATGGAAACATCTTTTGTGTTACAAGTTTTGTTTTTGTTATGTTTAAATATGCAAATACAGGTATTATTCACGAAAACAAATTCCTTGTATGTGTGAACATACCTGTCAATAAAGCTCTTTCTGATTCTGATTATGTAATTAAATATGTGCTAATTTGCATACATTTCAAAATTAGAACACTGGATGAAATCAGGTCTTCAATCAATTCTTGATTCATGTTTTTTGATATATTGTGAAAAGTGAAAGGTTTTTACAGAGGGCTTTTTATCGCTCCATAACTCAAAAAGTGGTACAAAGAAAACTATTTTTTGTACATTTTATTCATTCATTCATTCATTTTCCTTCGGCTTAGTCCTTTTATTCATATCCAGCATATGTTTTACACAGCGGATGCCCTTTCAGCTGCAACCCAGTACTGGGAAACATCCATGCACACTCATTCACACACACACACACACACACACACACACACTCATACACTACGGCTAATTTAGTTTATTCAATTCACCTGTACTGCATGTCTTTGGACTGTGGGGGAAACCGGAGCACACGGAGGAAACCCACGCAAACACGGGGAGAACATGCACACATGAACTCCACACAGAAATGCCAACTGGACCAGCCGGGACTCAAATCAGCGACCTTTTTGCTGTCAAGCGACAGTGCTAACCACTGAGTCACCGTGTCGCCCAAAATATTGTACATAATAAGGCAAATTACATATGAACAAATCCTTCTGTAAAAACCTTCAGATTATAGATATGAATAAAACTATAATTTCGTAAGAGCTGCTGAAGTGAAGACTTTCAGCTCAGTGATGCAGAAATAAATTATTTTGGGAAAACTGCCCTTAAAAATATGAATTGTCATTAAAATCTACAGGCACAAATTGATAAAGTGCAATAAAAGAAACAATTAAAATCATGTTTTGTATGCTTCTTTTACATTACACTGATAACATTTAAAAAGCCCTAAATCTCAAAAAATTGACAGGTGCATGATAAACAGTGTTTTTGCCTGTAATGTCTCACTTTAAAGGGACAGTTCACCCAAAACTGAAAATTTACACAATAGTGGTTTTAAACCTTAAGGAAACCTTTATGAAGAAAGCTGGAAACCTGTAACCATTGACTTCCATAATAATTGTTTCTTCTACAATGGAAGTCAATGGTTACAGATTTTTTAGCTTTCTTCAAAATATATAATTTTTTTGTTTCAACAGACAAAAGAAAGTCAAACATGTTTGTGACAAGTGAAGGATAAGTAAATAATGACAGAATTTTGAGTTTTAGGTGAGCTATCCCTTTAAGGCAAGACACTACAGGCAAAAACATTCTTTCATGCACGTTACAATGTTCAGATTTGGTACTTTTTGTCTTTTTTTCAATGTAATGTATAAAGAAAATAACATTTATGTTTTTGTGCCAGAACAAACAAGCACTCACAGTGACTTTGCGTCCCTGGTAGGACTCAGAGACACAGATGCCACTTTTTTCCAGGTCTCCATTCTTCACAGAGAGCCGTGGTTTTGTTTCTCCTGCCAGTCCGTTACACATGTCATACGTGACGACATGAGGTCCGTCTCTGACAGCGAAGCCACAGACACATGAGGTGGGATGAGCAGTCATACCGGCACATTCCCACTGCCGAACATGCACCTCAAACGGCCGATTGGTGCTCCGGTACAGCACAAATGTGCCAATCTGATAGTTATCATACCTCCTGGGAACAAACACACAATCATGATTGACATACATTTGCATTGAAAAGTATTCTGAATTAACAAATGTATTTAAATACGTTAAATGTACATTTCTGAGAATGGTAGAGCTTCTACCTGCCGTCAAATGTGATGATATGAGGATCCGTAAAAGTGTAACAATGAGCAGATGGGACGTCCTGCACAAGAATCTGAGAGGAATTGATTTATTATAAACAGTTATATTGATATATTGTGTACTGGCAGTACGTATTATTTTACATAAAGAGAGATTCATATTTTAAGATGAATATTACAAGTCTGAGTAATTGAGTAAGTATGTCTCAAAATGAGAAAAGAGAAAGTTTTATTCTCATTATTAAAATACTTTTTAGATGAAAAAAGGTTTAAAGGGTAAATCTCACAGAGATACAGTTGAAGACAAAATTATTAGTCCTCCTGTGAAATTTGAATTCTTTTTCAACACATTTTTAAACAATAGTTTCAGTAACTAATTTCTAATTACTAACTTCTTTTGTCTTTGCCATGATCACAGTACATACAATTTTATTAATTATTTTTTCAAGACACTAGTGTTCAGCTTAAAGTGCAATTTAAAGGATTAACTAGGCTAATTAGGCAAGTTAGGTTAATTAAGAAAGTCATTGGACAACAGTGGTTTGTTCTGTAGCCAATTGGAGAAATATAATAACTTCTTAAGGGGGCTAATAACAATGACCTTAGAAGTTTTACATTTTTTTGGAATATATTTTTTTATTCCAGTCAAACTTAAAGAAATAAATAATCAATAATAAATAGAAAATACTGTAAAACACAAATAATTTTATCTTTAACTGTATGCTTCAAAATCATTAGCACATCTACTATGCATATATACTGTATAACCACAACTATACTGTATATTCTTAAACCAAATGCTTAACTGTTGTCTTTTCAATAAGCTGGCCCACCTGCACACTTTGAGGAGTGTATCCATTCCACAGGAAGTTGGTGCTGATTATGGGTTTGATGTGTATTTCAGTGCTTCTGTCTCCATCCCTCCATATATCTGTCACTGCCGTGTAGAGCACAGACGCTCGGCCACACATACCTTCATTACATGGGATTTGAGAAAGCTCGACTTCACAGGAGGACAGAACTAAATCAACACCCAGCTCCTTCTCTCCTGCCAATGGAGATGAATCAGATGGACAATATAAACCTTGAATGGCCATAACTGTCAAATTGAACACTTGCATTATAAACTGCATATTTAAGCACATACAGTTGAAGTCTGAATTATTAGCCCTCCTGTATATTTTTTTCCCCAATTTCTGTTTAACAGAGAGAATATTTTTTCAACACATTTCTAAACATAATAGTTTTAACAACTAATTTCTAATAACTGATTTCTTTTATCTTTGCCATGATGACAGGACATAATATTTTACTAGATATTTTTCAAGATACTAGTATTCAGCTTAAAGTGACATTTAAAGGCTTAACTAGGTTAATTTGGTAAATTAGGCAAGTTAGGGTAATTAGGCAAGTTATTGTATAATGATGGTTTGTTCTGTAGACAATCGAAAAAATATATTGCTTAAGAGGGCTAATAATATTGACCTTAAAAAGACTTTCTCCAGAAGAAAAAATATTATAGAAAATACTGTGAAAAATTCCTTGCTCTGTTAAACATTCATTCATTCATTCATTCATTTTCTTTTCAGCTTAGTCCCTTTATTAATCTGGGGTCGCCACAGCGGAATGAACCGGCAACTTATCCAGCATATGTTTTACACAGCAGATGCCCTTCCAGCTGCAACCCATCACTGGGAAACATCCACACACACACAATTTAGAATACCCAATACCCACACAGAAATGCCAACTGACCCAGCCTAGGCTTGAACCAGCGACCTTCTTGCTGTGAGGAGATCGTGCTACCCACTGCGCCACCGTGACGCCCTTCTGTTAAACATAATTTGGGAAATATTTGAAAAAGAAAAAGAAAAATCACAGGAGGACTAATAATTCTGACTGTAGGTTATATGTTCATATAGGTTTTTATTGTACACTGAAATACATATTGATGATGAAATTGGTTTTATATCCTATAACTTGTTTTTAGTTTACTCATCTGCATTGGATTTAGGTATGCAATTAGCTACAACAGCATTTTAAATTAATTAGAATTACAATTTTATGATTTGTATGATTACCTACCCTAACATAACGTATACACTTTTCATGTATTTTGATTCCAGTGGTGACTGCATAGTATTGTTTCCAATAACTCCATAATGTTGTAAAGTCAATGTTGTTTATTGAAAAGAACTGATTATTTACAATATATTTACTTATACAAATTTCTGCTTTAGTCCATATTTGCTGGCCTTTAGACTTAAAAACAATACTTACACTATATTTATAATATTATACTATTTACACTCTAGCTCTCCTATTGTATCTGCTGGAAACAAATTGAGGCACACACAACCCAGGGTGGCAGCTCTTACACACATATACTTATTTTATTATTACATACATTATCATTATAGCCATTCTTTTTGTTATAGATTTCCACTATAGTTCTAGTGTCAATGGTATAAAAGTCTAACTCTATTTTTTTAACATTATCATATTTATTTTTGACTCTACCTTGACCACTTGTAGTAAGATACAAAGGTAAAGCACATCTCTCCGAGGAGCATGGTAAAGGCACAGTGGTCTCCACCGTCAGTTTATACTCTCTCCCATCTTCCGAAATAATGATGGATTGTGGCTTCATCTGGAAAACATGCATAGAAATTTTAAGTCTAATACCTTCTCATTGAAGTATGTAAGTGTATAAGAACTGAAACATACCTGAATTCCTGCATAAAACTCTTCACTCTCCACTGGAAGGCTTTGTATATCGGGAGACTCCAGAAAAAAGCTAATGCAACTGCAATGGATCTGAGACACATAGATACACAGGTTAAGAATCATAGATGTGAAACTGAATCGATGTGAATGATGAATATAAAAAAGGTACTCTGTCTCCCAGTCGCAGGTTGATGCCATCCAGCTCAATGAAAGCGAAGGTTTCTATTGTAGTGTCTTTCCTGAGCTCTTCTCTGTTGCCCTCGGGAGAGAGTCGCCACCATGTCACAATATATCCCATAGAGCTGGTTACATTACTGTTAGCAAACGTACACTTCAGGTACACACTGCTGCTCGAAAGCTCAGATACTATTAATGGTACTACAGCAGATGGGGGCTGTAGATCTGAGGGATAAATAACAATGTACATTTATAGACCATTTTGTGTTTTAATTAATTGAACACCTGCTTTAAAGGCACAATATGTAAGATTATTTCAGTAAAATATCTAAAAAAAACACTAGTGTTATATATTTTGCTGATTTATGTACTGAAATTATCCCAAATGTTTAAAAGAATGTTCAAATCCAGAGAAATTGTATAGCCGTGCTAATCACGTCACACACCATTGATTTATGATTCGATAACATAGAAAACAGGGAAAGACCAAAGACACTTTAATATGCTTGTCTTGTGTGTTTTATTAGAATGATTTTAACAGAACCCTGAAATATATTTAGTACGACAAAGCAGCGCTGCTTCTTCAAACAACTATAAAATCCAAACAATATACTTCAGATATCTAAATATGCACTTACTGGCCACTTACTGTAATTAGGTACACTTCTCCAACTGATGTTAAAGGGACAGTTCACCCCAAAATTTTAATTCTGTCATGATTTACTCAATCTTTACTTACTTAATTACTCCCAGGGCCATTTTAAAGCGAAGTTGATATTTAGCCGCACCATATTGGTGTTTTGTAACATCTAGTTTTTTTTATGAGGTGGGTTGTTACCCCAATGCTCAACCCCCAACCTGGAGGACCAGGACATATACTACAAACAATTTAGCTTCCCCAATTCACCTATAGCGCATCTCTTTGGACTGTGGGGGAGAGCACCAGGAGCACCAGAGCACCAGGAGGAAACCCACGTGAACACGGGGAGAACATGCAAACTCCACACAGAAATGCCAACCCAGGCGGGGATCGAACCAGCTACCTTCTTGCTGTGAGGCGACAGCGCTACCCACTGCACCACCGTGTCGCCTTACTCAATCTTTACTTGATCCAAACCGGTTTGACTTTCTTTCTTCTGTTAAATGCAAAAGAAGATATTTTGAAGAAAGCTGGAAACCTGTAACCATTGACTTGTATAGTATTTGTTTTCTATAGAATTCAATGGTTACAGGTTTTCAGCTTTCATCAGAATATCTTCTTTTGTGTTCAACAGTATAAAGAATCCACTTGAGGTGGGTAAGTAAATAGTGAGTACATTTTAATTTTTAGGTGAACTATCCCTTTACCCAAAAATTGACATTACCTCATCATTTACTCTCCCACATGTGGTTGTAAGCTTTTATAAGTTTATTTCTTTTGTTAAACACAAAATGAAGATATTTTGAATAATGCTGGTTGTTGAAACCCATTAACTTCCATGGTAGGAATTTTTTTTTGCCTACTATAGGAGCCAATGGGTGCCAGCTACCAGCATTTTTCAAAATATCTTCTTTTGTGTTTAACAAAAGAAAGAAACTCAAACGGGTTTATTTGAACCCTTTTTAAGTGAAGGGCGAGTAAATGATGGCAGATTTTTTCATTTTTGGGTGAACCGTCCTCTTAAATAACTAATTAGCCAATGACATGGCAGAAACACAATGCCTTTAGACATGTATTTGATCTGCTAAAGGTCAAACTGAGCAACAGAATGGGGGCAGAAAGGTGATCTAGCATGTGAATATAAATATGGTATTTAAATATGGTATGATTGTTAGTGCCAGATTTAAATATTGTCACCATCCTGCACTTCATCTCCGTTCCCCTAGATGTCCTCGTGT
>CAIGQV010019070.1:10283348-10294410 GCA_903798115.1 Danio jaintianensis | reverse complement strand
CACCAGCCACCACACCAGAGACCTGGGTTCTAACCCCGTCATTGACAAATATGGTATGATTGTTAGTGCCAGATGGGCTAGTCTGAGTATTTGAGAACATTCTGATCCACTGGGATTTACTGTACTTTCACACACTTGAGTTTATATCCAGTGAAAAGCAGTTCTGTGTGTGTAAATGCCTTGTTGGAGCCAGAGAAAATAGGAAAATTGCAAGACTGGCTCAAACTGATAGAAAAACAACACTAACTCAAATTATAATAAATATACAGCTCTGACACAAATTAAGGGGCATCACGGTGGCGTAGTGGGTAGCACAATTGTATCACAGCAAGAAGGTCGCTGGTTCGTGCCCTGGCTGGGCCAGTTGGCATTTCTGTGTGGAGTTTGCATGTTCTCCCCGTGTTCGCGTGGGTTTCCTCTGGGTCCTCTGGTTTCCCCCACAAGTCCAAAGACATGCGCTACAGGTGAATTGGGTAAGCTAAAATTGACCGTAGTGTATGTGTGTGAATAAGTGTATGGATGTTTCCCAGTGATGGGTTGCCGCTGGAAGGGCATCCGCTGCGTAAAACATATGCTGGATAAGTTGGTGGTTCATTTCGCTGTGGCGACCCCAGATTAATAAAGGGACTAAGCCGAAAAGAAAATTAATGAATGAATGAATGAATGACACAAATCAAGAGATCACCTCTTGTGGATTTATAAAATATGAATTTGAGTAAAATGTTAATACTTTCTTTATTCTCTAAATAAAAACATTGTAATTATAATTACAGAAAATCATAATTGATTTCTTATCATTTCTCGAGTTAAAACAATGGTATCATGTTGTCTAAATATATATAAACATTCAATGCTGCCTATACTGATTCTGAGACTGATATGTATTTTTTCAGTTTAGAGCAATTTTTTTTTTTTTTAATGAAAAAAGGAGTTTCACAAATCTAAATTGTCTTTGAGTTTATGTTTGCAGTATGCCTGTAGTAAATTATAGAACACCAGAATAATGTACATATATAAAACACAGAAGATTAGACATCATTACATTTAATTTAGAGAATATATAGTACAAGCTATTTTGAGAGTAATAGAGAGGGATAAAAATGACTGTATACTATTTACCGTACCTTTTAGATTTGTACAGTATGTATCCATGTAGTTTGCATCAGACAAAAAGGCAAAATGCCATTCTGTCTGAATCAGATAAATGTCTGGTGCTTTAAAACAACAAACCCACAAGAAAAAAGGACCCAAGATCTAGATTTCAAATAAAACACTTAATGATTTCTATTTAACGTAATCATACCTATTTAATTTATATTTCACCATCAAAACATGCTTTATGTCTGCTGAAGGCCATACAGATAAAGTGAGTGTTTGGAAGGGCTCCATTAAAAAGAAAAGCAGGTGAAAGTCTCTGTTAAAGAGCACAAGGCCAGGAAAAGGACCACTTGTATTCGGCTGCCAAGGTAATGATCAATCCCACAGCAGAAACACAAAAACAACACAAACACATTAACTTCTGCAAGATTCATTAGCAGAACAGAACACATGGGGGCAGGAACATTCCATTTGATTGCTAAATTGTTTAGTTGCCTGTGAGACGAAGCACTCTGGAAATCATTTCAGATTCAGATTTCAACTGTGCAGTAGTTCAGTTAAAGAGATTGTTCAACCAAAAGTGAAAATGTGCTGTTTACTTGCCATTCAAGATGTTGCCAACTTTTTACTTTGATAGAACATTCATTTTCCTTCGGCTTAGTCCCTTTATTCATCAGGGGTCGCCACAGCGGAATGAACCGCCAACTCATTCATTCACTCATTTTCTTTTCGGCTTAGTCCCTTTATTAATCTGGGGCGCCATAGCGGAATGAACCGCCAACTTATCCAGCATATGTTTTACACAGCGGATGACCTTCCAGCTGCAACCCAGCACTGGGAAACATCCATACACACTCATTCACACACATATACAATGGCCAATTTAGTTTATTCAATTCACCTATAGCACATGTCTTTGGACTGTGGGGGAAACCGGAGCACCCGGAGGAAACCCACACGAACACGGGGGGAAAATGCAAACTCCACACAGAAATGCCAACTGACTAGGCATGGGACGATAACCGTTTTCAAGGTATACCGCGGTTTGGAAAAGTCAAATTTTTCTGCTATACTGTTCCTAAAGCATGTGTACGATTTTTTATTTAGTTTTTTTTTTTTTCGGTTTGTTTTTTTTTAGGACAACAGTATCTCCAGCGGAAAAGATATCCAAAGATGCTGTTTTAAATTGTAAAGAAATCTGTGTTTATGAAACAAATGAAGACAGCAGAAGTCAATGATTCATTTGATTTATTTAGCCTGACATCTCTACTGTTATAATATTATAAATGTTTCTCAAAATAAAATATATTGTGTTCAAAGGGGAAAAAAGGTTTTGTTTTTTTACCCAGACATTTAAAAAATATATATTTTAGAGCAGTAATCACAATACCGTCAAACCGTGATATTTTTATCCAAGGTTATCATACAGTCAGAATCCAATACCAGCCCATGCCTACAACTGACCCAGCCGGTATTTAAACCAGTGACCTTCTTGCTGTGAGGCGACAGTGCTACCATGTTGCCCTTTGATAGAACAGTAAGGAAGATTTTTATCTAAGACTGTGGTCCTTGGTGATTCATAAAATGCAAATCAAAGGTTAAAGAGTGGAAAACATATACATTATAGGCCTATAAGCAAAACAAAAGTAATACCCGGTTATGGGTATTACAAGAAACTCCAGTCTGTTGTGAACACACTAGAGTTCAAAGTGCCTTGTGTTATATGAACCATCAAGTTACACAGTTTCAGCAACAAAAAAATTCTGTTCAACTGAAGAAAAAAGTATATTTTGCACAGCATGAGCATAATAAAAAAAACAACAACATTTTTATGGTCTATCACATTAATATCGCAACCTCTGTTGGAAAAATGAGTAATTCAAAATGAATGCATTACATGTATTAAGTACTTAATTTGCTTACATTATGAAAAATGCTGTTTTATAATATTGGACTTACCACTGCAGGTTCCATCACTATTCCTTTGTTTGCCATCACAGTCAGCTTGACTGGCATCTGATATCTCTGCAAAATGAATAAAAAAGTTCAAAATAAGTCTCTTTTTGAGTTCTCCGTTGCTTTTTTAAGTTACCATACACTGAAAACAAGGATTTCTTATTTAAAGGAACACTCCACTCTTTTTTTGTAAATAGGCTTATGTAACATTCAGCTGATATCCTGGACTGGCGGGAGCACTTTTAGCTTAGCTTAGCATAGATCACTGAATCGGATTAGACAATTAGCAAAGAGTTTCGATAATACACTGTAAAAAAATTGCATGACAAAAAGTCATGACAGCAAATGTTTTTATGTTACTTCAACATATTTTAATAAGTTAATCAGGTTTCAACAAAAAAAATGTAATTATAAAAAGTTAATATTTTTAGTCAGTTTAATTGATGTAAGTTGAGATGACTAGGAAAGTTCATTTGGTTTAACTAAAAACAATAAGGCAGCAAGATTTTTATTACAGTGTATTCCTATTTACTGTAAAGCTTTTTCTTTCTGTAGTTACATCGTGTACTAAGACTGACAGAAAAAGAAAGGTTTCTAATTTCTAGGTCAATATGGATAGGGACTATACTCACATTCTGGCGTAATAATAGTCAAAAAATGGCTGCAGCAGGTGCAATGATATTAGGCAGTGCATGAAAATCATCTAACTTCCATCAATTTAACCAATGTGACCACTTGCTTGCACAGAGAGTGTGCCTTGCAACCATAGAGACATTTGTAAATTCAGAACTATTTTCAGGCGCTGCGTAATATCAGCTTTATTTGTGATTTTAACATGTGAAGATCATGTGGTTTTCCTAAAGGGTTATTTTACAGCCTTTAGAACACATGATGCACAATAATCACACTAATAAAGTGAATCTCACAATTTAAGATACTAAAAAATGCACACAGACTTGCCTTCAGCACAATATCCCATGCACCCTTGTGTTGGTTGGAGCAAGTACACATAGAAGTTCCCACAGTTGCGTACGGTGACAGGCAAGCGAAAAAGGCAACAGTCTTTACTGCCGCTTCCCAGAAACTGCCAGGTAGCACAGGTCGTCATCTGCTTCACCTCTAGAGGACCTGGCAGAGACTCTCCATCGGACAGAGAAAGCCACACTGGGGCTTGTGTTCCACATTGATTCACCTGTAGGATTTACCATCGTGTAGAAACATTACTGTTACTGTAAATTTCATTGTCCCTTTTGGGGCGATTTTTTTCTTGCAGCATAATAGATTTACACATATTAGATTTACACAACTCACAACACACACAGTCCAAATATATAAAAATTCTTAAAATAAAGAATCGTTTTTTAGACAAGCAAAAATTATTATCTTGTTTTTTTTTAGAAATAACATGTGAAAATTAGTTTTTCCTTAAAACAAGCTAAATAATTTGATAATGTGGTGTATGTTTTTGTTTTAAAGCAAAAACAAAATTATTTTGCTTTTTAACAACTTTTTAAATTAAGATTCAGCAAATCAATAGCACAAGAAAAATTACACATAATAAATCTGTTAGCCTTTGCCAAAGGGACCCTATACTGAGATCCAGAGGGAACAGAAACAGGTTAATAAGTCATAATATAACGGAGGCATTGTTCAGCAGGCAAGATCGTACTGTACCTCCACACATTTGGTGGGCATACGGGCCGGTTTATCAAAGATCTGGAATTGATACCATCCGGGAGAGAGTGAATGATCACAAATGAGCTCCTGCAGGGCAGACTGGAGCAGCTGCTGTGAGCCGAAGCTGGTGCTCCTGTACGGGCTCTGAAGAACAGTATGACCACCTCGACTGCATTCAGGGGGGTCCGCTATAAAAACACAATTTTACTCAGTAATACACAAAATAGACTGACAAAATCAGTGGTGGAAAGAGTACTGAAAAATCATACTCAAGTAAAAGTACCATTACTTACCCAAAAATGTAGTGCAAGTAGAGTAAAATTCATTCATTCATTTTCTTTTCGGCTTAGTCCCTTTATTAATCTGGGGTCGCCACAGCGGAATGAACCGCCAACTTATCCAGCATATGTTTTACGCAGCGGATGCCCTTCCAGCGGCAACCCATCACTGGGAAACATCCATACACACTCATACACTACGGCCAATTTAGCTTACCCAATTCACCTGTACTGCATGTCTTTGGACATGTGGGGGAAACCGAAACACCCGGAGGAAACCCACGCGAACACGCAAACTCCACACAGAAATGTCAACTGACCCAGCCGAGGCTCGAACCAGCGACCTTCTTGCTGTAAGGCGATCTTGCTACCCACTGCGCCACCGTGACGCCCTAGAGTAAAATTCATTAATTAATTTTCTTTTCGGCTCAGTTCCTTTATTAATTAGGGGTCGCCACAGCGGAATGAACCGCCAACTTATCCTGCATATGTTTTACGCAGCGGATGCCCTTCCAGCCGCAACCCAACACTGGGAAACACCCATACACTCTTGCATTCACACTCATACACTACGGTCAGTTTAGTTTATTCAATTCACCTGTACTGCATGTCTTTGGTCTGTGGGGGAAACCGGAGCACCCGGAGGAAACCCACGCGACCACGGGGAGAACATGCAAACTCCACACAGAAATGCCAACTGACCTTCCTTTAAGAGTAGTGAGTTGTGAGTATTACACTGTGAAAAGTTGAAGCGTTTACATGCAATTTGTGCATGTGTGTGAAAATGTAACATTCTGTAGTGCATTTAGTGATTGTTCAAGGTCATTTGGTGATTCCAGTCATCCTACATTAAACATCCGTCATCTTATCACAGTGACATGAAGTCTAAACAGCCTCTGGGTCATTGCGTGTAACGATTTTGTGTCATGCGGTTGTTCTGTATAATGCGATTGGATTGGATGGGAATCACAGAACTGATTATTCTACTTTAGCCAACCCCTATAGACAAGACAAATAATAAAGTAGTGCCTACAGGTTGAAGGAAAATAGTGTAAAAAAAAAAGTACTGATACAGCAGTAAAACATTTACTCAAGTGATAGTAAAAGTACACATTTTTAAAACTACTTAGTAAAGTACAATTCCTGAGAAAAACTACACAATTACAGTAATTTGAGTATTTGTAATTTGTTACTTCACACCATTGGATAAAATACCATAGTACTGAGAGAACGAGGACAATAACTTACTGGAAAATTTACACATTTATTTTGTTTTTGAAATTAAAAAAAAAATAATAAATTAATAAATATGTTTACAATTCAAAATAACTATGGCTATGGCTGTCCTGAAATATCATCACCAATCACCAATCCCTTTCTGGCAGAGAGGGCACAGATGACAAGCCAGACTCAGTGGCAAACACAACAAGCTCCTCGAATATCCATGCTGGATCTGGACTGTACTGTGCTTCACAAAAAAGCTATTAATATTAGCTAAACTATTAGCATTGTGCTACGGGTGTGCATTTAGAGAGAGTAAAATTACATAAATAGCAAAAAATAAAAAAGTTTGAGCCCAAATGTAAATTAAACTAAATAGGAAACATCTGGTAGGAATGATCAATCAACTTATGATTTTGGAAACTGAAGATTTTTGCTAAAACCACTAAACATACTCTACATACAGTATGTAAGCATTGAATGACGCTGCAGGTCATGTGATGTCAACAAGACATCTTTGAGGAGCAACCCACTCAATGTAGAATAAACAATTTTTTCCCCCTAGAGAACAGATATGACTTAAATTTTCATCTTGAAGGTATAAGTGTTTTTAATATACAATACTGCCATTCATTTCTGTATGCGTGGAACATTCTTAAGCAAAAAAAAAAAAAAGACATAATGAGGGCATGATCACACAAAATAATAACATGTCTATTATTTAATTTATTAATAACAAATTCAGTGTATTTAAATAACTTATTAAAGTAGCAGAAAGAAAAGCCCAAAAGTGGCTTATGATTTAGTTTAACGTAGAATCGATCGACTTACCTTTCTGACAGCTGACAGTTTTTACAACAATAAATATAATAGCGAGGCAATACTCCACATTCACGTTTAGATGCATTTCCTTCTCTAAATCCCTTTAGGAAAACTTTCATGGGGTGTCCAAATCGATAATACGGTCCAAAATAAGTTAAACCGCGAACTGAAAGCTGGCAAAGGAATATTTGATATGTCTTCAGCGGTCTTTGAGGCGAACAGCGAGTGGTTCATGGGCTGCTGTCCAGACCACACACACCTCCTCCCGCTGGAGCATCTTGAGCTGACTGTTGCGTTCTTCGCTGCTCGCTTAATATTACAAACACATATTTTAACCCAAACTATTTTAGGTAAATCTAATAAGACGTGTAATTGACCACAATTGTCTTTTGACACATTTGTAAGCAACATCATTTAATTCTGGCGCCTTGTACACCACAACGACAAATTTTGTCACTAATAAAGCAGTGTTTAGCCTACCACATAAGTGTGCTTGTTAGTGAACATAAGTGAGACCATTTTTGTGTTTTGAAAATAAAGATAATGTGTAGGCCCACTAGAAACCCTCACTGAATTTGTAATGGGTTTTAATGGAAACCCAATGACCCTTTTAGGTTTCTGCTGTTTTTTGTCTTCTGTTGGTGGTAAACATGTATTGTTTTTAATAATTAAAAGTGGATGGCTCTTAAATTTGTTCAATGGTATTTGTAGAAGAAACTAATAACTTCTGTGATTTTTAAAAATATAAAAGTTATAATTTCATGCAAAACAAAAATTAAAGACTGGCCTGCATATATTGGACAAAAAGAACCTTTATCAAATATTAATTATTGTATGTTTTCGTGGAATTTTCACAGCAAAATGTGAATTATAATTAAAAATGTCTGATATTACAAAAAAAACAGTACTCTAGTTTGAGTGTGAAAACTGAGCTTATATATAAATTGTCCAGAATTGACCACAGATGAAGAAACTCCCAATAAGAACAGATTTTATTGTCCTGTGATATCCAAAATATATCTTCCTTCCAGTCTGAATGGAAAAACAGATGGTAATATTGTCTGTAGTCAGAAAATGTATCTGTTTTTGCTCTCTGCCTTTCATTTTTAATATATGGTGTAATAAAAGAGGTCCATTATGCACCTACAGTAATCTTGATAGCAAATCAGCTGCAGCCCTCAAAATTAAGCATACTCTAAATATTGTGGCGTTCTTCCAAAATTCACAAGATATGGTGCTTTTGTTCAGCAACAGCTGTCTAATTAAGAACTGAAATTACTGTGTATTAAAAATAATTGTTCTTCACTGACTGTCCATAGCTGGGCTGCTTATATCAACTTGAGGGTAATCAGCAAAGTCCTGCTCTGAGAAAGTTAAACACAATCTGCTGTGTGATGCCTGCGAGACTTTGAGAAGGAATCACATAAGCAGAGGCCATCTGGTAAACTGTTTTTATCAAGGGCGTGCCACTTCTTCTCAAAGAAGATGTGAATAACATTCACGGGATGAAGATTGAGCTCTGGTATAACACCATCTGTTTCTCAACAAAGGGTTTTGACACTCTGTATGAAATAATAACGTTCTTCCACCGCACTGTATATTTGTGCTCAATGATGCTCATTAGACAGAACGAAACCACAACATATTCCTTCCTGTTTTTACTCTGATTTGGTTAAACGGGGTTAATGCAGCATAACAACTGTGACGCTTAATGAGAAAAGCAGATTGTTAAACAATCATCAGTGGCAAAACTTTTCCATGCTCTAAAGGTGTGATCAGCAATCAAAATAACACAAATATCGCAAATGCATAAAAGAGATCTAAAGTGTTGTTAACAGGAAATGTAATGCTTTAAGAAGACACTATGACACTATGTTGTTTTCAACTTTTATGCTGTTAATTTTTTGGTTTACGCTTCGTTTTGAAGGTCGCAAATAGATATTCTGTTGACACACATTCACAACTTACTGTCATGAAAGTTTTAAGAGAGTAGCAGATTGTTAAGGACCGTCAAAATAAAGTTTTTACAGACATTAAACAGGCATTTTTAACATAGTTTAAAAGTCTTAAGCAAAACACAATACACAAATAGTTCTTGTAGATCAGATCACTTCATTGAAAATGTATTACATACATAAATATCACTTCATTGAAAGTACACTATATATTGTATAATTGCGGGTTAACTGTATATACTTGACCACTGTATTGTGCACTGTATACTTAACACCTTAACTTTTTCTGATTTTGATTGTAATGTAATAATGTGCACATTTTGTAAAGGTGCTTTGGAATGATAATTATTGTAAAAATAACTATACAAATAAACTTGAATTGAATTTAAAAGTCACATTTTTTCCACAGAAAAACTAAAGGGTACAATCAAAAAGTGTCTGTTCCATTCCTGAAAAAAGGTAAGATTTTAATAGTCCCTGACAATCCAACTGTGAGAGTGATGATCCAAAAAATAAATAAAAATACCCCAGAAATCATGGAATATGACAAGGAGTATGCCATATAGAAGTCATACTACTTTTAAAATACATTTATGCTCTGTTTTTCTATTCTGTAGTAGAATGAATAACTGAATTTGACAGTTTTTAAGTTTGGGTGAACTGTTCCTTTAAGAATCACATATCATAAATTGATGTTTTTTTTTTTAAAGTTATCTATTTTTCTCAAGTTCAGTCCCAGACTGGTTCCTAAATGTTGAGCTAGGCTACATTAAAAATCCTGTAACATTTCTAAACACACTTCAAAGAGGATGACCATTTCTGTAATATCTCTACATAGTGTATAAAGAGTATAGATCAAAATCAAACCAATAGAACAGAAAGTGTAATCAACTGCTTTCATATTTCACCCACGTTCCTTTAAATAATGATTTGCACATTTTTTTGGTGTGTGATAGAACTTAAAGTGGGCTGCACGGTGGCGCAGTGGGTAGCACGTTCGCCTCACAGCAAGAAGGTTGCTGATTCGAGCCTCGGCTGGGTTAGTTGCCGTTTCTGTGTGGAGTTTGCATGTTGCTCTGGTTTTCCTCACAAGTCCAAAGACATGCGGTATAGGTGAATTGGGTAGGCTAAATTGTCCATAGTGTATGAGTGTGTATGGATGTTTCCCAGTGATGGGTTACAGCTGGAAGGGCATCCGCTGCGTAAGACATATGCTGGATAAGTTGGCGGTTCATTCCGCTGTGACGACCCCAGATTAATAAAAGGACTAAGCTGAAAAGAAAATGAATGAGAACTTAAAGTGTGAATGGTACATTTATGTGAACTTTTACAAACTCACATGTCCAACATGCTAAGACACTAATTATTTAGTAAGCACATGTTTTAAAAACAAATGCAAATAAAAATTACGGCCAACCTGGTTATCTTACCACGAGGACGTGTGACTTGTAATGGGCAATTTGTGTTAAGAGCATTTGCTCTTTTAAAACTGACCCTCATAAAACCCAGGTGTGACCTCTTACAGCTCTTTCCTTCTGGCCTGCATAATCTTTGATTTTTATAGACTATAGTGTATATATATAGGGGAGACCGGGGATGATTGTAACACAATTTTTCTTTAGCACCTAAAACTACCTTTTTTTTAGCTACATGACTGAAACTTTTAGGCAAAGTACCCACATTTGTCTACTACAAATGTCAACAATTAAAATTTCTTAAACTATATCACAGACTTTGTGAGATGATGACAAATACAAAGTGGCCATTTGTTACAACCTACCCCACTACTGGGGTAGGTTGTAACACATACTGGGGTAAGTTGTAACAGGTAGACAAAATGCATAAAAAACTAAGGGTACTACAAGTGATATGCCACAACAGTTTTATTGTAAATAAATGACTGCAACAATACAATATATGTGAATATTGGAACTGTATGTGCATATTGTATGTGTTTGTGCATGCACATGTGCATTTGTGTGTGCATGTCTGTACGTGCACATTCATATGTGTGTGTGTGTGTGTGTGTGTGTGTGTGTGTGTGTGTGTGTGTGT
>CAIGQV010019070.1:10236287-10283338 GCA_903798115.1 Danio jaintianensis | reverse complement strand
GTGTGTGTGTGTGTGTGTGTGTGTGTGTGTGTGTGTGTGTGTGTGTGAGAGAGAGCAAATTAATAAACATTTACCCCCATTCCACAGAATGAACAAATGAAATGCATTCTTTATCTGTCACAATGGTGACAAGAAAAAACTAATGAAATGCATTCTTACTGTGTCACAATGGTGACAACTAACAAATTAAATGCATTTTAAGTCACAATGGTGACAAGAACAAACAAATGCCAAACAAAACAAATTGACTCTGTTAATCAGAGTCACAATGCTGACAAATGAAATTGGTCAGGCCTGGAGTGCATGCCTGGTGGGCCCAAAAGCTACATAAAACACACTTGACCCACACTTCCTTGGGTCTTGAATTCCTAAATGGTTCCATGCAGACGACACAGAAATCTTCCTCTTCTGAAGAGGAGTTATCAGCCTTCACCCTTTTTCTGGCAGGTTTCTTTACCTACTTGCTTTTCTCACTCTCCAAGATTTTTTTTCTGATGTTTTTCCCTTTTCGATGCTCCTCCTCTTCCAATGCCAGCTTCACTGGTGTATCGGTGAGGATTTCTGAGAGCCTCTTCTTCCTTCCCCTACCTGTCTCTTTCCTTGGGCCTGCTTTTGGAAATGGCCTAATGAGTGATGGACTGAACAATAGACCTACGATGGACCCCGAAGTGCTTGGCATCTCATCGGAGTGCAGGTTGACACCATGAATGGCTGGAGTGGGGCCGGGCGGTAGGTAAGGAGGAGAGGAGCCGGGCGGCAGATGAGCTGGAGTGGGGCCGGGCGGCAGGTAAGGAGGAGAGGAGCAGGGCGGCAGGTGACCTGGAGAGGACCTTTGTGGCAGGTGAGCTGGAGTGGGGCCGGGCGGCAGGTAAGAAGGAGAGGAGCCGGGCGACAGGTAAGCTGCAGTGGAGTTCTGTTGAAGAGCCCCAGATGGATCAGGACGATCTGTGACTTGAGAAGGCGCAAAGTCACAGTCCTGAAAAATGCTGGAATTGTAAGGCCATATGCCTGTACACTGGAAACCTGCCTGTATGTTTTTCTGTGTTGCAGCCTCAGGCAGCGCGATCCTCACAATGCCTGGAATGTCGTAAATACTCATAGTTTTCCCTGGATTCCCCCTCATCCAGTCATCGCTCGCCGAATTCACCATCTTTTTAAATGGACCAAACACACTACAATCAAGTGGTTGGAGTTTATAGCTGCAATGTGGTGGGAATGTAAGTAGTACAATTCCCTGGCCTTTGCAAAAATCCACAGCTCTCACAGAGATGTGGGAAGAGTGGTTGTCAAGCAGGAGCAACACCTTTCTTTCTGGACTGACCTTTGTATGCTTCACAAAGTGAACGAGGAAAGATAGGAAATCCTCTTCCTGCATCAAGCCTGATGCATTAGCACTTCCTGCACTCCCCAACGGCCCGCTCTGAACAAAGTGATCTTTAAAATTCTTACGAGGGAACACGAAGAATGGAGGAATGGTATTCCCCAGAGCTTGCACAGCATATGCAATGGAAACAAGTGTGCCCCTCTCCCCCGACGTCATGGCACCGACCTGCTTCACACCCTGGCGTGCTACGACTCTGGATGGTGCCTGGACAGTTGTCACACCGGTTTCATCGACATTCCATACATCACTGCCATCGAACCCGTTTTTTTCAATCACCTCCCCCAGTCGACTGAAGAAGAGTTCCACATTAGTACGATTGAAACTAGTGGCTCTTGAAAGGCTAGTTGCCTGGGGACTCCTCACTGAAAGTCTGGGGTTCCGCTTCATAAATGAGGTAAACCAATCAGGCCCCGCCATTTTTTTCTCATCCCAGGTTTGTGGATGGGGTATGTTATATTCCACCGAGAGTTGATAGGCAAACTTTCTGATCTAAAAGAAATCATAACACAATGTCGGAGTAGGGAGACACATTTTTTAGAAATTGTCTAAATGTATGTGTTGGTATTTATTTAACTTTTTTTATCTGATTTTAAATATTTTATTCATCATTCACAAACATTAAATTGAGTTTGCATGAACGGTCCTATAGAAATGAAGAGGTATTGAATCTTGCCTTTTCTACCCTGTTCTCAAGATGCTTATCCATCATGCTCACCTCACGTGGAGTTAACCCATAGTATATATCGACTGCCTGGCTTATATACTGTGACAAAGTCTCCTCCTGCTCCCTGTTGAAGACCTGGTTTGGACTGCAGTATCCTACACGAGGAAGGTCCCTCGATCCCTGATCTTTCAGTTCCTTATATTTCCGCCAATATCTGTTCAAGGTGATATGGCAGATTCCTTTGGATTTTGCCACTGCCCTGACAGACATTCCTTTCCTAACTTCCTCTGCTGCTCTTTCTAAAACATTGGCATCGACTCCTCGATTTGTTTTTCTCACCCATTTTCTAGGCATTCTGTAGAATTAATAAAATCACAAAAATTTTCTAAGTTGAATATAAGGGGATGGTTGTAACACTTTTAAAACACGTGTTTCAACCTACCCCGCCACTGTCACCCATTGTTTAGCTAGCTGTATTAGCATGGTGCTTTGAAATTAGCAGGAGGTTGATACATCATTCTTTACTAGAGAAACTACAGTTTGACCTGATATAACTCATACAACATCATCTACAACGGTAGAGGTACTAAACAAAATATTATCTTTTTTTTTTTTTTTACTTTCTTACCTCAGAATTCGATTTTCTGTTGTAGCTTCTGGAGAAATTGCAAGACTAACTGGAAAATCTCCACGTGTGATTGTTAAGGAAACCTGAGGAAACTGAAAATGTCACATGACCCCTATCTTATCCCTGATTCGTGGAATTGGTAGTGTTACAACTCTCCCTGTGTTTCAACTATACCCGGTCTCCTACATATATTACTAGTCAATGTCAAGCTAATACTCATTAGTTTACTGAGAAGTATCAAACATGAGTAGGCCTACTTAAAGGCATAATTAGTTTACTCAAAACTGAAAATGTTGTCATCATTTAGCCTACTTAACGTTCTTATCACAAACCTGAGTTTCTGCCATCTGTTGAACACAAAAGACGATATCTTGAAAAAGTCAGTGGTTACTGGTTTGTAAAATTCTTCAAAATATCTTTATTTGTTTTCAACAGAAGAAAATAAACTCATTAAGGATTGGAACCACCTAAGGGTGAGTAAATAGTGAGTACGTGTACGGGTGAACTGTCCCTTTAAAGGAGCTTTGTGTACACTCAAAAATGGGTTTTTTTCTTGCTTGTTCAAACTACTTAATTAAAATGAGCTGAAACAACATAACTCTTGAGATTTTTTGGGACAATTTAATTGTTTTATGTTCAATCCACTTAAATTTGTTAACTTTAATTGTGTGGACCCCTCCATTTTTTACAGAGTAGAATTCAGAAATCCTAGTTATTAGCGATATAGTGGCCGTTAAGTGAACTGCAGAAAACGTTCACGACCTTAAAACCGATCTACACGTAGACAGGCGTTCACAGACAACATAGGAAATCTGAAGGTCTCGTTTTAAAGTTTCTTACAAGTTGTTAACACAACTGGCAATAAAAGGTCAACAATAAAAATTAAATTTCTTATAACCTATTTATAACCCCTGTAATTTTTTTAGGTCTTACTTATTAGTGAAATGTTAAATGCTCTTAATCTATTTACAACATCCACCCTTCTCTGTTTTCTTCATATATTCCTATTCCTATCCCCAAAACCCTGTAATGAAAATGGGAAAATACTGTATAGCCTACTTTAGGATGAAAGAAAATCGAGAGAGAGAGAGAGAGAGAGAGAGAGAGAGAGAGAGAGTATTTAAATTAGTTATTTGCTGACCTCTGCTGGTGTTAAATAGAAATTACAACTTGAACTTTTGTATGAACTTGTTGCAAAACTTGAAAAACATCATAACACCAGCTGAATAGGAGTAATTTAAGCCAGAAATCAGGCTGAATATGAATGCAAAACAAATGCTTTACATTGCTGCAACCACTGCTAAAAACCTATACTAATAAACAGCAAATAAACCTGCAGACTATTATTGTCAGATTTATTTGTTTTATATAATGTAATACCTGATGATATAACTCATAGGTATTCCTTGGAATAAAATGTTTCTCAGCGTTCTCCATGCTTAAATGGACTTTAATTCGTAGTTAGATGGTAGCTGAGGCGTCTCTTTGTTTCTTCAACAATGTCCCCACTGTGCTCCGTCCACATGTAGTCTCTGAATGAGAACTTGAAACTCTTGCTGCCTGGCAACCTCTTTTTGTTGTATCAAATGCTGCATGCTGAGCTGGCTTAATTTTTTGACCAAACCCCACAATTTGAACTCTTCGCCATCTACTTAGTCATCATGGCTAAATCACAGCCACTCTGCAGTAAATAAAAGGTAAGGCTTTGAAATGTCAGGTTAATAGAAATTGTCCTTTCTCCAAACCATTTCTTTCTTTCTTTCTTTCTTTCTTTCTTTCTTTCTTTCTTTCTTTCTTCTCATGCAGTTTTTTTTGTTGTTGCATTTTTATGGTTAAAAAAAGCTGGTTTACCTTAATGTCTTTGAAATGGTTGATAGAAGTACCACTTGATTTCCCAAAAATCTATCTTTTTTCTTTAATAGTTTTTTTTATTTCTTTCAGTGTTTTTGTTCATTTGAAAACAGTTCTTGCTGTAATTCAGTTGTTATTGGTTTATCATATGATTTAGTTATAAATGATATTTATTTTTGTAAAATTTAGATTTTTATTGTATTATTACCATTTAAAGGAAGGTTTACCTTAATTTAATCGGTTTTTTTCCTTTCAAATGTAAGCTTGAAAAAAAAAACAATTCTTGTTTAATTAAATTGTATTTCCATTTTCTTTAATATTCTTAGTTTAGTTAGTTAGCTAGCAGTTCTTAATAGTCCTATTATTACATATTTTTTATTTTTCTATTATAGGGACTATAATAACAGTAAAGGGACTAAGCCGAAAAGAAAATGAATGAATGAATGAATTAGTAAGAGATTAGTTGAAAAAATTAAGGGCAATGTTTAAAAGTTTAAGGGAATGGGTTTACTTACTTTTTTAAGTAATCACTTTTTACAGTGCATATGTACATTTAATTGTTTCTAAACTATTCATTATGAGGAATTGTTGGTGATCTGAAAGCATTATGAAACATTTTTTATGGATTATTCATACAGTATACGTACAAATTCACAATGAATCTTCCTGAGCCTTTGGACAGTACCACGTCTTTCGACCTTAGACGAAAGCTGCTTTTTTCTGTTAGTCAAAACCTGATTTCAAGCCGGAGTTGTGGACCCGTCCCACCACATCCAGCAGTTCCCCTTGATCCATGGAGCATCAAAGCCCCTGACTTCACCCCAAAACTGTACACATCCCTGTGCTTGCCACGAATCAAGACCAAAAACATCCATCTGGTTAAAGCAAACGATAGTGTGGATGAAAAATCATTCATTCTGGAAAAGACGAATGATGTATTACCTGGACTTGAGAAAAGGAGACATCAAGAACGACCATTTATCACATTCTACAAACCACCGGACTCTCTACAGACAAAACTGCTGTTTGTGAGAGGAGGGACGTATCCTGTGGGACCTTACAAAAATCCCAAACCTCACAACTTCAGACCTGTAAGTTTCTAAAATGATCATCATATTTATAATATATGCATTGCACTATATCAACACTAGATGACAGTCTTTTAAAGAAATTAAACACTCCATATGTGATTGCAGTGTGAAGAGGGAATGCCAGAAATGGTGACGTCCTTAGAAAAGGATCCAGGCTGCTTGAAGTCCCAGTGCTTAAAAACAGGTAACATTATTTTCGTTTAGACATCATGATTTAAAGTAGATTTAAATATTAAACAAGGGGTTGGTTTAAATGGTGTTGCAGATTGTCATCCAAATAATCAAACTTTTAAAAATTGTAATGTAACTGTCTACATCAATTGTCTACATTGTCTACATTAACTGCTTGTTAAATTGTGACATATGGAATAGCCTATATATTGTTTCTAGGTCCATGCCTACTCATCTGATTTGAGAAACTCTCAAGAGTCGTTTATGGCAACTGTTTAGTCATATCATACATTAAAGCCAATCTTTTATCATTAAAGACATCAACATTTATAAAAAATGAATTACTGTCTGAGCGTCTGAGATTAGGCATGAATATAAACATTGGAATCATGAATTTTAGTATTACAGTGAGTGTATATTAGTATAATTTTTTTTTGCTTTTGGCATCTGATAGAGAATGTAGACCTTAAAGCTGAATTGTGATGTCAGACTTAAAGGGATAGTTCATCCAAAAATGAAAATTTCTGCAAGCTATTCTAAACTTTTATGAATTTAGTTCTTCTGTTGAGCACAAAAGAAGATATTTTGAAGAATGTTGGAAGCCAACAGCCATTGATATCCGTAGTAGGGGAAAAAAAATACTATTGACATCAATCCAATCATGTAGGACACTCTTTTCCTCTCCATATGCACCAGACACTTTCTTATAAACACTCCATGTTTCTGTGAAAACATTGTGCAATTCTGAGTGTGCTCGAATGTGTACAGTATGTAATTATGTGTGTATATATGTGTATATGTGTATGTATGTATGTATATGTATGTTTTTGTATATATTATACACATGCACATCTATGTATATATGGGGATATGTGTGTATGTATATGTATAAAAAACTGCTAAACTATTAACTTAAACTTGTCATGGCATCTTTATATTGTTACTCTCAGGTGTTTTGAATAGCTTGTTTATCCTCATTTGTAAGTCTCTTTGGATAAAAGCATCTGCTAAATCAATAAATGTAAATGTAACATGGAGCCATTGTTTTCAAATTTGGAAAAATTAATAATCCCAAATGGGAATACGGTGCATTTCCATCAAGTTGCAGCTGACTGTAGTATTGGTAACCTAGTAACCTAGTAACAAGACAAGAATAATGTACATACACGGTTGTCAAAAATAGTTTTTTTCTATCTTAGATCTATTGCTAAGTTGAAGTCTGTCCTCTCTTTCAGTGTCTTGGAGAAGGTTATTCATGCCTTCATCTCTTCTCGTCTGGATTATTGCAATGCATTGTATCTGGGTGTGAGTCAGGCCTCTCTCTCTTGTCTGCAGCTGGTCCAGAACTCAGCTGCCAGGCTTTTAACTGGCACAAAAAAGGAGAGCACATCACACCTGTACTGGTCTCCCTACACTGGTTACCAATCCAGTTTAGAATTCAGTACAAAATACTGATGTATGTTTTTAAATCCCTCTATGGCCTGGCCCCTGTATATATTTCTGAGCTAACTAATATACATCAGCCCGTGAGATCTCTTCGCTCTAAGGATCGACTCTATTTGACAGTTCTGCGATCACAATTGAAATGTCGAGGTGATAGAGCTTTTTTTCAGTAGTAGCTCCAAGACTTTGGATCGATCTTCCACTCTCCTTAAGAACATCTCCTACTTTGGAGTCATTTCAAAGGTCACTGAAAACACACTTATTTTCTTTAGCTTTTAATCATGTGTTGTGAGTTTATGTATTTTGGCTCCTTGCATGATTGCATGTATTAAGTGTATTTATATACAGCACTTTGGTACCCATTGTGTTGGTGGAAAGTGCTCTAGAAATAAATTGAGTTGAGTTAAGTACATAGACAGCTGATTAGTCTTAGCTGATAGTAATGTTTTTTATCTGGCAAAAGTGTTTACATCTAGAAATATTAATATGCTTTTTCCATATCCATATTAATCATCCTTTATACCAAGTCCAAAGCCACCTCAAGTTAAATAATTTATTTGGTTTTTTTTGCAAATTAAGGGATTTTTCTTAAAGATTTGCCACTTTCATCACTTGTTTCTTTTCATGCATTCTTCATTCTTCAAATGCATACTTCAAAATGCATTTACACCGGGTCATGTACACCTTCAACAGGTTTTGAACATGTGGAGGCTAAATAAAAGATGACAGAATCTTCATTTTTGGGTGAACTATCCCTTTAATACATGGATAGTCATAAAATCCATTATATAGAACAAAGGTCAGACACTGTACCTTATACAAGTAAACCTCACCTACTTATTTATTTCATTGACTCCACAGTCACTGACAGCCGTCCGGACCTGAACTATTCATGTGGAGACACGGTCAGCAAAATAGACACTTTCAAACCTGCAGAGCTTAAATGGGACCCAAGACTCATATTGCCAAAGTCATCATGGCCTCCAAAATCTGCGTCTTACACAGTGAGAAAATACACAACATTTATATTAGTCTTCTGCCACTAAACGGATGATTTACCTTTGTGGAAACCTTTAACTTGTGTTACAGAGACATCGGCGCAGAAGAGGAGTGTACAGTGCTTTAATGGACCGAGTTGAAGAAAAGTTGACAAACTCTTGGAGGAAATGAATCCATTTAGGACAAAAGAAAGAATGTAGTGCTATGTCATGCAGACAAAGCAAGTTTAAACTAATGTTGAGGTTTTAGTATGGAGAAAACAAAGAAATACTCTAAAGATATGGTTACACTCTTTAGTTTCAGAGCTTGTCTTTTGATACATTGTACAAACAAGCAAACAAACAAAATATAATATTGCATTGCATATTATTGTCCGGCATAGACAAAACAAAATGTGAGCACTAACAGAAATACAGAAACATCTTATTAACAACATAGCAGTTCATTTTATTTAAATTTTCCTTCATTCATTTTCCTTCGGCTTAGTCCCTTTATTCATCAGGGGTCACCACAGCGGAATGAACCACCAACTTATCCAGCATATGTTTTACATAGCGGATGCCCTTCCAGCTGCAACCCAGTACTGGGAAACACCCATACACACTCACATTCACACACACAGACACACTACGGCCAATTTAGTTTATTCAATTCACCTATAGCGCATGTCTTTGGACTGTGGGGGAAACCGGAGCACTCGGAGGAAACCCACGTGAACATGGGGCAAACGACCTTCTTGCTGTGAGGTGACAGTGCTAACCACTGAGCCACCATGTCATCTTATTTTAATTTGATAGATTTGATTTAATTTGCCTTGTTATTAAAATATTGAAAATTAATACACATTTTATAGCAAAAGAAATAAACAGACACAAACAGCTGCACTCTAAAAAATTTATTTATCTATTCATTCATTCATTGTTTCATTCATTCATTTATTTATGTATTTATTTATTTATATATTCATTAATTTATTTGTTTATTTGTTTTTATTTTTTTATTTGAATTACACATATTTGTTCTTTTTATTAAAATATTTAAAATAATACAGCATGCAACACAGATGATCATTTTTTATACATTTTTAATGTTTTTTTTTTTAAGTGTAGCATGATATTTTATTATATGTTTATTAAAGAATATACAGTATTTGCCATAAAAATAAAAAATCCAATTACAGATAAATATAACACTTTATATATAAGAAAGTATGAGTCACAGGAGTAAAAAAAAAGTGAGTATTTATAAAGTTAAGCCATATAACCAGACAGTTTAACAAATTTCAGCTAAGAAAAAAAGGATTTTGAATGCTAAACACAAACAAGATGCATTGATTTAATCAAACAAGGGCAAAATAAAGCCCTTGAAAATTTTCTTTTTTGTTGTCAGACTTGTACAAAAACAGGGAAATATGACAATTATATCTCTTAAGTGTAAAGATAACATACAGAGGGAAAAGAAATAATAACAATAACAACACAGATGATCATTTAGCCTACATAAATACGCAGCAATTACTCATGCGCGTCTCCCTTTGTATTTATTATGCGCGCATGACCTCCACTGACCAATCATTTTAAAGGTAAACAAATGAGCTGCTGCGTGAGTGTGCGTGTAGGCGCGCTCTCGGTCAGTCAGTGTGCACTGCAGCAGCACGCCGAGCAATGAATGACGATTTCTAACCGAGCATGACGTCTGAACGGTAAGTTGAATGGGCGACTGACTGTAGTGAGAGTTTAGTTTTAAACCTTTTAACTAGCCATTGGGAATGTTGACTTCTTTTTACTTTTGGCCAAAGCAAGTTTTGTCATCGCGTCATGAATAATTAATTCGTTATACTATCCCGAGGCTGCGGTTCATGCGAGAAAAACTCACTATTCAGACGTTTTCCGCGAGAGCTGCTGTCATATCGATTAGTTTTTGATTTTGATCATTCAAGTGTATAGTAACTGTGTAGTTTTCGATAAAAGCAATGTCTGGCTGAAGTTTGGGTTTATTCAGAAAAGTTTCGATTCGACAGGTGGAGGCGAGTGATTTGCAGAGAAGCTGCGTCAGCACAACTCTTATCACGCTCACTTTTATTGTTAGACCACCCTATTTATCTCTTCTCAGGAAATATTGCACCACTAAGATATGCTGAATTTTGAGAGCTTTTATTCTTGTGGCTCTAACGTTACAGACTCCTGGTAATATCGTATTTGCATTTCTGTTATGCTCTCCTTTTCGAGAATTGTAGTTCAGTGGACTATCTGAAAGTATTTGTGTTTTTCAATACAAATATATAAACATCCTAAAAACAAAGATGCTTTTTAATTCAGTGACAAAATTAAGAAATCATGTCTTGTTTTGTTTTTGCTTAAATTAACAAACATCTCTGTGGTGTGTGAAGTTTTTTTTGCTTGCATTAAGTTGACTTGTCAACTCAACTGTTTTTTATCACTTTCACAGAGAAAAAAACTATTTCTTAAGTAAATGTATTTTTATTTAAGAATCACTGGACATTTTCACTGGAAGCTAAGCAAGACAAAAATACTGGAAGAAGCATCATGATCAGACTATACATTTGAACGTTTTTTCCGTATTCTTGGTTTTAGGAGTTATTTACATCTTTATTTTTTCTAAAATTATGAAAGCAATAGTTCACCCAAAAATGGAAATTCTGCCACCATTTACTGGCCCTCCATTGGCTCCAGACCTGTTTTGAATGTCTTTGTTTTGATGATATTTTGAAGAGTTTTGGAAACTGGTGTCCATTGACTTCCTCAGTATTTTAGATATTATAGATATCAATGGCTACCAATTTACAGGATCTTTCATATTATGTTCTTTTGTGTTTAACAGAAAGAAAAAAAAATACAATTTTGGGTGAATTATCTCTTTAAAAAAAAATGGACATCAGGACACAATTAAAAAATTTTTACTCTAAAATGTGCTAATACAACTCATTGTGTTCTTGCTATACATTTAGATAGCATATTAAGGTTTTGTGTTTCCTTTTAGTAATTCATCAAACTTAATTATGTCTTGTAAAAAAAAAAAGTCTCCAGAAACCCTTTTTATCAAGTTAGGATACAATTACATGATAACTAAAGCAAAACTAAACTTTTAACTCTAAAACATAATAAAAAACTTTCTGTTCCATACTGGCTGTTTATTGGCTTGACCTCAGCGCTTTTCATAAATTTGTGAAAACTTGGACGCCATAGAAATGTATTCATTGCCTAAGTTTATAGGCATGTGCAAAAACTTTACAACCAAAACATTGATGTCAGATATGTCTGGGTGATTAATTAAAGGTAATTTTTCATGCACATTTGGTCAGTAAAGCTGGATCTGTAAACAGTAGTAAAACTCCAGAACGTGTTTTCAGATGGAACAGCATTTACTACACGGAGTCAAAGTTCACTGACAAGTTACACATTATAGCATTCACAATCGCAGATGAATTAATCTTTTGGTACTGAAATCAATGAGAGTCATTCTGCAATAATGACAACTGCTTGCGTAGCTACTCTGTGAACTACAACTCAGTGTAATAGTAGGATTGTCAAAGTATAACGATCAATACTGAAATTTTAAATGTGCATGACAATTGCAGCTTTTGATAAATTTCAGTTTTGATTTCATTTTAATTAATTGCCCAACCTTAATGCATTTTTAAGGATGCACAATGTTACTTCATGATAAAACATTGCCAACTACTGGCCAGGAGCGTTTGTTTTAAACAAAAAGGCTGTATCCATTGTATGATATTGTATGCCATTATGGCTTTTAACAGTATGATGATTAATTATCATAATTTATCGAATAAGTATTTAAAGTCCGCATGAACCGGAAGCTGCGACCATTCCCCCCCCAAATTTGTAGCTAAAAGGTCCATATTAATACCTCAAGGGTACATACTAGTACCTAAAAAGTACAAAAGTACTAAAAAACATTGGTACTAATATATGCTTTTGAGGTACCAATATGGACCCTTTAAGTACAAATGTGTACCTTTTGAAAAGGTACCACCCCAGTGACAGCTCGCGTACCTTTATTTCTGAGAGTGTAGGATTTAGTAAAGTAGCGGTGTCAAAACTGACAGTTGGAGGGTTTAAGTATGTTAACCATGCTCAGTACCTCAGACAGACGTAATCTGAGAATTTAACTGAAAACAAACAGGATATGCATTTTCATATTTTAATTAAAGATTACAAACCTTTTTTTGTCTTAATGAGATGCACAGATGAATTGTTCACCACAAAACTAGCAATGTGAGCTAACAAAATCAATATGGTTAGTGTTGAATTCATGTGTACTCTACCTGAAAGTCTCATTTTATTTGTTATGTAATTTGTATTCCACAAACATTTATGCTTTTATAGCCATGCAATTATTAGATCATTCAATTCCCATTTAAAACCCACCATATGCCTATGTATGAACTTTTAGGCAAACTTCAGATGTGCAGTTGCGGTTTTGGACCTATGGAGCATCATCCTAAACTTCTAATGTTCTCACACTCCTGAAGGAAATGGGGAACGGGATATCAGATCAACCCAACTTTCTATCCAGTCTTCCGTTCTGTAATTCTCTTCACATTGCTATTTTGGGTCTGGACTCTGCAGGCAAGACGACGGTGTTGTACCGTCTGCAGTTCAATGAGTTTGTCAACACCGTCCCGACCAGGGGCTTCAATGCTGAGAAAGTCCGAATACCAGTTGGGGACTCACGGACGGTGACGTTTCACTTTTGGGACGTTGGCGGCCAGGAGAAACTGCGCCCACTCTGGAAGTCCTACACACGCTGTACAGATGGAATTGTATTTGTTGTGGACTCTCTGGATGCCGAGAGGATGGAAGAGGCTAAAACTGAGCTTTATAAAATTGCCCGCTCAACTGAAAATCAAGGAGTGCCTGTGCTGATTATTGCCAACAAGCAGGACATGAGACAGGCTCTGCCACTGTCACAAATAGAGACCATGCTGGCACTCAACGAACTGGGACCCTCTACACCATGGCACTTGCAGCCCACTTGCGCCATCATTGGCGACGGCCTAAAAGAGGGACTGGAAAGACTCCATGACATGATTGTAAAACGAAGAAAGATGCTCAAGCAGCAAAAAAAGAAAAAATAGACCCAAATAGACCATAGATGTATTATGTGAGGAAGAAGAACAGTGGATAGTTGTGAATTGTCATTGTTATGTGCCTAGAGTTGGTTATAGAGCCAGCAAGCACTTTAGCTGTTTACTTTCATATTGTTTACTCTTCTGGATGTTTACCATCACCTAGAATTATATAAACTTAATATAATTTTTTTATATCACTGATGGATGGTTTCTGTTGGTGTTTTATTTAGAATGTTTGTTTATTTGCAATAAAAGGGTTTTCTATCTTTATTCTGAATTGCATGTGATGCTTTACACAGCCTTTTTTAGAGTCAGGGGTACTGCAGTCGGATTATGAAAGTGTGTAAAACCTATTAATTGTTGGTTCCCTTGCAACCCCCCCCCCCTATGGCATTTTAAATTGGGGGTTTTCAGTTCTGTGCTAAATGTAACTTCACAAATAGGTATTTTGTTGTACATGTTAACTAGGGCTGCATGATCTTGGAAAAAACTGACATTGCCAGACTTTGTTTCTCTGTTATGTATATTGCGATATGAATATAATTTCCACAGATGACTTAAAAATAAATCCACTTAATCTTTGTTAAAGCTACAAATGTTATCTCTTATACACAAATGGTTTGAGCTTACTTTAAATTTTAGTTTCAAGAAAGTTTTAACTTTCACTAAGGTTAAACTTCAACTCCACAATGTTCTGAACATAGACTGTAAAATCTGAACTGTCTTGCCTGGTCAATTATAATCTAAAGTTGACATTACAGGTTCCGCAATGTGATTATTACAAATGTGCACATTGCAATATTGATGCTGAAATGATATATTGTGCAGCCCTAATGTTAACTACCCACACCCAAAACAGATTTGTCTGGTTACTTGTTTAGAAACATTCAAAAATATGGATTTTCAGTATTTTCCAGGAGTACTGCGGAATGCCAAATCATTATTATTATTATTATTATTATTATTATTATTATTAGTTATAAAAATCCATATAGGAAAATCTCTAGAGAACCATCAGCAAATTAGTCTTCTGGGATTTGATGTAATGGCTGCAGTTTTCTATTAATTTAATTATTATTTTTACAGTATTAATATTTGATTAATTGTCCATTTCTATTTAATTTTACAGTTAGATTTGAGTTATTTAATGATTTTTTTTATTTTTTAGAAAAAATGAAGAATTTTTATATTGATCATTTAGCATAATTGGGCAAGACATGGAAACAAATAATGAACATGAAGAAGCTACTGGTCTAAATTAAGGGAAAAGTAAGATTTAAAAAAAAATTATTATTATTATTAAAAGTCTCTTCTGCTAAATCTGTATTTACTTGATCCAACATACAGCAAAAAATGGTAACTTTTTTTAAATATCTTTACTATTTAAAAGTACAGTTTACTATTTGAATATATTTTAAAAGCTAATTTATTCCTTTTGATTTCAAAGCTGAATTATTTGCATCAGTATGCCAGTCACATGATTCTTTGTAAATCCTTATAATATGCTATATATTGGTATAGTCTTGGACCAGAAGTTCAATAATGGTACATTCCTTAGGATTTCAATGTCTTGAAATGGTCTTAAAAATATTAGTTTCCCCATTCCAGAAGTCATTAAAAAGGTTTAAATTCAGAGCAGAGGGTCTTAATTTTCTGAAAAATGAAATCTTTAGTCCTTTCATTGTAATTAACATGGCCCTCATTATTTCACATGCCAGTGGATAAGTAAATTACACTTTTTTTTTTTTTTTTTTTTTTTTTTTTTTTAGTGTTTTTTGGTTTGTTTGTTTTGTATTTTTATCTCTTTATCTGACCCCTTTTAAAAAGCATGAGCACTTGGAGCCTGGCACCACCACATTCTTTCTTCGCTTGAGTAGGTGCGAATAGAAAGCAAATGGCCCTGCGTCATATATTACAAGACCTCAGACCTTTCTATCAGTTGTTATCAGATTAGAAAACAACCCCGTATATCTGTGATGGATCCACTTTTGCAGGCATCAGAATCCCTGAAAGAGCCCAACTGAAGGGGATTTGTGGGATTTGGCTGTTGTGTATCACATGCTCCCCTAAATTCCAGCCCTGCCTCATAAATCCAGAGTGACTGGGACTCTTTCCCACTGGTTCCATTGAAGTCAGTAATGCTGAGCTGGGACGGTGACAGACTGGAAAAAATCTGCACTGCCGTTTCCTTTCCCACACTTTCACTAGACTGATACTGAACAGCAGGTCACTTTCACACCTGAATGATTTGGAATCCTGTTGATTGTTTAGTAGAATGACCACAAAAACTTTTCGTACAATCAAACTTAATGTATGGATTTCACTGAAATGGATAATACACCAAACCCACATCTGCAAAACGTTTAGTATAAAAACTGTTTTCTCTGTTTATTGGGGGTTGGTATTCCTTTCACAAACCATAATAAAAACATGTAATGGAGGAAAAGAGAGCTATTTTTGTTGACTCATTTAACGTTTTTAAAGATAAACAACAACTTTAGACATTAGACCAACCACACTACAGATAAATATATTTTCATTGTATTAAATAAAATGGTTATCAAAATTAAATGAGATTTTTTTTTTTTCTTTATGATGCATCTTTACTAGAAGTATGTTTGGTTGCTACTAAACCGTTTTTGTTTGTTAGACACAGTGTTAGACATTTTTATTCCCACTGCAGTAAAATACATTAATTTCATTGCGTTCAAAATAGTTGTCAGTTATCTTTCCTCAGAACTAATTCTGAATGGAAAAAGGAGGAGAACATTAATTTAGGAACAGTTCATGGTTTACATGATGAACTGCCCCACGCATAATTTAGTTTATATTTTATTTAATCAAGAGTGTGAATAATTAAATATCCACATCACTGCTTGTAAAAAAAAAAAAAAGTGAGTAGAACAAAATAGGAGGCTTTTTTGTTATTTGTTATGAGACATGATTTATAGAAATAAACAATGATTTTTTTATTGCTTTATTAGTTTTTGTTTCTTTCACTTGTTAATAAAGTGCTTTAGCCACGTTTAGAAATTGTATGTAAAGCAATTCAACATAATTTTCAACTAAAATATAACTTTTTTTGTGCATTTACAAAAGGACTATAAAAAGGACAAAGTAGTATAAACAGTGGCATCAGCACGTGTATTGCATGTGCTCATTTTGTATGCATATAGTGAATATTTGCAATTTTGTATTCACTACTCTGTAGAAGCATATTTTCTTTACAGAGTCATTAAAATATGTTTTTATTTTTTAAATGATTTGTCACAACAAACTTCATTATTTTGCCTGAAAATTTTGTTCCTTAAATTCCATTTTGTTTATTTGCATTCATATATTCTTATACTTTATCAGCCCTTGTTTCATCGTGCACATTTGTGTAAAATCATTTTATTATTATTATTATTATTTTTTTACAATACAAAAAGGTAGATTACACTGTGAGCCCTCTTCATTTCTGCTTGTAAAAGTGGAAAGAGGGAGTGGTTTTTTTTGTTATGTCATACACAGCACTTTTCTAGAGGTACACAATTTGGTTGCTTTCAACCTATTTTCAATTAATAAAATTAGTTTTAGTAATCATGTAATTATTTTGTGTTTAGTTATGGGTTTTCATCTTGGGTGCACTGAAAAAATTATTCGTTGGGATTTACTACATTTTTTTAAGGTTACTGGTTGCAAACAATTTATATGGGCTGAAATTAAACAAACAAATTAAGTTGAACATTTCTAAATATAACTTGTTTAAATTCAGCCCATATAAATTGTTTGCAACAAGTAACCTTAAAAAAATTTAGTAAATCCCAATGAATCAATCTTTTTTTGTGTGTGTGAACTTCTGAAAAGAACCATTTTTTTGTTAATGTAAATAACATTTTAATAATATTAGGAACCTTTAATGCAGTGAAAAGTTTCTAATAATGTTAAAGGTTCTGCACAAAATCATCAAATCCCCCAAAAAGCTTTATTTTTAAGAGTGACCTGGCTCTCCGTGCAGGCTCCCCCGTCTGTATCAGATGACAGTGTGTTGGCAGAGTGCTTTTGTTCAGCTCTTCTCTCATCTCATTCCAGCTTGAGGATGAGCTGGGGGTTTGTGGGGGTCTAGTTAGTAGCTGTTTCTGCCTGTTCTTTTGTCCACAAAAATATATTCTCAGTGGGTTCAATTGTGTGCTGCACTCATTTTAGTCCCTGTCAAGTGTTCATTCTGACAGATGTCATGAGATTAAGAGACCAAATAGGTAATGTTGTGGTCTTTTAGAAGTAAGCAAACATTGTGTTCTGTAACCGCAGAAGTCCGGGTTGTGAATCAGTGTGCGGCCATAGATAATGTGATCGCCAGAAAGATCTTAATCGTGTTTAGTGTGGTAAATACTGATTGGTAATCCGCATGGCTTTTGTTGTCATAAGGACTGTATTCATAGTGAAGCTTGTTGGTCCAGCCATGTCTGATCCAGTCTCGGATATAAATTACCGCATTGAGAACTAGCTGGTGCTTGTCTCAAAGAAACACTGGTATTTGGGTTCCCACGGTCAAGAGAGTTTATATAGCAATTAAATTGTTTTAAAGTTTGGGGTTATTAAGTCATTGTTTTGTTTCGCAAACCATTGTTGTATTTATAGTAGAAATTGACATACAGTGCATGTATACATATTTTATAAAAGAATTATTGTGGTTACATTTTCGGCATTATTTCTCCAGTGTTCAGGTACATAAAAAAAATTAAATAAGATATTATTTTTGAGAACAGATTAAGGGATAGTTCACCCAAAACTGATTATTTACTCACTATTTACTCTTCCTCAAGTGGTTTTAGGCTTTTTTGAACACTAAAGATATTTAGAAAAAAAATTGAAAACCCGAAACCATTCATTTACAGTAAGAAAAACAAATAATATAGAAGTCAATGGTTACAGGCTGGAACCTTCTTCAAAATATTTTCTTCTGCATTCAACAAAGTAAATGATGACAGAATATACATTTTTTTGGGAGAACTATCCCTTTAATATTTTGGTGGTAATACATTTTTACAGCATGTTTTTATGAATTGAAAGTTAAGTTGTTTTTATTTACCTTTTGTAAACCAATGCAAAAGTCTTTACTACCACTTTTGATCTATTTAATCCATCCATTCTCATGAAAAAAATACTGACTCCAAACTTTTGAACATGCAGTGATATGTTTGTAAAATGAAGACTTCAGGAAATGATGTCTTAAATCTGTTGCATAGATTGATAAAACATCATTCAGCATTCAACTTTTTATAAATGATAGATGTTTTATTAGTATAATTTTTTTTTTAGCTCTGCCCCTTTCACTTAAATTAAATAAAACAAAAACATTGTACACTGTAAAAAATGATATAACAAAAAATCATGACAACAAATGCTTTGTTACTTTAACCTAATTTAATAAGTTAATAACGTTTTAACAAATTTCTTTAGCTATACACAAGTTAATCTAATATTTTTACTCAGCTTGTCTGTGATTCAACAAAAAATAAAAAATTAAGGCAGGATGATTTTTTTTTACAGTGTAGCATAAACATTTGACATGAAATATCATTACTCTAAAGTTTCTCACTCACTATGTTAAAATAGTAGTAGAAGTGATGAAACGGTTACAATAAAATGTTGTCTTTGTGCAGAAAGTGTTTCTAAACAATAATAGATGGTTCTTGAGCAACTTAATCTGTCGTGCCGCATAATTGCTGAAAAGCATTTAAATGATGAAGTGAAGCTGTAGTATGAGGAAAGTATCAGTGCACGACAAGGAAAAATAGAAGAGCAAACAGAACCTTATGTGTAAAAAAACAGCTCGGTCAGGTCAGACTAGTTTTGCTCTTTAGAAGAATGTGTTTTTCTGTGGTGTGAATTTCCCCCCCATTTTCCTCCTCACTTTGCATAATTCTTTGCTAAAATTAGTTTAATTAATAAGTGAACTGGTTTTGTTTTAAAATATGGACCTTTATAGTTAAATGTTTAGTTAAAAAAATAGTTTATTAGAAGAGTTAGATTTTTTTTGGATTCAAATTGTATATATATTTTTTAAATTGTGCAAGTTTAAATAAGAATAAGTAGATGTCGTTTCCTGTTAACTAATAAAACAGTAGACAGGTCTCCACAGATCTTGGCAATACCAGTATTGAACAATATATTTCAGGAGAAATTGACTTTATGAATGAGTCAGTGTACATGAAGAGACTTGCAATCTGTTCTTAGACAACAAATAGTTTTTCACACAACATGGGGCTAAAAACAGATATATGCATCAAAGGGTTTTGAATGCCCGTCTCAGATAATGATCGCAGGAATGTCATGAATGAGATTAAATCGCATGTTTACCTGTCTGTCCAATCACAGACAGATAATGTTGTTTATAGTTTAAGAAGTGCTTTACTCCTAAGGGCCTGTTGCACAAAACGAGTTGAAGAAACTCCAGGTTGCAGAGTAAGTTTTGTGCTGACAAACGCAAAGAGATGCAAATTGGCTAAGATCAGGTTTAGTTGTTTCACAATAAACATTATCTGTAGATCAGGGTTTAACCCAGGGTTGATTATTAACACTAGAGTGGGCGTAGATGAAAATGTGACACGTCCAGCAAACAGCCAATCACATGACACATGAGAGAGTCCATTTGAGTCAGTTTTTGCAAGAGAGTCAGCGCAATTCACTTCTCTGTTGAAGATCAAGACATTTCATTATCAGAAGTGTAATGGATTTAAACACATATACAAAGCTGAAATAAACACTGTTGATGCAGCAAAAGTTTGAGAAGGCAATTTAAAATATTTTATATCAATGCTAATCAATTAACTGATTTTAATAATGTAGGTTCACAGAGAGCTCAAGAGGCAGTGAGTCTAAAAGTAGGCCTGCTTTATACTTTATATATAAAGCAAATTTAAATCTATATTTTTACATTTTAAAGCTATTATTAATATTAATTGACACTTAAAAACTTTTTAAATATATAATATACAGTAAATAATTATATTTCACATATTATAAATAATCATTGGGAACGAACAAATTACATTTTTGTTTAAAAAAAAATTGGTTTGAGTGTAAAGGGTTTTAATTTGGAGCAAAAAGAGCACGGGGTCTGGGAGTGGCTTTACCACAATTTCTAAACCAGAATAGGAACAGGTTAGCCCTGTAGTGTAAGTTACCGTGGTGATGAAACCTGATCAAAATCAACCCACCTTTTTAACCCCGAAAACTCAGAGTTTGCTCAAAATAAACATTAACTTATAAGTAAAAAAATATATATATATATTTTTAAAAGACGTTTTGTACTCATCAAGAATGCATTTACTGTATTTGATGATGATAAAAAATATTACTGTTAAATAGTATTACAATTTTTATTATATTTCTTTATGTTTTAATACATTTAAAAATGTATTTTTTTCCTGTGAGGTCAAATTTTTAGCAAATCATCATATGCTGATTTAGGGCTCTAGAAACATTTCTTATCAATGTTGACAAAATTAGTACTGCTTAATGTTTTTTTGCAGGTTTTCTTGATGGGTTTAAGTCTAGAATAGACATATGCTGATATTTAATAATTCAGTATATCCTGATAACGAGCATGTAAAAAAATTGTAATATTGTGGGCACTTCAAAATAACACAAATAATTATTTATTGTTGAAACTTTTAAGAATAGTGGCTTATTTTTAGACAGTTGATTTTGAGAGTGCAGCACCAAATGCTTGAAGACGTTTTTCAAACATGAACATTTACACACATTAATTAGGCCTACAACATAAAAAAAAACATTCTGTTACTATTTAGTGGCTTTTTCTTTATTAACTCTGTACAGTAAGGCTCAATTTGACTATTTAAATAATGTAAATTTAATGACAACTACAAAAGCATTTATTAATCTTAGCTGATGTTAATTTCTTAAGGTCTAATAACGCATTAAAATCAAAAGTCATAATAGTTTTTATTAAATGGAGTTACCAATTATTAATAACTATATTGTTAACGATTTTTGCAAATTATTTTACTGTAATATGAACTAATTTACTGTTGGACAGTTATGCAGTATGTTACTGTATTTAAAAAGTTGAGTTGTGGAAAATTACTGTATATTTCACATACAATACTGAAAATACATATACAGCATGATAAATGGTGCTGTAAATGTAAATACAATATTTTTGCTGTAACTGATTTACAGTAAGAATTGGGTAAGCTAAATTGTCCGTTGTGTATGTGTGTGAATGAGTGTGTATGGATGTTTCCCAGTGATAGGTTGCAGCTGGAAGGGCATCCGCTGCGTAAAACATATGCTGGATAAGTTGGCGGTTCATTCCGCTGTGGCGACCCTAGTTTAATAAAGGGACAAAGCCGAAAAGAAAATGAATGAATGAATGATTTACAGTAAGTTACTGGCAAACTGCTGCCAGTAAGTTATTATTATTATAACCTTTATTTTACCAGGAAAGACACATTGAGATTAAAATCTCTTTTATAAGAGCGTCCTGGCCAAGATTAGGCAGTAAACATGTCACATGGGTCTAACAGACAACAAACAAAAAACAATTAACAGTTTACATGAATCACACATTGACAAACAAACTATTCAAAACATACAAGCCTGTTTCAATTTCTAAATCATTTATACCTTTTTTTTTTTTTAAAGCATTTAATGAAATCAATTCTTTAAACTAAGTTACTGTAGATTCTGCAGAAAATTGTTAACAGTGTAATACATTTCAGTTTGTATTCAGTTGCATAAGAGCCAACTTTTTTCACCTACATTTTGGATGTCCTGTAGGTGAGTAAATACATTTTCGTCACGCACTATCATAAAAGTAGACAATTTACATTTATTGGCAAAAAGAAAAAACACTCCAAGCCAAAAGTATAGCGTATGTTCTCCGCTCTTAATGCTATTCTCGAAGGACACTTCACGTTTACCTACTAACTAGACCACAGTGTTTTCTCTGTCACTTTCTGAAGCGCAGCTGTATGCTGTTCTCACCTCTGCAATTGTGAGCTACTTGAGCTCGTTCGCCTGTGCAAACACAATTCAGCAGTCCTTTGGGGGACTCGGTGACGGGGGCAATATTTTCTGTGTGCTGAGGCAAAAGCTTCTTTCCACAGGGTACAGGTGCTTCCTTCTGAGGAAACCAGAGGTGTCCTGAAGAACAACACTGTGTTATCAGCAACTCTCTCTGTGAAGGATAAACAACAACCAACCACATGGAGAGCAGGAATGCACACGTTCCTCAAAAGCTGTTTTAAATGGGGGTAGTTCACCCAAAATGACATTTCTGTCATCATTTACTGACTCTCCTCCACTTGTTACAAATATGTTTGAATTTCGTTCTTCTGTTGAACAAAAATGAAGAGATTTTGAAAAATGTTTTAATCTATTTCATATTGACTAAGTACTTTTTGTGTCTTACCATGGATGTAAATTACAACATTTACATGGAAATCAGTAATCGTATTATTTAACATATTGTGAATAAGATAAGATTAAGGTGTTTACATTTAGAATATTCCTTTCATGTTCCTGTTTTATATGTGATTCTAGAATTGCAGGAACATTTTGAACATAAACGTTCTATTATTTTTTTAAATCAGTGAAAGCGTTTTGAATAATAACAAATAATATCAAGTTATATCTAAAATACACTACCGGTCAAAAGTTTGGGGTCATTGGTTTTTTTTTTCATGTTTAAAAAAATAAATAAATATTCTGTTCATCAAGGCGGCATTTATTAAATGTAATTTTTTTTTTAACATTTTAAATTTTAAATAGCTGCTTTCTTATTGTATGTAGTTTCAAATGAAATGATTACTCCAGTCATTATTGCTTTTATTACTATTACCATTAATAATAATAACAATAATAATTAATATTAGAGTGATTTCTGAAGGATCATGTGACTCTGAAGGCTGGAGTAATGAAGCTGAAAAATCATCTTTAAACAATTTGTACTGTGTTTTTGATTAAATAAATGCAGCTTTGGTGAGCAGGAGAAGCTTATTTTAAAACATTTAAAAATCCTACTGACCCCAAACTTTTGACCGGTAGTGTATGTTTGTATGTGTATTATGGGACATTTTGTCTTGAATATTATTGACTTTTTTGCCTCCTGAATCATATATTTAGCTTAAGAAGTACACTGTAGAGAACAAGAAATAATTAAGATTTCCATTTTTTTGTGTGTTTACTGAGTAAAAAAAAAAGCATTTGCATGAAAGATCTCTTTTCTGCATTATTTTTATATTTTCAGTAGCAAAAAAATACATTTTGTGTCTGTTCCTTTGTTCCAGTCAACTGCTTCATTGGTTATAAAAAGGTTTAACAATCTTCAAAGCACAGAAAAATGTATGTGACTTGCTTCCAAGTGATGTTACTTCCTCTGGCGGGAAACTCTGAAAGGCATTGAAGCACGTCTTATTCTTCTCTCATCAGTTAGTACAAAAGGATAGACTAATAGTAGATTTTTGTTTAGGATAAACCAATAGTAGATTATTAGACAACCCACTTATCTTGGTATTTCTGTGAATTTCTCATTCACTTAAAAAAATGTAATACAATAAAAATAATATGAGGAAAATGCATAATATTCCGTTTTAGACATGCCAAGTGGCATCTGGTTTAAGGTTACTGTAGCAAAAAAAAGTTCCTGGTTGTTCAAGCTACCTATTGAATATGAGCTAAAAGAACACAATTCTTGAGATTTCTTTGGGACAACTTCACTGTTTTATGTTCAGTCTACATAAATGTGTTAAGTAACTTAATCAGTTTGTGTTGTAAAAAAACATGAATGAATTGTGTGGAATCCTGCATTTTTTTTATAGTGTATAAAGCAAAAAATCTTTAAAAATGGCAACTCTGTTATTGTCAACTTTGTTAGGGTTTTAAAAAAAGTTTAACTAAGTTGAACAATAATTTATAAAAGAATCAAATGTTCCCTATCACAATAGGTATTTTGCATTATTTTACACTAATAATTATTATTAATTGTGCCATTAAGTCCACTCCACACATAAAGCCCTCTGACTCTCTATTCAGAATTTCAGGTGTTAACGTACAGATTATCTTCATTATGGTGCCATATACAGTTTTTGGGTGTTTAATTTTTTAGTGTTACGAAAGCTTCAAGTAGTGAATTATTTGTCAAGCTAGACATGCAAACAGATGATGGTTAAAAACAAATTCTTGCTCAAAGCTTTGCTCTTTGTTTTGCCAACAAATTTAATAATGTGTATTTAGGCATGTATAAACTACATTCCAATAATTAGAATAAAATAAAATTAATATCTTAATTCCATTTGTTTTTGCTTCAAGTATGACTAATCAGGTTAGGCTAATCAAAAGAAAATCTCGGTTTACATGGTAGATTCTTAATCTAAATATTGACTTTACTGATTGTGTTAATATCAGAATATTGTTATCTATGCAAATGTTCTACTTGTTTCTAACATTCTTCAAAATATCTTCTTTTGCATACACTGAAGAAAGAAACGCAGGAAGGTTTGGAGCAACTTGTGTTGCGGAATTACATTTAAAGTGGATCAAAAAAAGTTGTCCTAAGACAATAATGGGTGTTGTTGATTAGTTTTAGGACAACCCTGATGAAAGGTTGTGAACCACTTCAAATGTTGACTACTGTATACCTCTAAAGTCAGTAAAGGATTTAAAGTTTCAGTATTATTTGAGAATGTTCACACTGTTGAGCAGCTTTTGTTGAAGGGAGGAAATCCTGTGCATCGTAATTTGGTCACATTGGCTGTGTAAATAATGTCTCCATTTTGGCATACCATTTGTAAAAGAACTAGCTTGTAAATAATCTTCATGACCACAAGACTTCCAGTTCACATTCTCATCTCTTATCAGATAACACTGGAGGAAGTGGATATTTGGCTTCAAAATGTCTCACGAGAGAGGTTTTGTTTATCAAACGACTATATATTCTTGAGCAAGAACAGATTAGATCAGTATTTTTCCTCCATTAATGCCGAAATGTGACAGTTCACACTGATATATATGTTTATTAGTATAATAAAACTGTTTAAAATTCTACTAAACTCCAAATCATTCTCTGACAAAACCGCTTAATTGTGTACTTTGATTTATGTTATATAAATGTACATGTATTTAAAGTAATATTCATTCATTTTCCTTTGGCTTAGTCTCTATTTCAGAGGTCGCCACAGGGGAATAAAGCGCCAACTATTCCTGCATATGTTTTATGCGAATGCCCTTCTAATCCAGTACTGGGAAACATCCATACACACTCATTCAGACACACTCATACACTGCCAATTTAGTTTATTCAGTTCACCTATAGCGCATGTGTTTGGACTGTGGGGGAAACCGGAGCACCCAGAGGAAACCCACGCCAACGTGAGGAGAACATGCAAACTCCACACAGAAATGCCAACTGACCCAGCCGAGGCTTGAACCAGTGACCTTCCTGCTGTTAGGTGACAGTGCTACCCACTGCGCCAATGCGCCGCCCCTTTAAGTAATATACTAATTTAAAATAATTAAAATGAAAACATACTTTAAAAATATGAATAATTGAATATCTCTTTTACTTAAATTATTTACAAATATTCATTTCAATAGAAATTGCAGCTATTGCTTAGTTTATTTAATGATACAGTGAATTTCTCATTTCTTTTAAAAATGATAATGTCCTGTCTGTGAAAGCCTGGTTTGAAGATTTGATGTCTTTTCTAAAATTAGAAAAGATCAAATACACACTAGAGGGGTTCGGTGGACCGGTTTTATACTTATTGGGAATAATTTTTGTATGTGGTAATATTTTGAAAGAATTACCCAGCTGTTAAATAATCATTTAATTAAATAATGTATATATCTCCTCCATGGTGTTAAATTTGGTTGTAGTTCGTCCGGCAGATTTTTTCCTCTTCTTCTTCTTTTTATTATTATTTTATCATCATCACTGTTATGTTATGCATGACTCCAGACCATGTAATTATTGTATTTGACCCTAATTATTTTGTTAAGCTGCCTTGGGATGTTCAGTTTTTCATTTCCTTTAATAAAAACAAATGAACAAAAAACAATAATGTGATGAAAATGGATATAATTCCGTTTTAGAAATGCCATGTGGTTTGAGGTAAAAGCCCAACATGTTGGAAAATGTCAACTCTGTTATTGTCAACTCTGCTAGTATTTCAAAATAACTTAACAAGTTATACAACGATTTGTAAAATAATCACATTTAAGCCTTTTGCATTATTTTATAATGAAGTCAGTTGACTGCAAATTATACATATGTTGTGTTATAAGTTGCTTTAGATAAAACAGTTGAAGTCAACATTATTAGCCCTCCTATGAATTTTTTTCTTTTTCAAATATTTTCCAAATGATGTTTAACAGCGCAAGGCATTTTTCACAGTATTTATATTTTTTTCTACTGGAGAAAGTCTTATTTGTTTTATTTCAGCTACAATAAAAGCAGTTTATAATTTTTTTAAAACCCTTTTAAGGTCAATATTATTAGCCCCCTTAAGCAATATTTGTTTTCAATTGTCTACAGAACAAACTATTATGTTTAGAAATGTGCTGAAAAAAATCTTCTCTCCGTTAAACAGAAATTGGGGAAAAAATATACAAGGGGCTAATAATTCAGGAGGGCTAATAATTCTGACTTCAACTGTATAAATATGTCAAAAAGTAATTAAATTATGCACCATATGCATTTATAAATATATATAAAAGCACTATACTATTTATACAAGCACATATTTCCTACAGCCTGACAGATGAACATCAACCGTGACCACAAACATCTGCAGCCATAACACAATTTGTGAAGCCATTTTCTAAATGACAAACAAAAAGGAGGGAAACATCCCTATCAGTCAGTTTTACGTAATAGCTCTGATCATCTTTTTCTGAAACATCCTGCCATGCTAACAGGTCTTCATTACCAGTGACTCATTTCCTTTGAGGATGTTACACGTGGTGAACATGACTTGATTAGCACTGCACACATGCACACACTCGCACTCTCTGATACAATTAAGGGAAAGAGATTTTCTGACATGATGTTCTGTCAGACGCCCCACAGCGAACACACTGCACTTACTGGAGAGGATGCAGCTGCTGCATGGCAAAAATACAGTTCACTCCAGTTTAACCTCAAAACATCCAGACAGAATATCCGTTTAGTTTTTAGTAAGTTTGCTTTATGTAAGACCACATATACACTGTAAAAATATCTGTTAATTAACAGGTTCTGTATTTTCTGATTCACACGTGTTTTCTGTGTATTTACGGTTGTGAATTGCATTATGGGAGTTTTATCTCTGCTCTGTCGACTTTTGATGTTGAAAATTCAACTCTGGAGTTTTAACAGAGTGACTTTTATTGACATTTTAGTGGTTTGAGACAAGATGTTTTTTAAAGAAATAATATATAGAGAACAAAGTTTGTAACATAACAGAAAATTTACATTACCAGGTTTTTGTACCATACTTTACAACACCAACCCAGAGAATATATCACTTTAAACTATTAAAAAATGTCAATAAATGTCCATTTTTCTAACTTTTCAACATCAAAAGCTTTTGGATGAAAGATCAAGGTCCCATAATGCAATTGAAAAGCCTAAATAAGTGAAAAAACATGAATCACAAAAAAAATTACAGATATTATAGATATTTTATTAACAGTGTACCGTAAATCCTAACATAACTGTTTACACAGTTTTTCATCCAATGTGGGTTATAAATGAAAAGCAAACATTTGTGCATTTTGTATTCAGTTATACTGTAAAAACATCTGTTGATTGAAAGCGATTTATGCTCATTAAAATATCTGCATGACTGTATATTTGAACAGAGATTGTCTGAATAGCTCATGATTTACAGATGTTTTTCACTTTGATTATGCTTTTAAATTGCATTATAGGACCTTATCTCTCTTCTAAAAATGTTTGATGTTGAAAATGTAAAAAAAGAAGTGACTTTTAGAAGTATTTTAGTTTGAAATGTTACAGTATATACACTGCATAGTGGGCTGGCAGTACTTTTTCCTGTTATTTTATTTTATGGATTATTTTCTTGGAGTGTATACATTTTAACACCTGTCACCTTTCCATGTTCAGAATGCAGGGGCGGACTTAGTGATTTGGGGGCGCTAAGCAATCCCAGGTATGGGGCCCTATCATTGAAACTCAAAACATTCTTTTTCTCTATAGATTTTTTTGTTTTGTTTTGTAAATAAACCGCATGTTAAAATATATTTTAAGTGGAACCTTTATCTTCTTAATGTAAAATTAAATACAATAAATTCACAAATAAAAAGAAAGTTCACAAACTATGTACAGTTAATAAGCCATATTTGTGATTAGATTTTAATATTTGCATGTGCAGTACGGAAGGAACCTTCCACTATTCATGGGGCCCTGGATTTTGAAAAGAAGTATAAGGTAAAATCTTAATGGTTATTAATGGTTACAGATTTTATAACTTATAACAGAAAATCTATGAAAAAGCTATATGATTAATATAGGCTTCTTGGCATTGGTTGGGGCCCCCTAATTCCCCGGGGCCCTAAGCAGCAGTTTACCTCGCTTATTAATTTAGTCAGCCCCTGTCAGAATGTTGTTCAGTACATTTAAAAAAAAAAAAAGAAGCTTTTTTTCCCCCCTAAACCTGAACTTATCTTGATAAACTACGTATAATATGCACATATCCCCTATAATTTTTTAAAGTGTGAATTCCAAATGAGGGGTGACATTTAAGGGGTTAAAAGTTAAAAAATTCTGGGTTGTGTTAACCAAACGCTGGCTCAAATCGACAGTACAATCCCAACAGTTGAAATGGTAAAAAATTTTTTATCTAAATTTAAAAAACAACACTAGGTTTGTACATATTTAACCCAGTGTTCAGTTAACACAACCCAGCATTTTTTTATGAATAAAGATTTGTCTTGGGGTGAACCAATATCATTCAAGGATTTAGATAAATATGTAAAAATGTGCTTTGTTTTGCACTCAATAACAATGGCAGTGGTGAGAAGCAGTTATAAGAAAACATCTAATAATAGCAATTCGGATGTTTGCAAGGGTATTTTGTGTTTTTCAATAAGAATTTTTATTTTTAAATCCAAAACTAGGCGGAATAAATTTTTTCAGATTGTATAATCAAATAAAACAAAAATAAAACAAAGCATCACGTCGTCACTGCTATATATTCTTACCTGGCAAATCACAGGCAATATTTATCAACTTGTTAGAATGTCCAGTCATGATCTGTCACTTGAGCACATTAATAACAATAACAACAATTTCTGTATTAACAAAAAACAAAACAAAACAGAAAAGTTGTTGAAAGGGAAGTTGATCCAGAAAAATTCTAATTGTGTCATGATTTACTCACTCTTTACTTGTTCGGAACTTATATGAGTTTCTTTGTTCTGTTAAAAGCAAAAGAAGATATTTTGAAGAAATGCTGGTTGCTGGCACCCATTGATTTTCATAGATAGGGAAGAAAGTAACTGTGGAAGTCCTTAGGTGCCAGCTACCAGTTTTCTTCAAACTATCTTCTTTTATATCTTCTTTTTTTGTGTTCAACAAAAGAAAGAAACGCATGAAGGTTTAAAACCACATAAAGGAAAGTAAATGATTAGGTCATTTTCATTTCTGGGCGAACTATTCCTTTAAAACATTTCCAATCAAAAGAAAAAAGTTGCTATTTGGATTTTAGTAAGCATATTGTCTTTGATTGAAACTTGATTGCAGTAATTACTTAGTTTTTTTGGCATGCTATAAGAAAGTATGTTTGCCAATAGTTTGTTTAACCATGCAGTGTGTGTTTTTTAATTCCATATTCCAGGATAACAATTAGCTTAAACTGAAATAAGGCTGCTTTTGACCCCCAGCTGACCTGAACTGCACTGAATTGCATTTGAGATGTGCTGCAGGTCCTCCTCAGTGTCTGACCATCAGCATCTTTAGGATCACATTATGCTTAGATAATGGTGTGCATTCATTGTGGAATTGTTTTCACCATGCTATATCACAAAGTTTATTTTCATTAGAAGGATAGTTCACCCTAAAACAAAACTTCTGTCATGATTTACTCACCCTTTACTTGTTCCAAACCTGTTTGACTTTCTTCTGTTGGACACAAAGAAGATATTTTGAAGGAAACTGGAAACCTGTAAACATTGACTTTCATAGTTTTTTTTTTATAATATGGAAGTCAATGGTTACAATTTTTCAGCTTTCTTCAAAACATCTACTCAAGGGGAGTAAATAGTGAGTACATTTTCATTTTTGGGTGAACTATCCATTTAAGAGCCGCAATGAATTATCTTGACCATGAGGTGAACATCAAGATTTTCACTCAAAACTTTCAATATGCTTTGAGTGAATAGTGTGAACTGTGAAAATGAAGCTTTCTTTTACAAATTCAATCCAGTGAATCTTAGTTTGTATCCTGGAAGAAGAAAGAGAAATAAAAAGCTACACTGCATAATTTTTAAAGAACGGTTCAAAATGACATCACACATTTATTCAACTTTGCTTGAGATATAAGAGCATTTACTTGCATTAAACTTACATAAACTACCATTAACCAAGTACGTTCACAATTCCTCATGCTTAAAAGAATGTGTAGTCTTACTGAAAAAGTTACAATTAGGTTTGCACAGGAAAATATATAGTCATGTGATGACTATCAGGTCTGTTTTTCTCATATCTCTAAGCCCATAACTCCTAAGCTGCTTATGTATCATATGGCATAATTGTGTGATACAAGAATTCCATGTATTTTTTAAGTGGGATCTCTTCTGCTTAAACGTTCCCACAGTAGCCTATGAGGGGAATGTTATCATTCATCTCACTAGCAGAATATATACACTGAAACATCTCTGAGCAATTCCAGCATTATGGATGTGACATTTGCAGTAAAATCTCGAAACATAAATTCACATAGAAAGTATATGTTAACATTATATTGAAACATCTGTTTATATTTTCCAAAACAGCTAACCACAGAGTTAAGTTAAGGGATCAGAAACATATCAATCTATAAACATATTTTATATTTTAAATGAGGTAAATAAACATGCGTTATGGATAAAGTTTGCTAGTTTACAGTATACAACACAGCCTACTTTGTAGAAATTCAGTGAATTAAACTGCACAACCCCCCAAAAAATAATGCTAATCAAAAGGATAAGAGTTGTCCCACAGAACAAAAATGTTTGACTTTATTTAATATTACATTTTTGCATTTATGAGGAAAAAGCTTCGTTATGGATGAGACAGATGTGAAATTGGCACTTGTGCGACTTTGGTAAATCAAATATAATTGATAATATAACATTGACAGAGACATTTTTGAGTATTTTACAGTACACACACACAAAAAAAAACTTGGAAAGGGTTTCGCTATTTTGGTAAAAACCTAATATTCATGAGAAGGCCATTAGCATTATCATGTAGTTAGCTTTGTAGCATACCTCAAATAAAATTTAATTTAAGAATAAAATAAATGTTTTTGTTTCGCGTTTTTCAGATTTACTCCAGACAGTAAAGCACCATTCCAGGATCCAGACATAACCTCGTTTCCCCATGTCTGATAAAGACCCCCCGAAGACCCGAGTCTCCTGTTTACAGTGAGGGGTTTGGGTGTTATAAATGTTGATTTTGTTCAGGACGTAATTAGTGCTGTGAGCTGGAGCGTGGGCAAACATTTTCAACAGTCTCAACAGAGCGCTGTGACGTTCCTCCAGGGATTAAAGTTACTGCAGAGTCCCTACAGCACAGCAATTATGCTATATGCTAATAATGATTACACCTCTCCGCTTCTTTTGCCTCTTAATTTGGCTGATTAGACTGTCAGCGTCACTGCTGCGGAAAAGCGAAACCCACATTTACAGCATCCTCACACAGGCTTTTGTCTTTTAACTTTTGCCTTTCAACACACTCTTTACTGTGAATGAGACACTGTTTTTAGTATTAATTTTATGGGGCTCTTCTTGATTACCCATTTAAGTATTCCTTTGTAATTAGTTATGAATAAGAGATCTGTATTTAACTGAATCTAAGATACACATGCTGTTGTAAAAGATGAATGTGAGCCCTGTCAGCAAAATATAGGGTGAAATTTGCTGTAATGCTGCATTGCCCTCTACTGGTGATACATTTCATTACTTCAAATTGCTGTAAACCTTTTGCAAATTTATTGAAGAAAAGCAGATGATGAATAGAAAATACATACGTTTAAAATTATTAGGTGAAAAAAAAATGTAACAACAAACATCAAAGAAAACATCACTGTTATGGCTGTGCTTATGAACTTTGCTTAGTTCATTTGTACTTTTAGCAGCAAGTTTAAACAGAAACATTATAGAAAATCCATCTATCAAACCATTTATATCAATTGAACATTCATCCATCCTTATTTATCCAACATTCAAAGTTGGCCCATGATAACCCTTGATTTGGCCTGCCATTCCATAGGGCAGTGTTTCTCAACCATGTTCTTGGAGGACCACCTGATCCAGATCATCAGCTCATTAGCAGAGACTGATAGGTGTGTAACAGACAAAGGAAACATCCAAAACATGCAGTGTTGGCTCCTCCAGGAACGTGGTTGAGAAACACTGCCATAGGGAGAATGATGGGTAGGGGTTGGGGAATGCCTTTAATAGAGATTGTTATTTCTAATTTAACATAACCTTTGTTTGTGTTATTGTTTTGTTGCTACAAAAAAGCTAGCCAAAATTAAATGTGGGCAGCGCGGTGGCACAGTGGGTAGCGCTGTCGCCTCACAGCAAGAAGGTCACTGGTTCAAGCCTCGGCTGGGTTAGTTGGCATTTCTGTGTGGAGTTTGCATGTTCTCCCCGTGTTGGCATGGGTTTCCTCTGGGTGCTTCTGTTTCCCCCACAGTCCAAAGACATGTGGTATAGGTGAATTGAATAAACTAAATTGGCCGTAGAGTATGATTGTGTGTGTGAAGGTTAGAGTGTATGGATGTTTCCCAGTACCGCGTTGCTGGAAGGGCATCCGCTGTGTAAAACATATGCTGGATAAGTTGGCGGTTCATTCTGCTGTGGTGACCCCTGATGAATAAAGGGACTAAGCCGAAGGAAAATGAATGAATGAAAGTAGGAAAATACCCATGGTGGCTTTATGTAATACAGTTTGTTATATTTCATTTCGGCCCACAGCCCTCAATCATCAGGTTTAGTCTTTGGATCTTCAAAAGAACAAGTTTGGGCACCCCTGATCTAAACATATCTATAGTGTATATCCATCCATATCATATTGAAAACTGTTTCTTCCATATACCTATCGAATTTACATACATCCATATTCTAATCACAATTGTCTCTTCACCCTTTTAATATCTATCAAATATTCATGCATCATTCCTTCCATTTTATCCATCCATATCTATTCAACACCTATCCATCCATTGCCAATAAATCTTATGGAATATCTATTTATTCATATATCAAACATTCATCCATTTATAGATCTTTATCAAACATCCATCCATCCATCCATGTCAAAAAGCCATTCATCCATCTCCATCAAAATCAGTCCATCCATTCATCTAGTTTGCAGTGTTTTTCTCCATTCGTTGGTAGCAACATGCCTTTTTTAAGTTCACACGATTCCTTTCAAGCTCATTTTTTTAGTCTAATGTAATTACTGTTTTTTCAGTTTCGCCACATGACTTTAGTTGTTTTTCGCTTTTCAAAGACAGTAAATCTGTGAAGTTCAGGAGTATCCACTGATATTCCGTTCTCCTGTTACAGCTGATTTTTGTGGCCTGATCTTCATAACAGTTGTATCATCCCCAACCTTCCCAAATTTCCTTTTCACTGCTGTCATTAGATCATGATATTTATTCTGCAGTCACGAATTGAGCTCATGAATCGGTGGATCTTGAAATGAACACCCAGGTGTATCTTGTTAACATCTTCGGTGTGACTTCCCATGATAATTGATTTCCTCACCCAATTTAGGTTGATAAAACACAGCAGGGTGAATACTTATCAATTAAGCCACTTTCCCTCCCAGTAACATCTGTAAGACCATTAGTTATTTTTCTTTAAAAAAAAAAATGTTAACAGCAAGAGAAAATCACATTTAAAGACGCTGGACAACAATGTGGCATTTTTCATCCATTTTGATACTGTGTTATCAGTTTATGAAGTTGAGTAGATTAACAGAAAATGTTAACGGTGCGGTGAATAGCAGTCTTCATTTGATAGATTTGTATGCTATAGAAGCCCAGATGTGAAGCTAATTACCATGATATGGTAAGATTCGAGTACAGATGTACTTTAAATGTGACCCTGGACCACAAAACGTCACACAAATGAAAAAGGTTTATGTTGCATGGATGGGTACATTTTTGGGAATAGCCCAAAATGCATTGAACGGATCAAAATTGATTGAACTTTTATGCCCAAATTTATTAGGTAAAGATCATGTTACATGAAGACATTTAGTAAATTTCCTCCTGTAAATATATCAAGAGCTTAATAAGAAAGAACGTTAAGAACTTAATTTAAACAATTTTTAAATAATTCAGCTTTTTTGAACCCTCAGGTTTTAGATTTTCAAATAATTGCATATCGGCCAAATATTTACCTATAATAACAAACCATACATCAATGGAAAGAACATTTTTTCAGCTTTCAGATTTTTCACAGACATTTCACATATCAGAAAGTAGGCTATATCTACACAGCGGTAAACAATGCATTTCTATTCGGTAGATGGCGCTATTGCGTCTCATATGTAAAAAAACAGCTTAATGCCACTTTGACAAAAATGTCAAGTGACGACTGTCAAAAGTGGTCTGTCATAACCTACATATTCTTTTAGGTTAAAAAGTATAATATAGGCCCTTTATATAGGTTATAGCTAAAACGTGACATGTGACTGCGTGATGCTGATTTCTTAAACCAAGTATAACGCGTTACTTAAACATAATGCGTTATTAAGTATAATGCTTACTAGCTTAATTTTATTAAAGCATAAAAAGTGACCAAAATATTGAATTAACTACAAAATGCCAGGTGATAACTTTGCAAACAATTACGTCCTACAATCTCTCTCTCTCAACTAAATAACACTTCGCAGCTTGAAGCGCGCGCACTCTCGCGCTCCGCACAAACAACAACACTTTTTCTCGGGCGCGCGCGGAGCCTGCTTGATATGCACGCTCACAGCCGCGCGCTGGGCCATCGCTTTCTGCCAGCCTTGTGATTAATTAACATCCAGTTCGTAACCCTCCAAATTAGCGCCGGAGCACAAGGGCTAATGAGCTCACTGTGATCCTGTAGGTTACAATAACTCCATCAGATCGAGCTCAGGCACTGCGCAGCGGACTAAAGTCTAAAACGAGCTACACACGAAAGTTGTCATGATGGTAAGCTGCTTCGTGCTTAAATAGGTCAGACCAAGACTATTTGTTGTCAAACTTGATACTTTTTACATGTTGTCATACTGTACACCGTCTGTTATTTGCTTAACTTGTTGGATAGGAAAAACATTTCACTGAAAGCGTGTTGACCCTTTTGTCAACAGTTGTCACGTCACAGCAGGGTAAGTTGGGTCGTGTAGGCCATTATATAGATTGCAGAACTTTGTCCTACGAAATATTTGGTTTCCGTGAATGTTTGATCATATATAAAGCAAAACTGTAAAGGTAGGCTACTGCAAAAATGTAATGCAGCTGCAATTTCTGAATTTCAGTCACGCATGCACATGTACACAGACTGACCGTTTCAATATGGTCATGTCATTGGCCCATGAACATTTCCTGCTTGTTATCAAACTATTTCATAACTGTAACAAGAGGCAATTCAATCATAACTTAATGTTAAAACAGCTATCATAATATTATTTATCAATATGTGGCTCTTTTTGGATTCTCGGAAGTCATAGAAATAAAAAATGTAATACAGGAAATACGTTGGGACCATTGTTTTTATTTACATCCCTCAAAATGGTCAACTAAAATGGACCAGGTATTGGTAACAATTTTGTCTAAATAGTTTCATGTAACACCTGAAGAAACACAAAGCAATCAAAATTGTTCTTCCATGTCAACAAGCGTTAAAGAAACAATGCAAGATTAGTTATTTTGATTGGCTCTAATGCTACAATCTTATTTGGCCTTTTTTACCTGATAACCAGCTTTAGCTGACTTCACCCTATCTTGGTGGGGGACTACATTATCCAACAATGTGGGTAATGGTGTTTTTAGCATCCAAATATATATTTTATCCCCATACCCCAACCCTACCCCTAAATCCAGTCCTCACAGGAAACAACCTGCATTTTTACATTTTCAAAATACTTAATTCTGTATAAAAATCCAAAAATCTAACAAAAAGTGTTTCCTTTGGGTAAGGGATACATAAAGATATTAAGATAAACAGCAAAATTATAAGTCCAAGTCCAATAATATATTGAACTCAAAGTCATCTCAATAGTCATTAATTCAATAATGAAAGAGAGAGAGAGAAAAAAGAGTTAATAAAGATAAGTATTATACAACATATTTCTGAAAAAGCACAACATGAATGTATATAGAAAATGAAACCACAAAAAATATGTACATATAAACAAATACATACATATAGATACACATAAACATACATGTACATACACATACAATAAAGCCTTTTTAAATAATTTGTCACTTTTTTTCGAGTGCCTTCGACTTCGAATTCTGAGTGTTTTATAATAGGCATGGGCGATAACCGTTTTCAAGGTATACTGCGGTTTGGAAAAGTCAAGGTTTTAAAACTGGCAAATTTTTCTGCGATACCGTTCCTAAAGTATGTAAGTTTTATTTCTTATTATTATTATTATTTTTTTAAGGACAACGAAATCTCCAGCATAAAATAAATCCAAATATGCCTTTTTAAATTGTAAAGAAATCAGTGTTTTTGAAACTGATGCAGCAGAAGTCAATGATTCATTTAAATTATTTAGCCTGACATTGTTTACTATTCCAAAATATTTTAAATGTTTCTCAAAATAAAATTTTTGTTCAGAGTGAAAAAAAGTTAGTTTTTTTACCCAGACATTTCAAAAGAACCTATTTTAGAGCAATGATCACAATACCATGAGACCGTGATATATTTATCCAAAGTTATCATACAGTCTTATACCGGCCCATGCCTATTTTATAAACATGTTTACCATCCCCACTGTGACACAAGTCTGTATGAGTCCCCATCAGGATATAAAAACAAGTACACACATACACAAACAAATATTTGTGAATGTAATATTGTATTTTGGAATGGAATACAGATGTTGTGATTGGTTGTCTAATAATTAATATTAATGTATGAAAACATGGCACCATTGTTATTTTATGCCAAAAAGTAAGAAATGCTCTAAATGGCAACATTTTTATTTAAAAACTGTAGTAATGTCATCAGTAGTTTACAGAATAAAACTGTTTTAATCAAAATGCTTAACTATAAATCTGAAAATCCGAGGAAACTGAGAACATTTTATTGGAGTACATTTTACAAGAACTTCTATCTTGTAAAATGTTTCACAATTAATATGTTACTTGCTGTGTCTTTGTCATTAAAAGTTAAAATCAACTTTACAGCAGTTTTTTTTTAAGAGTACAAAACCACATTTGTGTAATTCAAACTTTTGAGTCACATCCCTATAGTTATAAAATATACTAGCCTCCCAGGGTGACAAGTCCCAATCCCCCCTAAATTTATAGACTCATGCACTGCTGCTGATATACTGTAGGTCTGAATGTCAGACATAACAAAAAATCCTTTTCAAGTTATTGTGTCAGCATTTCTTAACAGCATAAGAGTTTCTGCTCAATCATATCGCAATTAGTACATTTTTTGTGTCACAGCTTGACCTCATCAGAATCTAGGCCTCATAAGCCTTTGTTATTTTGAAACTTCTTTATACAGAGACTTTCCCAAAACTGCAAGGCTGTGGCATTCTTAAAGCACAAGTAGTTTTGTACTCTTTCTTTTTCTCTTGAAAGTTTCTGTGCATAATAGCCACGGTGAAAGAGTTTGATTGGGTTTTGTGTGAATGTCATTGGGTGCAGGACTGGCACGAGGTGGGCAGGATGGTTTTGATAAAGACGTTGGCACCCAGACTGTGCCTCAGGTGCACTCACTGCTGTTACTGCTGCACCTCAGACTGTCAGATCCCTCCGCAACAGCCAACTGCACAGACACACAGACATACAGTGCTGTAGTACTAGAAAATATTCATCTTGTATTATTAAAATAAAACAATCGATTTATTTGCAATTAACTCTGGATTCAGTGAATGATTAAAAACAATATATATTTATTTCATGGACATTTCTGTTAACCCTAAAACAACAAAATGGAAAATTCAAGAAAGAAAATATAATATGGAAAAGTCCATAATAGGGGCACTTTGTACAGTACACACCTTGTATATATATTTTTGGATTATTTTGTGAGCAAACTGCACGGTAAATTGTAATTCAGTGACCTTAAATTTAATATGTAAACATTATTTAATAAAATTAACTTCTTGTTTTTTTATACATTTGTTTTGCATTGAAATTATTTAATATCTAATCAATTTTATTATAAAAAATTTGCTCCAAAGTGTTTAAATCCAAAGTGATTTAAAATGTATTTTTTTTCCTGTTACAACAGTCATAGCTGGCTAGCAAAGGTAGATAACAAAGTTCAACAGTATGTAATATAGGGCTGGGTGATTTGGCCTAAAATCAAAATCTCGATTAATTGATTATTTTAACTCGATTACGATTAATTAACAATTATTTTATTTATTTATTTTTTGCTGACAATTTTTGTACAGTAAATATGCATTCATCTTTGGTACAAGCTGCTCTTGTTGCTCAGTTGTTTCAGTGTTTAAGTTGTCCATGCTCGACATGTTGGCGGAATAACGTATCCAAGCGGGGTTATGTGACTTTACACGCGGTGGGGAAAGTAATCAAATTTTTTTTATTGATTATAGCTTCTGAATGTTAATTTCGATTACTTTGATTAATTGCTCAGCCCTAATGTAATATATCGAAATTAAAAATTCATATTAAGTTATGACCTTAAAATGTAATATTTAAAAAGTATACAATAATTTTATTTTAATATAGAATCACATAATGCTGACATTACACAGAAATATAAATGCATATTAAATTCAAGAAGCATTAAAGTGTATTTTAAGCTTTAAAAAGTGTGCTTTACTCAAAAAATAATTGCATATTAAATCAATAAAGTGTTAGTGGAACTGCTGTAAAAATGGTATCTGTGCCAAATAAAAGTTATGCAGTATGAATAATAAAATTTTTTTTTATCTACCTCTTGACTTTCCTGCTCAAACCGATGCGCCACAGTAAAGCGTGCTCATCGACGGTGTGCATGTTTCTGCACTCACGTGTTCTCTTGTGCACCAGTCCATCCCTGTCCCACAGGACGCCATTAATCCGTCTCACGTCCGTCGGCCATTTTTACTGAGTGACTGAGAAGACGGTGGCAGAGGGGGGGTCTCCCAAGTTTTTAGTTCGCTCTTTAAAACCTGAAATGCCATATTTATAAGCCCGTATTTATAAACACATTTGCATAGATCAAGATGAAAAAGTTGTTTGAATTGGGGGGCCATTTGCATTTGGCGAAACATATGGCAGAGCTGCGGAAGCCACGGGCCATGCCTTCATTAAGCCAGCTCCATTTCATCAGAGCGGAGCGCTCCCCACCACGCTCCCCCGCCGAGACGCCTTCTGTCCCCGAAGGTTCCTCTGACAGGGGACAATATGTCCCCAAGGTGAAACGCACCCCGGTCCCAATGATTATTTAATCTGACTCACGCACCGCTCCTTAAGGGGAAGGGACAGAGAGGGACAAAGTGGTGCTTTTTTGTCTGAGCTTGTCAGATGAAAACGCTGATCTACAGGTGAGGCGACTGACACGTGTTGGCTGAGGATAACGCAGTGTTTAGTTTGGCTACGAGTGCGTGCCGAAGGAGACGTGGGAGTGTGCCGGTGCACGTTTATAGCATGTGGCCGCCTTTGCTTTTCTTTCGGCCCAAAGATGCACAAGAAGGGCACGGTGGATTATATGCACGCTCACGTTCACTAATTTTTTGCATATGCAGCATTAGAACCAAGGAGTTCTACAGTATATACCTTCACAGAGCTGTGTATTTGCATTCCAATTCATTTTTACATTTTACCATGCATCTTATGTGCAGTATGTGCAAATATAAATCATTATTTTATTGCCAATGTCAGAACTGATTGTAAATAAGAAAATGACACCATACCTGACTTCTTAAACCATCTATGAAAAAATATAGACCGACTTAAAAAAATGTTTTGGGAAGGACACTATATACTATATAACTGCAGGTTAACAATGTTTATATATAATGTCCAACCTATACACAAATTTTCTGATTTTGATTGTATGCAATAATGTGCACCTTTTGTAAAGCTGCTTTGAAACAACAATAATTACTGGGAAATGCACTATACAAATAAACTTGATTTTTATGTGAAGGATTTATGCAGCGATACTAAATTTCTTAGTCGATTTATGGCGATATCTACCAATACTGATAGCAGATTATTTACAGGTAGCACATGCTAACATATGCTGACTAAAGATATTGCAGTGTTTAGTTTGGCTACGAGCGTGTGCCGAAGGAGATGTGGGAGTGTGCTGGTGCACGTTTATGGCATGTGGCCGCCTTTGCTTTTTTTTTGACCCAAATATCTGACCCAATATCTGATTCTGATATGCGCAAGAAGGAAATGATGGATTATAAGCGCATTCACAGATCTTAATTTTTTTGCATATGCAGCATTAGAACCAAGACGGTCTTCAGTATATACCTACTCAGAGCTGTGTATTTGCATTCCAATTCATTGTTTTACCATGTATTTAATAGGGCTGTCACAGGTGATGAAGCAGGAAATCAAGCGGTTTGGCGGTCAGAACTGATTGTAAATAAGAAAATGACACCATACCTGACTTCTTAAACCATCTATGAAAAAATATAGAACTGAAAATATATAACTGCAGGTTAACTGTGTTTATATATAATGTCTTCTCGAACCAGCGACCTTCTTGCTGTGAGGCGACAGCGCTACCCACTGCGCCACCATGCCACCCCGGTTTATTCACTTTTTTAAAGTAAAGTAACTAATCACTTTTTAGACTGCAGAGTAATATCCTCCATCCTCCAAAGCCAACATCTATAGTTGATTATTCAGAATACCAATTACTGATCTATCTACACGTGTTGGCTGAGGATAACACATGGCCTTCTTTGCTTTTGCTTTGGAGTTGCACAAGCATATGTTGGATTATAAACATATTCTTTATTTTTTTCCATATACAGCATTAGATCAAGGAAGGTCTTTGTAGTTTAAATGGTAGAATGTGGCAAAGTTTTTTTATTTTTTATTTTTTATTTTTTTTCTCCCAAGGACACGTGATGCACCAATACAAAATTTCTCAGTCGATATATAGAGATAGCAGATTATTGACAGTGACATCTACCAATGCTGATGTTGATAGTCAATTATTTAGAGTGATATTATCTACTAATACCAATCTTTACACTCAAAATAATATATTTAGGCCCAACAAATAAGATTCTGATTGCATATAAAATTATAAAATTTTAACATAGTTGACCTTATAAACTTTGTGATTTGATATTTGTTAGTTAAACATAAATGAAACAAATAAGAACAAGATTTATGTAATGATATCAATACATCCAATGTGTTTTAAATGCTTCTTATTAATTAATCTATTGTGTTGAGTATGGATCACTGGAAAAAGCCAGATCCAATTAGTTAAATTCTATGAGATTGATTTACTTAATATTCAGGGGCAACCCTAAGTAAATCAATTTCATAGAATTTAACTACTTGGATCTGGCTTTTTCTACAGCTATATATGTTTATACCATATTCATATCTTTTAACTGATTAAATCTAATAATATTCGATTTTAACAGATTTAGATTGATTCTAAGGAATCTGACAACATACATTTAAAAAAGAAACCCGACAAATTAAATAAAATCAAAAGGTTACAAACAGTTAATGATAAACTTCATCATGATTCATTTAATTTTTTTTATAACCAAACCAACCATTATACTGGAACAGTGTAACTGTAATGAAATCATCTGCCAACATGACGCCAGTGAATTACAGAGCTTTTTATTTTCTTATTGTTGAATTTGAGTTTGGGGTTACATTTGAATTCTCGTTAATGAAGAAATATATATATTTTTGCCTCCATGATAGTGTAAAAACAGAATCTGTGGGCAGTAAATGACTTCTATATCTAACCAGCGAACACTTTACCTCTCAAATTTTAGACCCATACGTAAACATCATCTTGTGTTTGTATGCTGAGCTCTCATAAAGGAGCCTTTTCAGCGGGAAGGTTTAGGTGTTTGGATGTGCGATAACCACTCTGGTTGTAGCCTTTCATAACCAGTGTTATTCTCAGTGCTAAAAATCACAAGAAGACCCGTAAATAGACTCCTCTCTCTGCAGGTTTTTGATGCTGGCTGATTTCTTGGTATTTGCAGAACTAATTGCATTTTCAGAGTTTCTAAATTTAGGCCCAGGTGTCTGTTATAGCACACGGTCCAGATATATTCACATATGACCACCTGCGGCTTTAAAGAAACAGACACAAGTGTTGTTAATATTCTTCTTTTGGACAAGACCAGCCGTCTTTTTTTATGAGAGTGATAATTCAGTGTAGGAGCGGTCAGCACAGTGTGTTTTGGCCTTGATATCTTTTCTGCTTGGTTGAAAATATTAATTATCTATTATGTCAGATAGATTAAGGATAGATAGATAAGAGCATAAATAAGTCAATCGGGCCCAAAATAGAGCCCTGAGGCACCCAGTACAAAATGAATGTAGGGATGAGGAAATGTATTCAAATCAGTCTACAGATACCAGTATTATTTTTAAAACTTAAAGGACTTGGAACAAAAAATTTATTGATCATTTTATCAGAGTCAATCTGATTTGAGGGTTTTATTCATCGTATAGGAGGGCTCACGTGTTTTGGCCTTGATATCTTTTCTGCATGGTTGAAAAGATTAATTATCTATTAGGTCAGATAGAGTAGGTATTAGGATAGATAGATGGATGGATGGATGGAGAAATAAGATGGAGGCCTTGTAATGCTCAGAAGAGGGTAGAAGGAGCATAAATAAGTCGGGCCCAAAATAGAGCCCTGAGGCACCCAGTACAAAATAAACCCAGGGATGAAGAAAATTAGTAAAATGTATTCAAATCAGTCTACAGATACCAATATCATTTTTTAACACTTAAAGTAATTGATTGTTTTATGTCAGTCTGATTTAGGGTTTTATTCATCGTATTTAAAGTAAGCATACAGTATTACTCAAATATGAATTTATTTATGCAAAAACCATCTTGTGCCAGATAAACGAGGCAGATAAATGTTATTAAATAGCTCCAGTGTAGTTAACTTCTAACTTAGTGTTAACATAGCATGACTCTAGCTGAATTACATTAAAATTTCCCTTTCAAATATGATTCTCCAGCATTGTCCTTCCTCTTATGATGTATTAAAAATAAGACTTGTCAAATGTTTGCTCGCACACAACTTTTCCTGACAGTTTTTCCCCCATGCAGCATGATAAATGACTTAGTACATCGCTGTCGCCATAGCCCTGGAGAAACCGACTTTATAAACACTGGGCTTCTCTGTTAAATACACATCCAAATCAAAATGCTAGTTTAATTAATCTGCTGCTATGATAATTAATCCAGTTGAACTAATAACTAGACTTTTGCTCGTTATTCGGGGCAGCTTCGGCGGCGAGTAACCCTAATATTTTCTTGTTGCTTAACTGAAGTTTAGATCTGAAGGCTTGCGGTATAGCTGCTTTATTAAGCCACGATTCTACATATTCCAGCTGGGAAAAAGCATCCAGTCCCTTTAATAAGTAATGATTGCCGAAGATCAGAGGAACCGTACAGTAGAGCAAAACAAGTTAAGCACGAGTTTTGATAATGATGCTTAATAATTCAAAGTGTGTAATTATCCCTTTATGGGGAAGCACAACAGCGGCGGGATGCTGAAGGCATGTTGGCAATTAGTGCAATATTGAGGTCAACAGATAAGGCCTGGACTTGGGTTAAAGGTGAGTCTGACCATATGAGAAGAAAAGCATCTGAATTCGGGGCGACACGGTGGCTCAGTGGTTAGCACTGTTGCCTCACAGCAAGAAGGTCGCTGGTTCGAGTCCCGGCTGGGCCAGTTGGCATTTCTGTGTGGAGTTTGCATGTTCTCCCCGTGTTTGTGTGGGTTTTCTCTGGGCGCTCCGGTTTCCCCCACAGTCCAAAGACATACGCTAGAGGTGAATTGAACAAACTAAATTGGTCGTAGTGTATGTGTGTGATTGAGTGTGTATGGGTGCACTGAGTTGCAGCTGGAAGGGCATCCGCTGTGTAAAACATATGCTGGATAAGTTGACAATAAGCATTGTGACTCCAGCACAGAACATTACAATATAATTTTTTTTTTTCATTGCTGAGTTTTTCTTGTGCGACAGAGTTCTGCTTCTACCTCGTCACATACACTCAAAAAATGGCATTTGCTGTTTGTTCAAACTACATTTAAAATGAGCTGAAACAACACAATTCTTTTTTGGGGGGGGACAAATTAATTGTTTTATGTTCAATCCATTTAAATTTGTAAAAACTAATAAGTTATCTTAATTCCTTTATGTTGTCCCAACATAAAGCGATTGTGTGGAACCCAGCATTTTTTTACAGAGTACTTTGGTATTTCGTTAACAAAGCATTTTATTCTAGGTTTCTTTGCTTTTCTTTACACTATCCAACCTTGTTTTTGTTGTTATGCTTAAAAAACAAAAACAAAAAATCACAGAACTTAAATTTTAATAATTTATATTTTTCAGTTTTAAGAAATACCATTTGGAATTTTTAGACCGTGTTACCCCTTAATGGAGAGCTATAAGAAAACTTTTACTCTTACAAAGTAATGTTAGATTTCATTGCTTTATTTTTTTCAACTTCAAGTTTCCCCCTTTTTTATTTGACCTAGACTCTTTGTTTTCTATATTTTGTCACTAACAGTTTAAAAATACAAAAACATTAATTACATTTTTCATATTGGTCACTTTGATAAATTTAAGACTGTTATATCAAGGTCTGAGGTTTAAAATTAGTCAGTATTCCTTCTCACTGAGAGACAAAGTAGGTCACCTACTTTTGAGTGTAACAAATCTCTTTGTAGTGGAATGCGTTTGTAAAGTAATTCTAGTTTTTTTTTTTTGCTGCTTTGTTATTTTGTCCGACCTCGAGCTCTGGGTCCTCTTATCTCTGTTTCTTTTTTTTTTTTTTGCATGTGTGCTGCTCTTGACTTCGCCCAGACCTCTTGTTTCCCACATTTTGGTGTCGCCAAAGGTCTTGAATTTGCAACTCAAATAATTGGGATTAATCGTCTCGCTAATCACTGTATTTGTTCTCCCTCCATTTGTGTTTCACAATACGTGGGGAGGAGAAGAAGGGGAAAAAAAGAAGCTGAAAAGAATCAGATCTCCTATTAAATCACTATCTTTCAACAAGCAGCTCTCCCTATTCACACGAGAGGGCATTCAACGAGGGCTGCTTGGCACTCATTGTTTGGTTAAATGAGTAATCATAACATCAATGAGGAGCTGAAATGCGACGCAGAGCACATTGACAACCTTTGTGCCCCTGTGCGGAGGGGGGAGCTAATTTGATCACCGCGATCTGGGCTTCTTTCAGCCACGCGCCACCACAGCCAACAGCTGGAGGGGGTCCGTGCCCCGAACACACGCCAAAAAGACGGAATCATGATCAAACCTCTATTGAAAGAATGTGATGCGCCTTAATAGCCGCTTCGGGGGAAATAAGTCGCTCGTGGGCTTGAGGCCAGTATCAAGCACCTAGCGTCGTCAAGAATTGTCTCACAATCGGTTGTTCAGCCCTATGAACCCTAATTGCCAGATGGTGGATATTTATCTCCCCCTTCTTCTCTTGAAAGTTGCATTAATTGCAGGGCTGCCCGGGGGCTGATCAGAGTGATAGGAGACGCCATGACCCTGATTAAACCCCCACCCGCATCCAAACGCCCCAGTGCCAGGCCTCCCCTCGCTACAAAGGTGGCTGCAGAGTTAAGAGAGCAGGGGGGTCTGTCTGACCGCCTCACCCAATCATTTGCCTATCAAGCCACCTGGGCCTCGACACTTCGGAGGGGGTGGGGAGTGAACGCTGGGTAAGCTTTGTGGTGAATGACTCCGGTACATCGTCTTGGATCGGGGAGGGTACGGCTGCACCCTCTCTCCCAGCCCGGGCTCGTTTACATATCTCCCAGAGATGTAATTGAATTAAATGAAGCTTCTGGAGGGCAGCTGTGGCAGCTGCTGTTTGTGGCATGTCAAAAGGCCCGGCACTTTAAGAGCACTTACATATGCTCCAAATTAGCAGGTCAGATAGGCGCGTGCTCTCGATGACAGGGGCAATGCTGCCAGCGCAACAAGGGGCCCCGCAGCTGTGGGCAATTCAGCCTGATGAGCCTTTATCACGGGTACATTATCAGTGTGGAAATGTGTGTGTGTGTGTGTGTGTGTGTGTGTGTGTGTGTGTGTGTGT
>CAIGQV010019070.1:10201778-10212267 GCA_903798115.1 Danio jaintianensis | reverse complement strand
TTAAACTATACATAGTTCAAAGAGTTGTGATTTAGATTTTTTTTTTTTTTTTTTAGCAAAATGCATTAAATTGAACAAACGTCACTGATAAGATGTTTATAATTTTATTCCAAATAAATGCTTATTTTTTTAAACCTTTTTATTCATTAAAAATCCTGAAAAAATTAAAAACAAACACCTTTTTGTATACTGTAAAACCCAAGTCAACTTTGTCAAATGAAATGAATGTAGTTAACTCAAAATTTAAAAGCTAAAGTTAATTCTACTCATTTGAAAAGAGTTTTGAACTCAGTGTTGAAGGTAATGAGTTAATTAAATACCTCATCGCTTTTTTAACTCAAATGGTTTGTAGCAATCGGTTTCCTTAAACGGTTTTGAGTTGCCTTAACCTATTGGGTTTTACAGTACTCAGTTGGTTTGAGTTCTCTTCATTTATTGGGTTTTACTGTGCTCAAATTGCTTCGTTTACTCAAATGGATTAAGTTCAACAGTACTCATTAGGATTAGTTTTTGAACTTAAATGGTTTGTTGCAATCGATTTCCTCAAATGGTTTGAGTTACCTAAACTTTTTGGGTTTTACAGTATACATTGTACTTTTTTCATGTAATTTTAAATAAATTAATATTAAATAATTAATTCATTAATAATAAAATTGTTAGATTACATTTTTATAATAATAATAATAATTATTATAGTTTAATAATTTTTGCCATATGCATATATAAAAAGTATTTTAAACATTACATTTTAAAATAGAAATAGAAAAGGTACAAAAAGCAGAAAAGATAATTTTTTTTATAAACTACCAATATCTTTCTAATTTAATGAATTAATAATGGAATTATTATATTTAATAACTGTTCATACCTATTAATAGTGTGTTTGTGTGTGTGTTTAAATAATTTCAATTCGTTTTTAAAATAATTTAGTTAATTGCAATTAGCAGTTTATAAATACGTTTAGGATATACACTGATATTGCAAAATCCTTTGTCGTTCATAATGAGTTGCATTGATGCCACACAATAGTGTCACTCTCAACAGTATATCACTCGTCTTTGTTTCTTATTAAATCTACAGATATTAGCGCCACATGCTCCATGCTGTTCCAGAATCAAATGCTGTTTCCTCTTAAAATATTAAGCCTGATAAAGCACAAAGAGGCACAAGTGGGTCCCGAGCGCGCACTAAACAAACACCCTATGTTCTTCCCAGCAGGACTTCGCGATGAGCTCTTTGGCTGACTTTCTCTACAACACCAGCTTTTCTTCCAGCGCAGTGTTTACACAGTTACATATGTCTGGACTCACAGGAGCGCCGGAGGGTTGTTGCCCATCGTGGCCCGTGTTGCTTCGCTAAGACTCGTGGAGCAGTGTACGAAACAACACTCGCTTCCTTCTGTTCCCTTCACAGCACATCTGAAGTAGGCGAGCCACCTCACACCCCTCCCCGATACCCGCGTTGGACGGCAGCCACCAATCACGAGCCAACCGAGTTAACACAACTTCCGTTCAGCACAAGGAACCATCTGTTTTTAAGGCTGAAAAGAAATAAATAAATATATGCAGCACCCTAACACACAGTTGCACACACACACACAGTGCATGAATGTAGATGTGCTGTCGAGAGATGTGCTTCACAAAGGTTTTTGTTCATCTTTGACCATGTGGAATCTTTTTTTTTTTTTTTTTTTTTTTTGTCATTGTGACCAAAAAGTTTTTAAATGGAGAAATATTTTATTAAACCCCAAACTAGGCAATATATCAGGCTAACAAAAGTGTGTTCTGAAAAATTTGCTAATGCCTTTGTTATGGAAGTGTAATTTCTAAAAGTTGTCTCTTAAAACTTTCTGATATTTAATTTTTCCATTTTTTCCATTGTGCAAACTTTGGCGTAATGTCAAAGGGTAAGTTCACACAAAAATAAAGATTTACTCGCTCTCAAATGGTTATAAACCTTTGAGTTCCTTTATTCTGTTGAACACAAAAGAAGATATTTTGAAGAAAGCTGTAAGCAGTATCTTCCATGGTTGGAAAAACTGATATTGTCAATTTTTACAGGTTTCCAGCATTCTTCAAAATGTCTTCTTTTGTGTTCAACAGAAGAAAGAAACTTAAAGTGCCTTGGATCAAGTGAAGGAAGAGTAAATGATGACTGAATTGTAATTTTCGGTAAACTTTCCCTTTAAGTGGTATCCCAATTTTTTCAGTTAGCATTCATTTTCCTTCGGCTTTGTCTCTGATTTATCAGAGGTCGCCACAGTGGAATGAACCGCCAACTATTACAGCACATTTTTTACGCAGTGGATGCCCTTCCAGCTGCAACCCAGTACTGGGAAACACCCATACACTCTCGCACTCACACACGTACTCATACACTATGGCCAATTTAGTTCTTCCAATTCACCTATAGCGCATGTCTTTGGACTGTGGGGGAAACCGGAGCACCCAGAGGAAACCCACGCGAACACTGGGAGAACATGCAAACTTCACACAGAAATGCCAACTGGCCCAGCTGGGACTTGAACCAGCGACCTTCTTGCTGTGAAGCGACAGTGCTAACCAATGAGCCACCGTGCCACACCCAGTTAGCAAACATTATGCGTATATTAAATGTTCTCTGCATAACAAATAGTAAGTAGTAGGGCTTTAAAAACTATATTTCTTATGAAATGTAACACTATTCAAAACAGATAACCAGATTACTTTGAATGAACATTGTTAATGTTAAGGCCAAATTATACTTTGTATACACGTGTATGGAAAGTGATCAAGGCCAGAACTCTTTTAAAACAACACAGTTCACATCAGTTCGGAATGTGTTTCTTTAGTATGCACTACACAGTTTGTGTTTAGGTGGCAATTTGAGTGTGTTTCTTTAGTAGGCAATAGACATATTCTGTGTTAAGACGCCTGTTTTTGAGCATGTTTCTTTAGTAAAGACTAGAAATGCACAGTTTGATTATGTCCAGGCAGCATTTTTGAGTGTGTTTATTAGTATGCACTAGATGCACACAGTTTGACTGTTGATGCTCAATTTGAATATGTTTCTTTAGTATGCACTAGATACACTCAAAAATGACTTGTTCAAACTACTTATTTAAAGTGAGTTGAAACAACACAATTCTTCGTTTTTTTTGGGGGGGACTGTTTTTTAGTATGCACTAGAAATTGACAATTTGGCTTGTAAAGCCAACCATTTTGAACATGTTATTTAGTACTCACTAATTCTATAGTGGGGCGTCCCGGTGGCGCAGTGGGTAGCACGATCGCCTCACAGCAAGAATGTCACTGGTTCGAGCCTCGGCTGGGTCAGTTGGCATTTCTGTGTGGAGTTTGCATGTTCTCCCCGTGTTCGCGTGGGTTTCCTCCGGGTGCTCTGGTTTCCCCCACAAGTCCAAAGACATGCACTATAGGTGAATTGGGTAAGCTAAATTGTCCGTAGTGTATGTGTGTGAATGAGGGTGTATGGATGTTTCCCAGTGATGGGTTGCAGCTGGAAGGGCATCCGCTGCGTGGAACATATGCTGGATGGGTTGGCGGTTCGTTCCGCTGTGGCGACCCCAGATTGATAGGGGGACTAAGCCTAAAAGAAAATGAATGAATGAATGAATGAATAATTCTATAGTTTGCCTTAAAATGGCAATGTTGAATATGTTTTTTAGTAGGCAATAGACACACACTGAAAAAAATGATGTCTGCAAAATTGTTGCAAACAATTTATGTTGAATTTAAACAAATTAAATTTACTACTGTTCAACTTAATTTGTTTGTTTAAATTCAGCCCATATAAATTGTTTACAACCACTTAACTTAAAAAAAAATTGTAAATCCAAGGAATCATCTTTGAATCATTTTTTTCAGTGTTGTGTTAAGATGCCAATTTCGAATGCTTCTTTAGTATGCACTAGATACGCAAAGTTTGACAGCGGCAGCAATTTTAATGTGTGTCTTTAGTATACAGAGAAGCTCAGTTTGAATGTGAGTTGGCAATTTTAAATGCATTTCTTTAGTATGCACTAGATATGCACAGTCTGTTGAAGCTCAATTTGAATGTTTCTTTAGTATGCAGTGCACTAGATATGCAAAAACGTTTGACAATGTTGAGGCGGCAATTTTATTTTATGTTATTTTTAGTACACACTAAAGAAGCTCAGTTTGACTGTGAGGCAGCAATTGTGAATGTTTTTATGTACTAGATATGCACAGTTTGGCTTGTTAAGCCAGCAATTTAATTTATTACGCACTAAATATACACAGTTTGCACAAAAATGGAAATATTGAATGTGTTTCTTTAGTTTGCACATGTTGACTGTCTTGAAGCTGCAATTTCGTTTTTTTCAGCGCAGTCTAGATATGCACATTTTGACTATTAAAGGGATAGTTAATCCCAAAAACATTTATTCTCCCTCATGTTAAACCATTATTAATTTATTTCTACTGTTGAACACAAAAGAAGATATTTTGATAAATGCTGGTTGCTGTCACCAATCAAATTCCATAATAGGAAAACAACAATTACTATAAAAGTCAATGGCAAAATTTAAATGTTTGGGTGAACTATTACTTTATAGTGCCTATATGTATGTATGTATTTATTTATTTTGCACTAAATGCATACAGTTTGACCTCATTGAGGCAGCTTTTTTTTTTTATTAAAGGTGATATAACATCTGTACATCTTAACATATGTATATGCGAGTACAGCTGATTTGTATTTCCCAACTTACCATTGCATCTCATATGCAAATATAGTCTCAGATACAGTTGCCTCTTTGGCTGTTGTACTTGTAACATATCAGTACTCCTGATTTGTCAATGTTTAAAGACTTTGGGCTCAGATGGATTTTCATCCGCTATGATACACAGGCAGTACAAGTGTCAAAAATGTGATCATCTGCACTCTGTTTATTCTATTGCGCATACAGTGCAATATATGCGTTTTATTATTATTTTTTATTTTGTTTCACATTAATTTTAAAAGATTTTGAAATACTTCGTACCATGCTGTTGTTTTCCTTTTGGAAAAAGATGAACAACAACAAACTGCTGAAGACAGCAAAAACAATTGACACCCGTGTTGACAAGTGTATAAAAGAAACATTACTTTTCTAGTGAGCATGTGTTAAGAACTTGTGTTTGCTATCAAATGGAGTATAATGTATATTGAAAGGCTGTATATCCGCAAGTTAAATATCATTTGGGTTTGACTGTGTTCCCTCTTCGCAGACAGTTTGGCCTTTTATTTCAGTCACAAACTGTGAATTTGTTGTTGTTTTTGTGTGTGTGGTGTAATAACGACATGTGGTGAGGACTGAATGTATGGTGCTTTTATTCCCACTGCCTCTATTTTGAGATGTTTTCAAATTACGAAATCATTTTTTTTTTAAAATGTACTTAAGGACAATGCTTCTGTTCTGCAGGATAACTGTTATAGCCTTAAAGGTGAGAACACATCCATTATCGTCCTTAAAGAGCTGAGGTATATTTTAATAAATGCATTATTTAGCAGTTTTGACACAGGGGCCATACGTTAACACCGCCATCCAATTTCGGTGTAAAAACTAAGCAAAGCAGAGCAAGAGACGTCATTATTCAGAGCGCCTATTTCTAGGTCTCTTTTTTAAAGGCTATTTCAGGAGGCGTTATAAATGTGTCTGCCTAAATTTACCTCACTTACATTAGTCTCGACTCCACCTCTACTAGTATGTTTTCCAGGCAGAGCGATGTGGAGATGACATTGATGCTGTGTGGATCTTCATTTTTAACAGTAGATTACGGGAAGATTTTCCTTCTCTTTTGTTCTTAACAGTCACAATCGTGAGCCACATGAAACACAATCAGTCATGGCTTTCTAAAGCTTCTGTACAGTCTCTGTACTATATTTGATGTACAGTATGTCAAAAAAGAAGGTATTTTTAAGTGTAGACTAAAGTGTGGGGTCAAGATTTTTTTCCCAATGCTGCTCTGGATCCAAAAACATGCATTTTGTCAATTATTATTTATTTATTATTCATTCATTCATTTTCCTTCGGCTTAGTCTCTGATTTATCAGAGGTTGCCACAGCAGAATGAATTGACAACTATTCCAGCATATGTTTTACGCAGCGGATGCCCTTCCAGCCACAACCCAGTACTGGGAAACACCCATACACGCATTCACACACTACGAACAATTTTGTCATTGGACTGTGGGGGAAACCGGAGCACCCAGAGGAAACCCACGCAAACACGGGGAGAACATGCAAACTCCACACGCCAACTGGCCCAGAAAGGACTCGAATCAGCGACCCTCCTGCTGTGAGGCGACAGTGCTAACCACTGAGCCACCGTGCTGCCTTATTTATTATAATTTATTAATATTTTGTCAAATATTATTTATTTATTATAATACTATATTATTACTACACTGTAAAATATGGTGGGTTCCACACAATTCTTTCATGTTGTCCCAACACAAATAGATTAAGTTAGCTTAATTGTTTTGTTCAATCCACTTAAATATGTAAAAAACGATGAAGTTGTCCCCCCAAAAATCATAAGAATTGTGTTGTTTCAACTCATTTTAAATAAGTAGTTTAAACATACTTTTGCTGAAAGTCATTTTTTGAGTGTAGTTATTAATATGCTATTATAATATACAATTTATAATATTTAATATTCATTCATCAGTCCTTTATCCAAGGCTTAGTCCCTTTATTAATCTGGGGCCGCCACAGCGGAATGAACCGCCAACTTATCCAGCATATGTTTTACGCAACGGACGCCCTTCCAGCTGCAACCCATCACTGGGAAACATCCATACACACTCATTGACACACATACACTATGGACAATTTAGCTTACCCAATTCACCTATAGTGCATGTCTTTGGACTTGTGGGGGAAACCGGAGCACCCGGAGGAAACCCACTTGAACACGGGGAGAACATGCAAACTCCACACAGAAACACCAACTGACCCAGCCGAGGCTCGAACCAGCGACCTTCTTGCTGTGAGGCGAACGTGCTACCCACTGTGCCACCGTGCAGCCCAATAATTAATATATTTTTTAAAAATATACTAGTATAATATACTTTATATTTGTTTGTTTGTTGTTATTAATATATATATATATATATTTTTTTTACATATTGTAAAGCAGGTTATCAAAATGAACTGCTCATAATCCGCTCTTATGAGAATACACTTCTTGTATTAGCATGGAAATATTTGATAAGATTATAAATGTATTTACTACACAGACAGCATAATAGGGTTTCATATTGAGCAGTTCGATTTTATTATTATTATTATTGAATTTTTTTACTTTTAATTACATTAATACATTCAAACCCTAAACATACAGTATTTAACACATTTTAAGGCATCCATTAAATGTTTATAGTTGGTAATTATAATTTTTCCATTGCGGTTTCAATTGATGGTGAAAATAAATCTACAGAATTCTGAGAGTATATTCTTATTGATAGCTAAAATCATTAATTAGCTAAATTATCTATTAGACAAAGAACCAGTGGAAATGTAGCATTTTATGTTTAATTAATATGTATGTTTTTAATTTGATAACATACATTTCTTTTTTTTTATTTCAGACCACAGGAATATTTTAAATTACGATGTTATCAAAGTGTAAAGCTTATAACCATTTATTTTAAGAGTACGTTTTTGTTTTGAGCTGTTAGAAAGACCTTCTTTGCATATACATACACTTACATACACACCTTTCTGATGAATTATTACCACGTCAAATATCTGCATTACCTTTCTCAAAGACAAAAGCCTTGATCTCCATCAAAACGGTCCACAAGTAACCCAGGGGGAATCATATTTCTGGGCTTCTCCGCATTGATTTCTCCCTGCTTAACCCTTTCCTTTTGTCTCTGTCTGCTCTCTCTCTGTGTCTCAGTGTAGTGACAGATGGGTTGGCCAGGACAGTGTAATGTGGACCTGTCTGTGCCTGACGGGACGGCAGAGATCAAACGACATTGTGGAAGGTGAAGAGGCACTCCTTTCGCCAGCTTCACTGTGTGACGCGTGGCAGAAGAGGCCAGTGGCAGAGGAGTCAAACTGCTTACTAGCCCGTTTTGTATACAAAATGAGAACACCGAAAAGCTGGCAGAGTGGAAGTGTGTGCTAAAATACTGTCCGCTTCAACATCTGTCCACCTTTAGCATTATTAGACCACCCTGTGCGACAGAGGACAATTGCTATTATTATTTTATTTAGCTTTCACTTGCTATATATCGTAAATAATGCACCGTAGCCTTAAAAAGAAAGTTGCTGACTTCATTTAAGTTGAATCAGATTCATTTTAAATGACATTTAAAGGTCCTGTTTTATATTTAAAATTTTAGTTTCAGTCTGCTAGTTTTAAGGATATCTGTAAGCTAGTGTGCTCCCAAACAATGACAAAATTAGCATTTAGAAAATATAAAATTCATTTAAACATGCCAAGTTTGCAGTTTATAACTTCCGCCTAAATGGATCAACGATTTTTTTTTACATCACCTCATACTTCAGTTTCTCATTTAATCTTGACCAATCAAATCCTTTCTAGAATCTGACATGCCCCGGCCCCTTTAGGATGCTTCTCATTTGCTTTTCATTTGATGCGCTTGAGCTCAACCTCTCTCACTGGCAGACCTGTGATAAAAACTAAATGCTATCCGCTTGTTAAGTTGTGACGTATCGGTGACGTATGGAATACTGTTTCCGGGACCAAGCCGCTACTCATTTGAATTGAGAAAATATTCGTTTATGACCACTTTTTAGTCATACCACACATTAAAGTGAATTTTATATAAAATCATAGTGTACACATCAGTCTCTGGGCTTGTTGCATCACAAATAACAAAATTTTAACAATTTATAAAAAAATGTATCACTTTCTGCCCGTCTGATATTAGGCATATTGCGATCGTGATTTTCGAAAGTAATACATCGCTTTGTAAATGTTTATTATTACCATTTGATGAGTCTCCCCAAACAGTTTGATGTAGCGCTTGGACCTGGAAGCTGCTTCGCGTGACGTCACACTTAACAAGCGGATTAGTTGGTTTTTTTTAAAGGGGAGGAGCTACTGTATGTCCCACCCTCTTTTCATTTTTCAGTTGAGATTACGTCAAACATCGAACAAAAAAATGCACATTTCAAAGCACTTCACGGGACCTTTAAGTACGGAATATTTGACTTTGAGCTGTTGAATTAGTAGGAAATCATGCACACCCAGGGTGGTGATGCGATCACGCATTTTTTTTCGAATAATACAATTTATTTTCAAATAATTCAATGGTTATTCCATAAATAATTAATTGCACCAGATTCAGTTATTCCGCTTACACAATGGTTACCTAATGCGATCTCACGGCAATTCATAACTTTTTGATTTAGTAGCTAATTTGTATGATCTCATTTGTACATTTTAGTATGATTTACTTATCCTCCAATGAGGGGTTAGGGGTGGGGTTTTAAAAATCTTACATTTTCATACAAATGAAATTGTCGTTCGAATTAGCCAATTTGGACCATACGTAAAATAGTTATGTTTCCTCATAAGATTGGGCTGGGACATTTGTCAGATTTTCTCCTTTTTATTTTCTTATCTTTGTATCTCATCAAAAGCCTTTTGATTTGTTCAGATTTGTTTTTTGACTGTATTAGGCTGTGAAAAAGCTCAAATCGTTCAGTGTAGGGATATGAAACTGTAATGCAGTCAAAACCTGCCTGGAACTACTTTAGTTGTGTCTATCTGTAAAAGAATTGCTTTCCTTAGAGACAATTCACACAGAATGCATTTTCCCTATTGTATTTCCATTACAATGCCCTACTTTTCCACTGTTTTCTATATAGAGACACATTTGATTCACATCCGTGACTCATTAACGCTCAGATCTTGTGTTTTTTGAAGTGTCTAGCACATTTCTCGTTTTCAAGACGTTGTGTCCAATTAAAAGTAATTTCATAGCTCCTCATCAATGTTAGTTCCAAAGTAGTGGACCAATCAGAATAATTTGGAGGCGGGGTGCTGTGCTGTGAAGTGCTGTGAACTTTATTTGATGTTAACAAGGCAGAGGAGGAGCTTTAAAACAAATATTGCTAAATGTTTTTAGATGCAATCAGAATCGAGCATCAAACAGTCCTGTAGTATAAAAAAAAAAAAAAAATGCTAATTAAATTTTCAAGTTGAATTTTAACTTGCGGTTTCCCAGTGATGGGTTGCAGCTGGAAGGGCATGCGCTGCGTAAAACATATGCTGGATAAGTTGGCGGTTCATTCCGCTATGGCGACCCCAGATTAATAAAGGGACTAAGGCAAAAAGAAAATGAATAAATTAATTTTAACTTGCATTACATTAAACTGACTTACACTTAAAAATGCTGGGTTCCACACAATTCTTTATGTTGTTCCAATACAAATTAAGTTAACATAGTCATGTTTACTAATCTATATGGATTGACCATAAAACAATTAAGTTGCCCCCCCCCCCCC
>CAIGQV010019070.1:10182885-10198355 GCA_903798115.1 Danio jaintianensis | reverse complement strand
TGTGTGTGTGTGTGTGTGTGTGTGTGTGTGTGTGTGTGTGTGTGTGTTATCGATATGTGTGTGTGTGTCTGATAATGTGTGTGTGCAATAATAGGCCTAAACAACGATGATGTTCTGACTAGTTTTAATTCATGGAATTGAGCATTCAGACAGACGATGCTATAAAAATATATAGGCTATAGTGGTGAACTGAAATATATTGCTTAGATTATTGCAGAATGTGTGCATATTTTTACCGACACTTTTGATTTCACTAGCAGGTGCTTCATGTTTCCAGTAATTTGTTGATTTCATGTTGCTGTTATTATTAGCTAGTTCAGTATAAAATGTAAATAAATAGGAAAAAAGTTAATATTCATATTTATGAATTAAACAGCATATGCTGGCAGGTATGTTTTGATGGATGTCTTGCTGGTTTCGATGCTGGTCTTGATGGTCTCAGTACCTGTTCTAACCAGCATTGAGACCAGCATGACCGGCATGCCATCATCAAAACACACCTTACCAGCATATGCTGTTTTTTCATCAGGGCAAATACACAATAAATATGAATATTAACTTTTTTTCCTATTTATTTATTTACATTTTATATTGAACTAGCTAATAATAACAACATGAACATAGGCTGTTTTTATAACAGGGAACACATTTTTATTAATATTTAAGTTTGAATACTCAGCAGTGACTGCGCCACATTTTATTGTTAACCAACCAAACTTCTCACGGGGGCAGTAGTGTTAGTAAGGGAAAAAAATATATAGCAAATATAATCATTTAAGCACATGAAATTCACATAGTGCCTATGAAAAATAGACACAAACCACGTTCGCCATCTTAAATATTTGCACAAGCCTTAACACTTTTCAAAAAGCTGTTTGTTTAACGTGACTGTAAACAGTTTAAACTATCATCTTTATATCAGTCCACCTTTGCAGTGCAGTTGTTCCTCTGAATTACCTCGTAAATGATTGATGTTCACCGCGACGACTGAGGCCTGGGCCAATAAAGAGTTTTTCATATTAAAAGCCAGCGCTTCAAAGACATTTCAGCTACACGGCGAACATTCGGGCTCATTTCACTCGTCAAACATGCGAATGTCAGAAAACACAAACCATTTTCAGTAAGTAAACAAAGCTTCGCTAGGTAGCCGGACGCTAAGCAAACAGACGAAACTTAGCGGAGTTACTTTGCTAATGGATCTAGTAGCTATTTGCTCGGAGGGCTGGATGATTTATCGCTTCAGCGTGGTAAAAACGTTTGTTAGAGACAATTTGAGAGAGGTTTAATGGGTCGTGGTGTCACATATGCGGAAGCACATGTTATAAACCAGGCGCTAACAATAAAACCAGACAAAATAAGCAGTGTTTTTTCCGTGGGCGTAGAGTATTCAAATGAACAATTGAGCGTGCAAGATAACAGAAAGAGGACATCTGTAGCTCCATTCAGAGATTTGTTTAACAAGATTAACCGTGGAGATTATCGAAATTTACACGGGTCCTTTTTGTCCCCCTGGCCTCTTTTCAACTCGCTTTCTTCGTCATTCCACCACATATTTCGAGCGCCGAGGTTTTTTTTTTTTTTTTGCATGAGATTTTAATGGTAGATGTTTGAATAAACCACAGTCATTTGTGCTTTTTTTGGTGACCGTGACGGTCGTTTTAACAGCCAAATCTGACCGCAGCTTTCAGACGGTGTGTTTGTTGCAAAGACTTGTTTTTATAAGTGTGTAAAGGATGACGGTTTGTTTGCAGCATTCAAACATGTATGTTGATAGATACTTTTTCACACACATTTTTGTTAGTCAATAAATTAAAGTACAGAAATAGGCTTTGTTATTATATGCAGTGTAAAAAAAAAAACTACTTAGTTTCTGTATTTTGTGATCACATAATTTGCATTTGTTTTAGCACTATGAGACCTGCTTAACTTTTGATATTGAATACTTGAATACAAAGTTAGTTTGATTGACATTTAGTAGTTTGAAATAATATATTTCATAATAAATAGTCCTGGCTGGTTATTACCAATTTTTGTGCCAAAATATATGTTTACCAACATTGTATCATTTTAAAATAGGCTTATAAACGCATATCAATAAACGTTACTTTGTCAAACATTTAACACCAAAATTTGTCGGAGCAGAGATCTAGATCAAATATTGCAATAAGAAAAATTTATTAAACTATGCAAAAAAAAAAGAACATGATTAACCAAAATGTTTATTAATGGATATATTCACATCATTATGCTAGAATAAAAATGCATATTTATATATTTAGGCGACGCGGTGGCGCAGTGGGTAGCACGTTCGCCTCACAGCAAGAAGGTCGCTGGTTCGAGCCTCGGCTGGGTCAGTTGGCATTTCTGTGTGGAGTTTGCATGTTCTCCCCGTGTTCGCGTGGGTTTCCTCCGGGTGCTCCGGTTTCCCCCACAAGTCCAAAGACATGTGGTATAGGTGAATTGGGTAAGCTAAAATTGTCCGTAGTGTATGTGTGTGAATGAGTGTGTATGAATGTTTCCCAGTGATGGGTTGCAGCTGGAAGGGCATCCGCTGCATAAAACATATGCTGGATAAGTTGGCGGTTCATCCCGCTGTGGCGACCCCAGATTAATAAAGGGACTAAGCCGAAAAGAAAATGAATGAATGAATTTATATATTTAAATAAAGTACATTGATATTTAGAAAACTCTATTAAAATGCACATAAGTAAAAACAAAAAAAACATATTTGAAATTATACACATGATTGTTTTGTTGTTTCCCTAAATAGCAAACAGATTTTTCGTGGGCAGCATTTTGACAGCAGCACCTTTCGAGATTTTATTTCATAAACTTAAACCATTTTTGTTGCTTGAAATTAAATAAACCTTGACTGAAATGAAATAAAATAAGTAAATAAATAAATACCTTTTATTTCAGTTGACAAGGGAATAGTTCTCATTTTTATTTAGTTGAACTTGATGTGTCAAAATAACTCAACTGAAAAATAAAATTACCAAAAGCTTTGTACGCACATTTAAAAAAACAAATAAATACATAAATAAATAAAAATGACAGAAATACAAAACAAAATTACTTGAATTAATTCAGATTTAAAAAAAAAAAAATACACTGAAATCTTAACATTCTCTTTAAACATCTAATTTAAAATCAGTAAAATAAAGACATAAATATAGACAGATATTTAAAAAAAAATAAAACTTTGGCAAGCAAGATCACAGTAAAATTCAGCGTAATGAAATAGAAAAGGTCAAATCTAATTTCTGTCAGTTTTATATGGATCTGAAACCTGAATAGATTTATGAACTACTGCTTATTTGCTTGCTTGTCATTAAAATATGGCCCAAAGATTGACAAAAATGCACGCTTAAAAACAACCCAGTTGTATTTCAACACTATTTTATTACAGAAGTGTAGCTATTGCCATTCCCTTCGCAATTATGTATATATTTTTTTTACATTCAATAAACACTGATGGGTTTTTTTTTCAATGTAAAAAAAAAAAAAAAAAAGAATGAGTAAACAATAATGGACGTACTGCAGGGCATAGCTGCCGTCTGATCATACGTGACTAAATTTACACGAAAAGCAGCATCGAGGTGCATTAACCTGAATATACATGGTTTATATTTTCAAAAATGGCATATGGGGGAGCGATAATGGACCAACATCCACTTTTTTTTTTTTCCCTAATAAAAAAAGCAATTTGTCACTCTAATCATAGAAATGTGTGAAGCTTGCACCTTGCACAAGATCGGTCTGAAGAGAACTATTTGATATCCATAGGCGCTTTTGATCAAAAAGTCATATTCAGTGAAAGATGGTGTTGTTACAGAAGTATACAGATTGAATAGACTTTGAGGGGGGAAAAAAGTGACCCAAAAAATTGGAGCAGTTTTATGAAATCATGCGGTAATGTTTTTTTTTTTTTTTTTTTTTCAATTTATGCTTTTTTTTAATCCATTATGAAGAACTGCACAAATTATATATGGGTATAACTTGGATATTAGTGAATATCTCATCGCAAAACAAAATACAGTGACCTTCAATAATACTGGCACCCATTGTTGATACGATCAAAATGATGATTGTATTATTTCATTATTATTGTTTGACCTTTTACTAAAAATGCTAAGAAAAAAAATAACTGAAGGAGCTTGTGTTTTGGATGTTTTTTTTGTCTCTTGAAACGCTTTATTTTTGTATTTTTCATGTAACAATAATAATAATAATAATAATTAAACTATTTCGTATAATTTTTGTTTTCTCAAATTTGTCATTAAATAATTTCCTAATGAAATAAGATAAAAAATGATCTCTGAAAATATTAGTTCATAAATGTATAATTGTGACACTTCTTTTTAACAAAGGTATACGTTTTTTGATAAAACCGTGTTTGCTAATTTTTAATGCTCAGTGAGGGCAGTTTTTTATGTTAATATCTTGATCAAACATAAAAAAAAAAAGATTTGTGCTGCTTGTTCAAACTACTTATTTCAAATGAGCTGAATCAACTAAATTTTTGAGGTTTTTTGGGGGGGAGACAGCTTAATTGTTTTATATTCAATACACTTAAATTTGTAAAATCAATTAAGTTAACTTAAGCATTAAGAGGTTAAACAATAAAGACTTTTTTTTACAGCCTATGTGGTCATATTTACCAATGGTGCCAATATTAGTGGACTGCGTTGTTGTATTTAATCATTTCATGGGCAGAAAAAAAAATGCCTAAAGGCCATTTTCTGACCAAATGTGATCACAAAACCAGTCTCAAGGGTCAATTTCCTGAAATTGAGATTTTTACATCATCTGAAAGCTGAAAAAAAAAAAAAAAAGCTTTCCGTTGAGAAGCATTTGACAATATTTGCTTGAGAAACAACTACTATTTAATATCTGGAATCTGAGTGTTCCAAAAAAAAAAAAAAAGCAAAATACGGAGATAATTGCTTTTAGTGGGGAATTTACTAAATATCTTCATGGAACATTTATCGTAATATTTTTTATGTTTATTTATTGTTTTTGGCCTTAAATAAAAATCTACAATTTTGACTCGTACAATGTACTTTTGGGCTACTGCCAAAAAATACAGCAGCCAACATCTGAAATGGATCCTACATTTTTCAAAATTGTCCTAAGACAAGAATGGGTGTTGTTCAACAATTTTAGAACAAGTTTAATGAAAGCTTTGAACCGCTTCAAATGTTGACTACCGTATACTTGTGCCACGTAAGACTGGTTTTGTGATCCAGGGTCACTAATGTGCTCATTTCACTTTGCGTTTGAGAGATTTTATTTCCATACACTGTATTCTTTACTCAAATTGACACCAAGGGAGGAAAGAGGAAAGAAAACCCACAACAAATTTGTGAAAATAACAAAGCGCTCCACAAACAATCTGAAGAGTTCTGGTGATCAAAGAGGTTAGGATTTCTCCTTGTAAATAGTTCGAATCCTCTGTCCATTTTAAGAGTCTTTCGCTGTAGGAAAACGGCATGCTGAATCGCCCAATCCCCTTCAATAGCAACAACCAAAACAAAACGAACCAAAAAAATAAACACACCAAAGGAGCATCTAACGCAACGACACCAGTACGTTTGTAGGTTTACACACTGCCATCTGTCCATAAAGTGCTGTCTTTTGTCCTGGGGAATGACTAGTTTTTTCAGTAGACGTAGGCCTCGTTGTATGGGTGCGGGTTACAGTATCCTCCCTCTTGAATGTAGGCCATGTTCTCATCAAAGTGCGACAGCGGGACGGTGTCCTCCTCGTTGATCTGTCGCTCCAGGTCGGTTTTCAGCACAGGACGCTGATTGTCGGGGAAGGCCATGGAGAACAGAGCCTCAGGGTCACAGACAAACTTATACACGTATCTCTCACCAGCCACCTTCAAGGACACAAGACATAATGTTAACTGCGTGTTTCGACAGAGATTTAGAAAATACACTTTGCAATGACATTAATTTCAACATTAATGCTACTTTTACAGTAGTTAAAATACAAAAACTGAAAGCTAATACCTCTTTTGTTACTTAAAATATAAGTTAAGTGGAAAAAAATGATATATATAGTTGAAAACAAAATTATTAGCCCAGAGAAATTTCCTTTTTACATAATTGTTTTTCTACTATTTCCCAAGTGCTGTTTAACTGAGATATTTTTTTAACATGTATTGTTATAAATAATATCTAATAACTTTTTTTTTTTGTCTTTGCCATGCTGACAGTACATAATACATTATGAATTATTTTGCAACATACTAATATTCAGCTTAAAATGCAATTTAAAGGCTTAACTAGGTTAATTAGGCAAGTCATTGGACAACAGTGGTTTGTTCTGTAGCCAATTGGAAATAAATTCTTAAGGTGGCTAATAATATTGACATAATTTTTTGCTATAGTTAATTAATATTAATTATTGACATTATTTTTTTTTTTAAGTATACTTTTTTAAAGAGAGTTCAAAATAAATAAAATAATATATATAAAATAAATAATTACAGGATAGCTAATAATATTTGTCTTCAACTTATACAGTTAGAATGCTTTTTTTTAAACAGAATTACTTTAATATTAATGTTTAATACAGTTATGCTTCATATTTCTGCTCAAATTATGGATTGTTTCAATGAATTTTGATCAATTTAATGAGTCGTTTTGTGTTTAATGAATTTATCAATGTAGCTAAGCATATTCATGTTAGCATCATTAGCATAAAAAACACGTTAGCTTGTGTTACCTTTTGCATGATGCCTTTTTCATAGTAGTAGCGCAGTGATCTGCTGAGTTTGTCGTAGTTCATGGCCGGTCGATTCTTTTGAATTCCCCAACGTCGTGCCACCTTTGAAGCAAAAGGAAAAGAGGCATTACAAATGAACAGTTCTCTCAAACACACATATTCATACAGAATTGAAACAGATTTTTCAGAAAACATTTAACCACTATGTTTGGAACCTCTACTTTAAAAACAAATCATAATTTTGTCCCAAGATTGATATTTTACTTTCTGCTGTTTTAGTTGTCAGGGTGGCACAGTGGCTCAGTGTTTAGCACTGTCGCCTCACAGCAAGAAGGTTGCTGGTTTGAGTCCCAGCTGTGCCAGTTGGCATTTCTGTGTTGAGTTTGTTGTGTGGGTTTCCTCCAGGTGCTCCGGTTTCCCCCACAGTCCAAACACATGCACTATAGGTGAATTGGATTAACTAAATTGGCCGTAGTGTATGAGTGTGTGTGAATGTGAGAGTGTGTATTGGTGTTTCCCAGTACTGGGTTGCAGCTGGAAGGGCACTGCTGCGTAAAACATATGCTGGAATAGTCGGTGGTTATTCCGCTGTGGTGCCCCTGATAAATAAGGGACTAAGCCGAAGGAAAATGAATGAATGAATGAATGTTTCAGTTGATTAACATTCACTATATATTAAATATCACACTTCCTCTCCAATATGTTTTGCTACTCTCGGAAAAGAAACTAAGTCTCATGTTTCAAAATTTGTTCAATATTAAACTCAAACAGTTTTTTTAGTAAAACAAAACATCCCTTTGGATTTTAGACCATTCAATGAACACAATATGGATGTTTGGGGACTTTTTGATAATATTATTACTTACATATTTATTCACTTTAAATCTGGGAGTGGTTGTGTTTTTTGGCTATATGTATATACTGTATATTCATATTCATTATTCGTATCATATATATTTTTATTTTAAGTAGCTTTGTTAAATTAAAAATTGTATTTAATTCTTGGGTATTTTATTTTCACATATAAATGTATTTAAGTACCTCAAACCTAGTCATCATCTTTCCACTTTACTACTTGTTACGGCACCAAATAAACATGAATGAATAGCTCTGGTTAAGATCATTGTTTTAGCAGTGGAAAAATGTCAGTAAAACAGCTCATAATGTCTGCATTACATTCACCTCAGGCAAGTCATTCAGTGTCCACAGTTAGTTTGTGAGAAGAGCGTTTCAACCTGTTAAATTGTCTTGTCTAATGTTTTTGTTTAAACAAATCTCTCGTGAAAACAAGTTATGAAAGCCACTGTGTAATTTATCATTTAACAACAAATTGGAGTACATGTACATCTAATTATCTGGCAGACACTTTTATCCAAAGCTTAAACCTAAAACTTAAAAATGAGGACAATATAAGTAAAACCACATGAAATACTATGACAATTCCCAATTAATCTAATGCAGTATACACTAATTACATTTTTTGTAAAGTTTTGTAAATTAAATAGGAAGTGTTGTCAATGAATTTTTTCATTATATTATTCATTCATTCATTCACTTTCCTTCGGCTTAGTCTCTATTTCAGAGGTCGCCATAGCGGAAAGAACCGACAACTATTTCATCATATGTTTTACACAGCAGATGCCCTTCTAGCTGCAACCCAGTACTGGGAAACACCCATACACACTCATTCACACACACTCATACACTACGGCCAATTTAGTTTATTCAATCACCTATAGTGCATGTCTTTGGACTGTGGGGGAAAACGGAGCACCCAGAGGAAACCCATGCGAACACGGGGAGAACATGCAAACTCCACATAGAATTGCCAACTGGCCCAGCCGGAACTCAAACCAGCGACCTTCTTGCTGTGAGATGACAGTGCTAACCACTGAGCCACCGTGGCACCCTATATTATATTATATTATATTATATATTATAATGAAACAATAGACTTGTTTGTATACAATTTATAAAAATAAATAATATTATTAAATTTTAACCACTAATTAATAAACTATCCCACTTGAGGGTCCATCTCCAACACAAAGCTCTGCTAAAGTGCCTCTATCCTCTGGTGGGCCACAGATGTACCCGTATACCTGCAGTCAGAGATGTGTTCATTAGGGCGAGTAGAGGGTGGCAGATGTTCCTGCACCTGTTTCGAGACCACCCACCTGTGCCCCGTCCGCCTCTCTCACTCTACTGCACCTCATTCACCTGATTCCAACAATCACTGCCCTGTTCCCTACAGCTGCCCCGTGGACCCGTGCCAACACACACACACGCACACACACAGTAGCGCATCTCACTGTCAATTCACACAAAACACACTCCTGTCCACGCTTTACAAACACTCTGGACTTTTTAAAGAATCAACAATGTTGAAATATTTTTGACTGTTTTGAATAATTGATTGAGAGCCCCTTTAGGAATGCAGATGAAGTAAAAAAAATACTTTAATTTGAATAAAGTACACTAATTTATTTCTTCAGTAGGAACGTGACTTCATATGTTATAGGCCGTAAACTTTGGAAAACAATTCAGATCATGTTAGATCTGCTCCTACTTTACACACTGTAAAATGTGATTGTTTACTTAAAAAAATTTAGTAAATCCATTGTAACTTGGAACTGTTAAGTTGATTTAATTTAGATAATTCTGCACGTCACTGAAAAAAAAAAAAAGGTAAGTGTTTTTTTTTTTAAGGTAAGTGGTTGCAAACAACTTATATGAGCTGAATTTAAACAAACAAATTAAGTTGAACATTACTACATTTAATTGTTTATATTCAGCCCATTTGTAACCACTTATCTTAAACAAATTTAGTAAATCCAATTTTTCTTTCCCAGTGTAGTTCATTAACCTAATTTTAAGGCAATGGGTTTACTCCTTTTTTTTTTCCCCAAGTGAAGTCAACTAATTGCTTTTCTTGGGGTCATGAAACACCTCTGTTTTTTATATTGTACTGTTTTCTGAGGCCCACTTATGTTATCATGATTTTACCATCAAAAACATCCTAATTTAAACGTAATTGACTATTTTCTGTTCTGTTTTTGACCCTTTCATTAGAACGCTTTGTTTGAAAGGGGCGTGGCTGACTGTAAACGCAAAAGTAAACGCCCACTGCTCTGATTGGCTCACAGTTTAGCATATTAACAGTGCTGTTAACCTGCAGTGAAGTCGAAGTAGGAATCAATCTTCTGTGAAGGCGGAGCTTATTTTCCAGCCTATTACATCATAGAGTAGAGCCGGTCATTTTATGAGGCTGCCTTCAATAAAATATGTTTTTAAGGAACTGCAAAGATTTGAGTTTTAAAAGGAACAGGATGTTTTTATTGATTTACAAACTCTTATATGTCAAAAGATCAAATGAATTTAGATTTCTCAGTTCATGACCACTTTAAATCTTTAGTTTAAAACACTACTTTTAATGTGCCTTGAAGTTTTTACATCGATGTTGATATTTTTTAAAATGTTGACCCTTTATATTGATTTTTATTTATGCTTTTATGTTTTATTAACAAATTATATTTTGATGCTGTAAAGCACATTGGTCAGCTGATGATGTTGTAAATTGGGCTATAGAAACTTGAATCAACCTTATGTAATTAATATATGGGTGGTGAAAATAAAATTATAATTACAAATTTTCTTTAGGATATAAAATCTGTCTCATCTATCGCTGTAAATTATATAGGGAGCCATATTAATTGCATGTTACTGTAATATTGAAGGCTACAATTAACAACATAGACCTAACTATTAATTTGTGAATCCAACTTTGTTTAGTGTTCAAATAAAAATAAAAAAAACATGCAAACATGTTAATTGCACATTTTTTTTACATCAATGTCTAAATCTTATTTATTAAATTATTTCTCTACTCCAGTTTATTGTTAAAGTACTATAATTTGCACAGTGGCTTTCATAACTTAGCAAATACATTTCAAAATAAACAAGTGAAATATAATGCATACAGAGGAATGTTTTTTTTCTTTTCAGTTCATTTTCAGTGAATTAACTGTTGATATGTAAAGCTTGTTTGAGGTAAATTTAATGCTACACTCATAAATAAAGGTATAAAAGTTGTCACTGGGGTGATAACCTTTGTACATAGTGCAAATAGGGTACAAAGGTCACCTAAAGGGGTGCAATTTAGGTACAAAATGTACACTTTTTTTTTTTTTTTAAAGCTAAATTGTAATCTTAAAAATATAAATTAGTACATAGCAAGTACCAGAATCTACATTATAAATGTACTGCCCAAGAGACTGTCTTTGCATCTTTACTTCTGATTGTGTATGGCATTTACTGGCTGTTTAATTGACATCTTCAGTGACTTTGAGACTTGGGATGTTCTTTCATATAACTAAGTAAAAAGGAACGAATGAGGCACCTAAAAAGTGATCTTTATGCCACATCAAAAAGTGTCAAAAGTTATTGTGATAAAGTGATAAAATGTTATTGTTTGAATTGTATAATAAAATCAACAGAAATATTATTACTTGTTGAACACACTTCAGCACTTGTCTTGCTATTATTGGACAAGATTTGAGTTATTAAATGTCTACTGAAATTTTATACATGCATCATTCATTAAACACTATAAACAAAAAAAAAAGGGGTTTTGGGGTCTTGGGGTTTAAGAATTGATTTTGATTATAGATTTTTTAAAATAAAGATATATAAAACCTACAAGTTTCAAATCAAGTTCCGCACATGCAATTGTAAAATCTCACTCACTCAAATCGCCTGCTTTATCGGGTTTATCATGAGGCAACAGTGCTAACCACTTAGATGAATGTTTAAGAATTGCTTTTAAATAGTGTATACTCTCAAAGTCTTTTTAAATGACCCAGAATATTATGGAAAAAAAAATCAACCATTTAACGCTATGTTCATAACTCCACAATTATAGTCTTCAGAACTCAATAGGCCCCATTCGGATAAAATCTTCCTTGAGAAAAGTTAGATTTCAATTAGTCAGTACCTCCTCGGGCTCAATGAGTTTAAACTCCATGCCCCGGCCGGTCCACGCGATGAAGTGTGAGTTTGAGGGATCGTCCAGCAGAGCCACCAGAAACTGCCAGAGCTGCAGAGAGCCTCGTCTCTGATAGGTCGGCCCTTCACGGTAAAGCCCTGCCTCCTGCTTTATATCACCTGCGGACAGAAATATATCCAAATAATACCATTAGCCTAATCCCATAATGCTAGGAGAAACATCACAATGGCGAAGCTGGGGATACAATTTTTTGATAAAAACTGAAATTGTTATTTTATATGTAACTGAAATTTTGTTGGTGGCGCTATTAAGGCATTTTATCATAACGAAACTAATATCAGATGAAAATTATATTTCACTTTTGTATGCAAATTGTAATGATGCATATACGAACATGTTAAAGCCATCAAAAATGTCATTCATTTTAGAAAAATAGAGACAATAAAAATAAACAAAATATATAAAACAAAATATAAATCAATATAATAATATAAAATAAAATAATAACTAATAAAAACATACCCTCCGCCTTCTCCGGTACCACACAAGTGTCATCATAGAAGTGCCTTGCAACTTTGTCAAACATACAGCCTATGGGAAACATTTTGACATATGGTTATACTCTGACTTTTTACACTAAATAAAACCTTAAAATGTGACAGATTAAATAATACATTTGCAATATATGTTACCTTCTGTTCTGTTACTGTGTGCCAGATATCCCTCTTGTCTGAGATATACAGAGTGACAGCTAGGCACTTCTGAAAAAGAGAAATGACAACAAAAAATATATTTAAAAAAAAAAGTATTTAAAAGTTATGATTAGTATTGCATATTAATTTATTTTTTATTGCATTGCACATATTTATTCATAGGTGATGCAAAAAAGAGCACAACATATGCACAATCTCATTTTACATTCAAAAGAGCAGGTCAAAACACTCTGGTCAAAAGATTTGCGCCGATGAACCGCAGTTGAAGCCTTGCGCTCCGCGTCAGACCTGCCGTTTGATGGAGCTGTGATTCAATCAAAGCAGAGCAAGACAGCTTAAGTGAATGCTCCATAAAACATCTAACCCTGTTCATTTGGACCTATAAAGATCTCTCAGGGTTTCATTCAAGTAATGGGCCTGTCGAGGAAATTACCGCTGATTAAATTAGCCGCTGACTGCCCAGTCCTTACACAGCTCACAACAAACAAGCTGAATAAATTCTTCTAAACGGCCGAGAGGAGATGCAAAACATGTCGATGATCTCCTTCGTTGATGTAAAGAAGCATTGCAGAATGATCACTCACACTCATCAAGCTTTCAGCGCTTTATTTGGTAACTTTTACTGCCTCTAATTTAGAGATAATAATGGAAGACAATGAGGAAAAAACGAAATACTACTACTTTTAGATCAAAATTTTAAATGTATACGTGCATTTACTGCATAAATTTTTGTTTTCATTAATTTTAACAGTTTTAACACATTTTAATCTGTTTTTAATCATTTTTATTTTTGTTTTTATTTCTTTTACTCCTTTTTCTTATTTTTAATCTTTCTTTTTTAAACTAAAGCACTTTGAATTACAATTATGTCTGAAATGAGCTATATTGTGTAAATAAACTTGCCGTATACTAATAATAATGTAGGAATTACTAATAATATAACTAATAATTTGTAATAACCTGACCCACATGGAATCTGCAGCCACAGACATTTTGAGCCCATCATTCAATCTGTTAATTTGCTTATGTAAATGTGTGGTGATGTATATTTGTTTAGTGTTTATATAAATTTTAGTAATTTTTTAAATATTGCTTAGATGATTTAAGCACAAAACAATTGGTAAACTCATATTTTCTGAGAGACCTGTTGTAGCTCTATTACCAGATGGAAGTGGTTATAATTGGATTTGCATTGTTAAATTAAAGTTGAAATGTTATTGTGTTGTCTTATTTTATTTGTTAAGTTTTCAGTTCCTTATACTCTCAAAATCATTCCGCATAGATCTGCTGACTTCATTTGATTTTTTACAAAAATAAAAGTAAATAACTATATACATAATAAAATAATAATAAAATAAATTAAATAATATAACAATAAAATAATATAATAATAATACAAATAAATAAATTATTAAATAAAATAAGTCAGCAGATTATGTTTGGCCCTAATAATACTAATAAAAACTAATGATATGTATGTAATATAAAATAAATAAATAAAATAAGTCAGCAGATTCTGTCTGGCCCTAATAATACTAATAAAAACTAATAATATGTATGTAATATGTAATAAATAAATAAATAAAATAAAATGTCAGCAGATTCTGTCTGCTTCTAATAATACTAATAAAAACTAATAATATGTAATATGTAATAATAATAATAATACACTAATAATATGTAGTTAGGGGCAGTCGTGGCCTGGTGGTTAGAGTGTTGGACTCGTGATCCGAAGGTTGCTGGTTCGATACTCGGTACCAGCGGGAATTGGGGGTGGGGGGAGTGAATGACCAGCACTCTCCACCACCCTCAATACCACGACTGAGGTGAGTCCCTTGAGCAAGGCACCGTTCCCCCCAACTGCTCCCCGGGCGCCGCAGCATGGCTGCCCACTGCTCCGGGTGTGTGTTCACGGTATGTGTGTGTTCACTAGCTGTGTGTGTGCGCACTTGGATGGGTTAAATGCAGAGCACAAATTCCAAGTATGGGACACCATACTTGGCCACACTACACTTCACTTCACTTCACTTCACTTCACTTCACTTCACTTCACTTCACTAGTTATATTACTAATAATATAATTAGGAATTGAGTATCTGATGTAAATGTAACTTTAGAACAACAAGAAAACAATAACATATTTTTGTATTTATTTTAAATGAATGCAATTGCTTAGATAACTGTAGGAAGTGAATTTTGCATAAATATAACTAAACAGGAACCTAAACAGGTTATGCTGTACAGATTGCCATGGTGAACAGGAAGCAGCTGAAGCGGCTGCAGTCCATCGACATTTTTCATGAATGAAAACCAAAACCCTCTTCATTCATGCCAGAGCTGCGCCGACAGCCTGCGGGCCCCTGAGGGACAGATTAGGGGGCCCCTCTCCTTTCCAGCCAGGCCCTCAGGAAATGAGATCAGACCCAAATTTCCTAATCCCACGCTAATTCTATCAATCTCCCCATCCCTAATAAAGCGGCTAGATGTGAATACCAAAATAATAATAATAATTATCCTCTGTGTTCCTGTCTTTAGAAAGTGTATTATTTTTAGTGCTGTCGTCCCACCTGAGTCGTAGGTGAAGTCGCGCGGCTCTTGTTTGATCATCATGGAGTGTGTGTACTGCTGAGGGAGCGGTGCCCCCATCATGGCCGGATGCTCGAACAGGGGGTCCACGTACTCCTGCTTGAAGCCCTGAGGAGGGAAGGGGATGCTTGGCTCTGACATCTGTCGATGGTACATGGGCCGTCCGTCCCGGGACATTGAAGGAGAGGGGAACGAATGACAGGGCTCCGACAACTGCCGGCGGAATCTGAACAACACATTAAACACAGTGAATCTCACACACAATATCTGTTTGTCCATCTTTACATTTATCTATTCATCCATCCATTCATCACTCTATATCTGTTTGTCCCTTTATCCATCCATCCATCCATCTATCTCTGTTTGTCTCTCTAACCATCCATCCATCTGTCCATCTGTCTATATATTTTCTGTCCATCCATCCATCCATC
>CAIGQV010019070.1:10149446-10175499 GCA_903798115.1 Danio jaintianensis | reverse complement strand
AATATAATATAATATAATATAATATAATATAATATAATATAATATAATATAATATAAAGCATATTTGTTTTGCCAGTTTTTAGTATATTTTAAAATATTAATATTTTTACCATATGGTTAAAAAAGGTGTTTGTAAAGTGTTTTTTTCCCCCCCAGTGCTGATGATGGTGCTTTTTCTTTTCTTTTCGCTCTTCTCTGGTTCTCACTTTCACCTCTTGACTGACTGTTACTCACTGATAATAGATTCAGTCGCACCTTCCTCTTAAACACTGGGCCTGAATGACGATGGCCTTTACAAAAGAGCAAAGAACTTAAATATAACCACTGTTTGATCACACTTCTACACTCACTGTCTTATTAGTGTTACAACTGATATTTTTCTCTTTTTTTCCTCCTATACAGCAGACATTCTCTTAAATCTTCTAATGCTAGTCAAGGCAACATTTATTTAAGTAAAAATACAGTAACCAGTTACACTGTGGGAAATTATTACAATTTAAAATGATAATTTTCTAATTATATATAGTGCTCAGGGTAAATGAGTACACATCTGACAGATCTCTCTTAAATTAAGATTTTCTATAGGATGCTTCATAATAATATATAATTATATCTACAATAGATTAGTCAGTGCCAAAACTGAGTTAGGGAAATATGTTGGGGAAAAAAAAAAAAAATCAAGAGAAACACTTTTTTTTTTTTACATTTAACTCATTTTATCTTTCTATTCCTAAAGATGTTCGGTTACCAAACTCTTATTTTAATGAATATTTTAATTTGAATAATTAAATAAATTAATATAATCTGTTTAATAAAACAGTTTTGTTTAAATGCACCAAAATACATGGGCAAAATTCATATATATATACATATATATAATAAAACCATGAATAATAATTAATTAATTAAAAAAATAATTGTACAAACATTTTCATAAACACAGATCTAGCATGCATCATACGTTTCATTTTTTTTTCTGCCTGTGTTTTCCATGTATATCCATTTCAGGATGTTGTTTTTATTTAATGCGAGTGGACCACATGAAACGGAAGTGATCCACTGGCATTGTCACTTTAAACCCATATGTGAGGGCCAGGATGCCCGTTAAAGAGACCATCCGCCGTGCCCTTGCTCTCTCTCCATCTGCCCGTCCCTCATCCCACCGACAACGCCAAAAAACACCCCGCCGCGTCCCCATTTTTCCTTACATATACCGCTCAAAATCTAAAACACACTCTCAAATAACAACACACAACACAAACACTGTGTTCCACATTCATCCAAGTCTACGCTCACAATAAGAAGCAAACACAACACAACAGTCCATTATCAGCAAACACTAGTATATTTGATTTGTTAATGAGCAGGAGTTCTCCAGAAAGACAGAGCCCCCCTTCATCTGTTTTGGCTTCTCTTTAAGACATAAGCTGGACTCGCTGCCCACTGTGCTTCATTCAGTCCATGCCACTTCCGACACTGGCACCGGCTCTGGCACGAGCAGCGCGCGCCAACTTTACTTCCTATGCCCATTTAAAGGCCTATTGCTTCTGGCTGCACTCGCTGAGAAAGGTACACAACCCAGAGGACACACGCCGCTCGCGCTTTATTCACAGAAAACAACCTACACCAGAGCTGCATTTGGCTAACTTTCATGCTAAATCATCAGATTTCGAAGGGTTTTGTAGTCAGGCAGTTTTTGTCTTGATTCTAGTCCAAATATCTAAAAATGATTAAATCAAGAAGCATTTTGTAGACAAGTAAAAATAAATACTTTTTTGTTTTCAGAAATAATTCCAAAATTAAGTGAGATTTTACGTAAAACAAGCAAAATTATCTGCCAGTGCATGGGGTAAGTAAAATTATATATTAAATAATAACAAATAAATTGTATGAAATCCAGGTGGTAAAGAAAGCTCAACAGATTGCATCTGATATATCCCATCCTCTTTTTGATTCATTTCAAATCCTTCCCTCAGGACCTCGGTATAGGGTCCCTTTGGCAAGGACCAACAGATTACAATTTTCATTTGTTCCTTGTGCGACTGATTTTCCAAATTTTAATGGGAAGAGGTAGCCACTGTTTTAGTACTATTAATGTTGTTTAATGTTTGTCTTAAGTGTGTGGTATGATATATATATTGTAAATCTTTTATGCTGCAGAACAAATCGCCCCAAAAGGGGACAATAAAGTTTACAGCAACAGTAGGGCCGGGCGATATGGCAAAAATGCAATCTTCTCGTTAATTATTTTCCATATTGAACGATAACGATATATCAACACACTTTTAGATTCTCATTGTTGCACATTTCTGCTGTGTGATTGGCTCTTGGATCAATATAGAGTAAAAAAAAGTCCAGAGCTTATCATTATTATTGACACAAATTTTATTGCAAATATCGTTTATCGGCCCAGCCCAAAGTAACAGTAATCTTGTTTTTCATTTGAAATTAGATTATTATGCTTACCCCTTCTGGAAAGATTATTTTGCTTGTTTTAAGTAAAATGTCACTTAACTTGGCACATTAGTTCTGGAAAAAAAAAACAATATATATATTTTTATTGTCTAAAAAATGCTTCTTGATTGAAGAATTTTTATATATTTGGACTAGAAACTAGTCAAAAACTTTTTTTTTTTTTGCAGTTTAGTGGAAATGTGGTCATATACCTGAAATATTTATTATTGCTATGATTGTTATTCTCGATATTACATTTTTTGGATTTTTTTTTTTTTAATCAGAAATTGCTTATAATAGGCATATGTTGCGACATTACAGTCACTTTTAATGAACTGAATGCATCTCTACACATATTCTCTTGAATACTTTACAATATAGTCCCATTAGTTACATTACTGGTACTGTTTTAAGTTACTTTCACATAAAATTGTTACAATGTTTATTATTTTTATTGTTAGTGTTCATTAATAAAAAAAGTCAGCCCTAGTAATAATTAAATAATATTTACTATTTTTTTCTCTGATGAACCGAAAGTTGTAAATCAGATTTTCTTAAACATTTTAAAGATTTTTACTGTCACTTTGTATTAATGCAGTGCATCATTGCTGAACAGATTAACAAATATGTAGTTAACTGATGTAAACAAATAGAACCTTATTATAAAGAGTTACCAAAAGATATAATATAAATACATCTATTAAATGAAAAAAAAAAAAAAGCTCAAACTTACAGTTTTCACTCTGAAAGTCTGGAACAAACTGCTCGTCATTATCAGGAACTTGAGCTGGAAGGAAAAAAAAGAGAGAAAAGGGCTAAATAAACAGATTTCTTCTTCATATTTGCTTTGCACAAGTCGAGCTGACTCAATCTGTCCTCTAATAATCACCCAAACGAGTAATTTCCTCTAATAATCCTCTGTAATTGAAACACTAATGATTTGAAATTCTCAGACCAACCCATAAAGACGTTTATTGGTTTAAAACCAGAGAAAACATATCCTCTAATTATGCCAGTAATTTCATTTCAGCTTCATTTGTTGAACAAAGCAGGCAGTGGTGTGTGAAACACATCCAGCTTCAGGATTCACAGATACATGCGTGTTATTAAGGCAAGAAACTGAAGGTAAATATGATAAAAATAAATAAATAAATGAAGTAATTGTTATCACCACCATACGGTAAAACTTTACAATAAGGTTCCATTATGTATTTACTAACATGAACAAACAATACCATTTATTACAGTATTTGTTTGACTTTGTTGACGTAAAGAAAGCTGAAATATGACAATATATGCAAATATATGACATGCAACATATATTTAAAAATATTCCAACAACACCATTTATTACAGTGTTTATTCAACTTTGTTAACGTAAAGAAAGCTGAAATACGACAATATATGCAAATATATGAAAAACAAGCTCATGTTTGGATTTCACATATATAAAAAAATTTACATATATGCAACTTATATTTCAAAATATTCCAAAAATGGATATTTACTACAAGCATCTTTTTTATTAATAGAAATACAATATGTACATATATGTTCACAAATATTTTCTATATATGTTAGTATGTGGTCATATATCAGATTTCTGTATGGGTAACTTAATGAAAATAAAGTCATTCATTGTTCTTGTTAACTAACAGTTCATTAACTAATGATAACAAGCACAACCTTATATTTTATTACTGCATCAGTCATTACTATCAGTAACAAATTCTGTACAAGTAATGCTCATTCTTAGTTCATGTTAGTACACACTTTGTAAAGTGTGACCCACCACATTTCCCTAGTTGAATCACTAAGACATTTTTTGTCTATTTTATGTCTAAATATGCATTATTTAATTAAATGTTTGCTAACTTGCATAGATTTCTAGCACAAAAATTTGAACATTAAATTAAGTCAGGTTTGAATTTCTTATTTATTTATATATTAAAGGTTTTAACAAAGAGGATAATTTTTCACTCCATAATTCAGAAAATACTGTTATATATACATATGATCAGGTAAGATATATATGAACAAATGCATTTTTAACAACCTACAGAATATAGATTTGAATAAAACTATAAAGTACGAGATTTATGGCTCAGTGCATGAGAAAAATTTAAGAAATAAATATGCATTATAATTGGAATATACAGACACAAATTGATAAAGTGTGACAAATTAGGTACTTTGTGTAATTTTGACCAAACAAACCCCCCACCCCCAACAAAATCTAAAAAACAAAACAAAAAAAAACAAATAGTGTTTTTCCCTGCAGTTTCTCGCCTTAAACAGTTTGAGAATTGTCAAATAAAACCCCAAAAACACCTCGCCTTGATCGACTGTGCTCAACACAATGACTGGTGTCTTCATAAGGATAGCCATGCAGTGAGAAAACACCTAGTGTTCACACTGTCTAATTGGGACACATCCCCACTGGTGAAGCACCTGTACCTGCGGCGCCGGCTGCCATCCAGACCCAGCAAACCCTTCCTCAGAGCTAATGCTCAAATAATGAAGCCTTCATACGGAGCTCTGCATTGGTGTTTATATCACATGCGTTTGCACTCTTGCATGACTTCTGTTGTTTGTTGCTTGTTGAGTTCGACACAAAGGCGCACGGCAGCGGAGGAGCGCGAGACCTCGCTGCACGGGGCTATTAGCACATTTATTCCTCTGCGCTAAAATTGGATTTTCATTTTCACAACAACAGTAACAAGCTGCAACACGCACAAATCAACATTTGCTTTGTGCGAGGCAACAAGTTTTCGCTCATATACTTGGTAGCTTGGATTTTTATTTGGACATTTAGAGGGTTTTTAAGTGTCTTTTTGGAATTGTCAAACGTCAAAATAGGAGAATTTTTCATTCAAAAAGGCTTGTGATTTTCTATTTGGCCTATGAAGTTGGGGCTAGTTGTCACAAAGCTTATATAACAGTGCTTTTATACATTTTCAAACTAAAATATATAGAAATTATGATCATTATTTTAATTATAGGGTTAATAAATACAATAGATACACACACATATATACATTTATTTAAATGTATATTTGAATCATATTTTGACATTAAGGAGAGTCACATTTTAAATGTTACAAATTGAAGCAATTTATTAATTATAATACTTGGAAACAATAAGGTTTCATTTTTAAACTTAATGCAGAGGACAATATTGATAATAAATGCTATAAAAATATTGTTCATCTGCATAGACAATAACGATTAAATATAAATAATAAAAAAGAATAAATAAATGTATTAACTAAAAAAAATATATAAATAAAAAATATATATATATATTATTTTTTTAAATATATATTTATTATTTTTTATAATATTGTAAAATAAATGTATTATTAAAATAATATTATATGTATCATATTGCATTGCATTATTATGGTATATGTATTATATAATAAATAGATGTAATGTCACAATATTATGATTACATTCATTTTAATTCATCAGATTATTATGCTATATGTATTATTATATATTGACATTAAATTACATTATATTGTGAGCAGTATTTGACTTTTAAAAATCTAAATATGGAAATATTCACATGAATAAAAACTGTGACAACTAGCCTTTCTCTTAAAAATAAACCATGCCACCAGTTGTTAACAATAAGCATCAATTTACCTTTACCTTCCTTTAAAAACTGAGGTGCACAAAATCAACAAAAAGATCATCACCACACAAAGTAAACCCAATCAAGGATATCAAGGCCACATCACATCAAGACAATGAACAGAAAAAAAAGCACAAGTGCATCAGGAGTCAGACGAGTAGCGCAAACATCAGTTAAATAGGGAAAAGGTGAGAGCAGGAGAGCCGGAGCTGCAGCCAGTTTTCTCAGCGGGACGAATGAGTCAACCTGTGAATGGGACAGCTGATCCCAGCAGCACTCCTGAGGCTAGCTAAGGTGTTGGAGCAAGTCCATCGCTTCAAAAAAAAAAGAAAAAAGCAAGAAGAGCAGAAGACAGACAGAAGCCAGGCCGTGAACGGTACAAAACCATCCCATAAAGAGACACGCTTTAAGACTCATAATCACAAGAGGAAGGCATGCAGAGCTTGCGGATAAAAGTCACTCATAAAATGCTATTAAAAGGATTAATGGGATATATAGTGACTATCAGTTGTTTCTGGGTCAAATGATCAGCTCTATAGTCGACTGAAAATGGACTTAATAACTCATTAGCTGCCATTCAATAAAAAAATGCAAACGTTGAACATTTTTAATACATTTGCTCATAGTAAAGACTTTTAAAACAAACTTTACTTTTCCTTTATAAATATGAATTCTAAATGTAAATATGTAAAAAATTTATTATTAATTATATTAACAAACTAAATAAAAATGATAAATGTACGTAAATATGTGATAAACTAAAGTAAATTTTTATTAAGTAAAGTTTTAAAATATATTACCCTGATTTTAACCCTTTTTAAATGTAAAAAATGCTTTTCTGTTTGTACTTTGTTTATAGTCCAAATATCAAAAAATTCTTACATCAAAAAACATTTTCTAGACAATTAAAAAATATTGTTTTATTTTCAGAAATATTAAGTCAAATTTAAGTGAGTTTTTTTTTATTAAAAATGACAGTGGGGTAAGCAAAATTATATATATTTTTTGGAAAACTCACCTAATTTTGACTTCTTATTTCTGAAAACAAAACAATATATATTTTAAAACTTGTTTAATGTTTAGAAATTTAGACTAGAAATAAGACACGAATACTCTAAGAAAGAAAAGCATTTTTTACAGTGAAGTTATAGGCCTAAAACTGAGAAATTCTGCCATTTGTGTAATTTAATAGACAATAACAAGATTTAAAACTATTATTATCAACACTTTTAAACTAGCAATGACTTTTAAAGACAGAAGACAAAACAAACTGCAGCGCCGGACCAAGAATGACTCGAAATCAACCTCGTGAAGACAACCACAAAAACTCATAATCACAAAAACAAGAGGAAAGCTTATAGAGATTCCTGATAAAAGTCAGACTTGAAATGCTAATAAAAGGATTTAGATTGTATAACAATGGTTTTCTCGTGACTGTCAGTCGTTTCTGGGTGAAATGACACATGCATGTCGAATGATCAGCTCTTTAGTTGACGCTGCCGGAAATTCAGTCCGTCGCTCATACGTCTTTCTCTTCTTTCCAATTACCTGAGCTAATAAATCTCTGAAATGAAACCGCAAGGTCTTCGTTTGGGTTCTAATGGACAGGAAGTCATATATTAAATCTTTCTGTGATTTATGTTGAATCTTTGGGGCGACGCGACTGATGGATGTAAGACAGCTTGAATTGTACTGCTCACTGTAATATCTACTACTTTTTTTTGGTCTCTGCGCAGTTCTTTTTTTTTTTTTTTTACCCCTGCCGGATATACTAAAATATTTAAGTCCTGTCTTATTCTTTTAGAGGCCCTGCGGTGGATCTGGCATAATCAAACTCTTACGACAAGGACAGTAAAGTCCAAAATCTGTTGTAAAGCGTACTTTTAATTATAAAATCCACAATTATTCTGTGAGCATTTTTTTTAAGAATGCATTAAACATTATGTCTCATGCATCTCATATTCTCATGCAGCTGAGCAAAATTTGAACATATCGTATAATTGTTTGAAAACAACAACTTCCTGAACATACATTGCAGCTGTAGTGAATTATATCTCAATGAAGTGATGTTTGAGACGTTGCCTAATAAAATGATGCTTGATTAAGTTGCATTAGATGGACTTTCATGCAGCACGACTCTCAAAAATCCAGTCGCACAAAACCAGATGCGATCACTAACAGAAAACAGACACACACAACTCATCTTCATTTCCTCTTTTTGTCCAAAATTAATGCAAATGCATCCCATAGGCTGAAAGACAGCCGTGGTTTTACAAATGCAAAGCGCTGGGATCGTTTTACAAACTGCTTTGCGTGATTTTCAGCTCTCCAGCTACTTCTTTTTTTTTCTTTTTCCTAATTTGCAACCAAACTGCTTTCTAAAATAAATAGACAAAGGCTGTTATGTCTTTGAGGGCTGGCTACTTGTATTTTAAACTTTTCCACAGATTAAACTAATCTGTGACATTATCATATCTAAAAACGGAAACACACGCCAACTGTATATGAATAGTTGTATGATCAAAATTGTTTTATTTTATTTTTATTTGTCCTAATTTGCAACCAAACTGCTTTCTAAAATAAATAGGCAAAGGCTGTTATGTCTATGAGGACTGGCTACTTGTATTTTAAACTTTTCCACTGATTAAACTAATCTGTGACAATAAAATATCTAAAAATGGAAACACGCCAACTTGTTGTATGATCAAAATTATTTTTAGAAAACTAAAAAAAGTTATTTAACTAGAAAAATAGGACTTTATGAATGTTAAACATATACAATACATGCATATTTGACACTTTTAAGGTATAAACAATTTTTTAAATATAAATTTGTAGCCTCAGAAGACAAAAAAACAACTTTTATGTTACATTTGCAACATTTTGCCAAACAGTTTAGAGTAAAATGTCTTATCGTTTGAGACAAGAAATAACATTAATATTGAATCATTAACATCACAATTGACAGTGTGCACTTTTTTTTACAAACAATATTAAAATTAAGTTTAGAGAACCAAAAATGACCATAAAATTACATTTGCAACATTTTACTAAAAAAACATATCAGTTAATAATAATAATAATAGTAGTAAAAAACCTTAGAAAATCTTTGAAAAATCTAAAAAAATCTTTTTGTTTTTACATAACAGAATTATAATGAAACTTTTAGAACCAGAAATGACTTTAAGTTAGATTTGCAACAATCGGCAGCATAACATTTCAGTTTGAATAAAAGCCTGTAACACTGCGAAGACAAAAAAACCTTTAACACCTTTAACGTCACAATCAGAATTAAGTTTACTATCAGAAAACAAGTACTTTTAGGTTATATTTGCAATATTTAGCAAGTTTAGAGTAAAAAGTCATAAGACAAGAAAAACTGCCATTAATGGCATAAATCTTTGTTTTCATAGAACCAAAACTTACATCACAGTAAAATATGTCCAAACACATCTACAATCAACCACAAAGTGAACCAATTACTAACCTAAAGGTCGGTGCTGCAAGCAAGGTGGGAAGAAGACACTCGCGTTTAACTCCTGAAGCATCACGTTTGAGTTACACCACAACCAGCACGTCTTGCCATGAGACAGAAAAAAAAATAGCCAAAAACAAACCGAAAAAAAAACTAAAGTTAGCACGGATAAATTTTTTTAATAAAAGTTGGAGCTCTAATAAACGATCAAATGTCAATCCATTTCTCAACAAAAAAAGACAAATCAAAAACTTAAAACACAAAGAGAGAGTAAGAAAAAGGAAAGCGGTGAGGGAAAGAAAGAGAGTGTTCGCGTGAGAGAAAGAGAGAGAGAGGGAGAGAGAGAAAGGTGGCAGTGTTGGTGGCTCGTCTGCCTTCGCTGCTGCCAAAAGCGGACGAAGAGAGGAGAAGAGAGTGAGTGCGAGCGACTGCACAAGTTCTTCTGGTAATTTGTGATGACACTCAAAGTAGAACCTCCTCGGTCTCCCCCTAGACTCCTGCTCTTCTCCAGCACTAATGTATGCATGACACACCAAGTGCCTTCGCTACAGATGCATTAATTGGACTGCAGATTAGGTCTGTAACTTGAGGCATATTTGCTCCCCCTCCCCCAGAATCTTCTCTCTCTCTCTTTCTCTCCGCTTGGAAACAAAAGCTCGATCAACCGCTGAGAAGCTCAAGTAAACAGAGCAGAGCTTACCTTCGGCGAGCCAGGTCTCCTGAAGTTGACTGAGATCTTGAAACAGCTCTGAAAACAAAAAAACAAAAGTGAGATGATGGTGAAAAAACAGGTACAAAGGTTTAATTATGAGTTTTGACACTCAAAGAGCGAGCCGAGCGCTGCTGATTGAGATTTTTTAAAGCCCCTGAGTGCAGGTGGCGATGGGCGATATTGCATTTTAGAGAGATGTTAAGAAGGCGTGAAATGAACATTGTCTGTTTCACCCCACACCTGAGTGCTTACCCTCAGTGTCCAGCGCCAGGTCAGAGTTAATGAATTTTCTTTTTCTGTCCTTCGCTGGTCTCGTGCCGGACGTCTTTCCCCGAGGATTCTGGGCAGAAAGCAACAGATCAATTGGCTCAAATGAAGACGGAGGGTGTCAAGCTGGCTTTTGAAAGACATCTGCACTATACATCAGATTTAGTGCTCAGGCTCTTTTGATTTCTTTGAAATACTCAGAAATCAAGTGCTTTTTTTTTTTGTTCATTTCCTGGAGTAAAAGGTTTGATGGCCTTGATCAGTCCTCAGGTGGACTTGTTAATCTACTAGGAATTACTATTTTTCAATTTAGCTGAAAAGCTTGATAAGCCTTGGACTGACAAAAATGACAAGCCACCAACTTTTTTTTTTTACTTTGAAAAATGCTCAAATACATGCCTATATGATAATGTTGCCTAATTTGAAAAGTTGTAAAACCAAGTTTCTATACACTGTCATTCAAATGCACATCATCTCATGCCACGTTTAATATTTAGCCTATATAAATCTTTCTAGAGGACATAAGTTAACTTAAACTGAAGACTCATATTAGAAATGAGACTTTATAAGACTAAAACTGAGAATATAATTAATTTCAGTACTTTAAAACCAGTTTTAAAGATATTATAATCTGTGCGTTTAAATTACGTGTGAAAGTTTATTCGTCAGAATCAATCAAGATGACAGAAGTTCCTTTCATTTGAATAATAGCCTAAAAAGTGACGTTTATAAGCCTAAACACCAGAAATTATGTCATTTAAATAATTTAACACACCACAACAATATAAAATGCTATTATAATATGTACATTTGAACTATCAGTGATCGTTTATGTCGTCAAAAATGACTGAAGCTCCCTATGCTGCAGAATCGCGCGCGTCAATGCCACGTTCCTGTCACGTTTCATAAAACGCCAACTGTCTTCTATCAATTACACTACAAGTACATAACATCCATATACCAACTTAATCACCCGTTTTCCTTTATCATACTTACATGAGACTTAAAGAAAGGCACTTGTTGGTCGTGAAGTCCGTCCATTCTGCCGCGTCTGGACCGTGAGCGCGCGCAGCCCGATTAGAACAGGAGATTCAGCGATTTACTGGAGATGCGAGCTACGGTCACAGACACATCTTTCTCTCCACACCCTATCAAACAGACATTAAAAAGCAGCAGATGTGTAACACTTTATATATAAACTTGCAAACAATGTAAAGATACTGCGGTGCTGTGCGTGCGTAATGCGGTGAGCCGGTCCTCCGCAGGTACGTGACTTTTGGAAACACTTTTGTTTTGTGTCGAGACACGATTCACGAAGCTGATGGAGAACTTAAAGCTTGCACGCACCTCAGTTAACGCACCGAATTCATTGACGGACGTTTCACCGGACTCTCCTGTCTGTTCTCCGCGCTCAGCCTCGCCGTCTGCTGCTCCAGGGGCCTCCCTTCCCAAACAGCCGGAGCCCCGCTTCCCATTGGCTGCCACTGTCCTCAGACTTCCAGCCGTCAATCAACTGCCAAATTCATTAAAATGTGCACAACTGATATTGCAATTATAAGGTGTTTATTTATGAGAAACACATCTCGTCATTATAATCCCTCTTGTGGTTTGATGTTTTGTAAATTGCGTGCTTGAAAGTTCGCACAATCATATCGTGCATCCAGTTTACGATTCTTGTAAATGATCGAACAAGCTATAAAAGTGCATATGCTCACAGAAACATGTTAAAACGCCTATCGATCTGTTATTAATAAATCCCTCTTTAAGACGGTGTAATGTATTTCTGAAGTAGGATTCCGTGGCCCCCTAGAGGCCCTCAGGAAACATTTAATAGGGCTCTGATTGGATTTAGAAATGTTTCTTAACCTCTTTGACTCTGAGAGAATTAGTAGTCATACACAATTTTTAATTGTGCGCCTGTTTACAATATTTCTGCAAAAAAGTAGCATATTTTCAGACTTTTGTTATCAATATAAACTATTATTGATGTTGTATTAATTGCAATTAAATAACTATTATTCAATTACAAAGCAACATATATTAAATAGTCAAATATCTGTATTATGTTATACATTTTTTGTTTATTTTAAAGTTTATAATATTATATAAGCAATATGTATAGTTAAAATACTTTTAAAATAGGTTATTAAATATTTTAGTTTGATCAATCTCTTGTATTATTTATTATTTTATTATATTTTTATTTATAATAGATTTTGGTTTACATGCTTAAAGAGTTAAAACAACATGCTCTATTATTTATAATTTTTTCATTATTATGTTATATAAGAAATATATTTCAGTTTACATATTTAGAGAGTTAAAATGTAAAAACAACAGTAACTGAAGGGTGAAAATAAAAAACAATTTATTTCTATAATTTTTTTATAACATTAACAATTCATTACTTATATTATAATACAATATATTATCATGATATTATATAAGAAATTTCAGTTCACATATTTTATGTTATTATATTATAATTCTATTTAACAAATATATTTCACTTCACATCTATGTTTTTAGCATTTTAATTTGGAATTTGATTTAATTACTTGAATATGATTAAAAACAATTTATTATAAAAAGACATTTTCGAGTTTGTTGAGGCCACAGCTTTAAAGGAAAAATGTATATTAATTCTATTTATATTAAAAAAAAGTAAAAACATTATCATAAAACAAACTCTGGCATGCCCATCAGGATCCTAATATTTATCCTAGAGACCATGAGAGCGAACAATTATACAATGTTGCCACGGACAACAATCAATATTCACAAACACTTGGCCAATCAGAAAACATTTATTCCAAAGAGCTTTGTAATGCATTATACAGGCACTAAAAATCAAATAATACGCTACAACACACTCTCAGTTCTTTTTTTTCCTTTTGTAGATGCAGTAAAACAGAATTTTCCATTTTCATTATTTCACTTATGCTTACTATACAGCAGGCTTGTTTGCTACTGTAACTGTTTTCGTTCATTTTGCACAAATGAACAGACAAGATGCACAAAGCAATTAATTCTCAATAATCATAATAGCAAGAAAGACCCTTTTTTGATAAAAAAAGAAAGTGCTAGAAGTTTAAAAATGTTGAGAAACAGTGGTTTGCTCATTTTCAATATGAATTTTCAACCCGTTTTCAGTTGTTTTTTTGTCTCAGTGTCACATGATCCTTCAGAAATCAATATAATATGCTGATTTGCTGTTTTATTATGATTAACTATTATTGGTACTTTGTTATTAATTATGATACTTAATTTACATTGCTGATTTTCTTTCTTGCTTCATAGTTTTGTTGAAATACATTGAAATACATTGTGATACATTTAGCTTTTTTAGGATTTGTTGATGAAAAGAAAGTTCAAAATAACAGCATTTATATGAATTAAAGGGATTTTTGACATTATACATGTTTTTGTGTTCTTGGGGAATAAACGTTATTTACAAAAATAATAAAAGTTTAAAAAAAAAACATTTCTAATGGTATTTTTAATGGTAACTGTATACCAAAAAATGTTCACAGTTTTCAACAATGAAAAAAATATTAAATTATAATTACATTATGATTATATCTGAAGGATCGTGTGGCACTGAAGACTTCAGCTTTAATAAATAAACATTCAACAAGAAAGCATTCATTTTAAATTGTAATAATATTTCAAACATTTTTACAGTGTTTACTGTATTTTTAATCAAACAAATGCAGCCTTGGTGAGCAGAATAGGCTTCTATTAAAGGGATAGTTTATGTAAAAATGACAATTTACCCACTATTCAATCCCCCTCAAGTGGTTATAAACATAAATGAGATTCTTGTGTCTGTTGAACACAAAAGAAGATATTTTAAAGAAAGCTGAAAACCTGTAACCATTGACTTCCATAGTAAAACAAATACAATGGAAGTCAATGGTTACCAGTTTCCAATATCTATCAAAATATCTTCTTTTGCATTGAACATAAGAAAGAAACTTATAAAGGTTTGAACAAGTCAAGGGAGAGTAAATGATATATATATATATAATGCACTACGATAAACATCATTAACTTTTATTGATGAATAAAAGTTATATAAAAATAATAAAAGTGGAAAAAAAAACATTTCAAATTCTATTTTTAAATGGTACTTTATCACCAAAAATGTTCACAGTTTTCAACAATGACAAAAATATTAAATTATATCTTCAGTGCCACACGATCCTTCAGACTTCTGCTTTAATAAATTAACATTCAACAAGAAAGCATTCATTTTAAATTGTAATAATATTTCACATTTTTACAGTGTTTACTGTATTTTTAATCAAACAAATGCAGCCTTGGTGAGCAAAATAAGCTTCTATAAAAGGGATAGTTCACACAAAAATGACAATTTACCCACTATTCAATCCCCCTCAAGTGGTTATAAACATAAATGAGATTCTTGTGTCTGTTGAACACAAAAGAAGATATTTTAAAGAAAGCTGAAAACCTGTAACCATTGACTTCCATAGTAAAACAAATACAATGGAAGTCAATGGTTACCGGTTTCCAACATCTTCTTTTGCAACAGAAGAAAGAAACTCATAAAGGATTTGAAACAAGTGAAAGGAGAGTAAATGATGACAGAATTTACATTTTTGGGTGAACTATCCCTTTAAACACATTTAAAAAATCATACTGATCCCAAACATTTGACCAGAAGTGTACATACGTATATAATGTGCTATGATAACCATCACCATGTCAAAAGTGAGATTAAACTTTTTTTTCCTCTCACAACACCTCTGGTTATAGATAGGTTAAAGTGCTTTCACACTTCAGCTGACCTTTGAGTTGAAGTTCATTATATCCATTTACATGCAACATATTTAACACATGCCGAAAGTGTCGGTCCACCGTTTCCACGTGTCACAGCTCTGAAGAAACCTCTAGCAAGTCACTTTTGCATGGACGTCCATTATGGTGGGCCTGATGGAAACATAAACTGACATTTGAAGTCATTCCTGGCGCAATGTATAATCCCGTGAGCTTTAGGGAGCACAGGACAGGTATAGATGTTCATTTGACAGGGTAACATTAAAAGGTTACAACCATAGGGACGGCATTTGTTGTCAGGTCAAAAGGTGAATGCTTACAGAGAAGACAGTTCAGCAGGTCAAAGACGGGCTGTTTGGGAGAGTTACAGATGGACAAGTTACAATGACAGCATCTGGATGAAGAAGTGTGTCACTGATTCACAAAAAACTCTAACGTAAATCAGGGCTCTTAAAAGGACAATTCACTAACAATAAAAAATTTATTTCATTTACTCATCCAATGTGTACTTATTTTTCTTCAGCTGAACCTGAAACGTCCCGATATATGCTTCAAACAAAATCGAAAAACAAGCAGATAAGTGATTTTTTTTGAGTGCAACATTAAAGGGATAGTTCACCCAAAAATGACAAAAAGTATTCACTTGAACTGACACTGAACTGTTGAATAAGTCATATTTTAGTTTTTTGTGCGACCAAATATTATTTTTCCTAGCTTTATAAATTTAAGGTTGAACCACTGATGACACGTGGACTGTTTTGACGATGTTTTGCACAAAAAAAAATTTTTAGCTTCTTGTTCAAGCTACTTATGTAGAAACGTGCTTAAACAACAGGGGTACAATTTAAAACATGTAAAATGCTTGCCGCTTTCATTTTTATTTAGTTAAATAATCCTAACTTTTCTAGTCATCTCAACTTATATCAAACTGACTAAAAATATTAAGTTAAACTTTGTATAACTTAAAAAACTTACAAATTGTTGAAACCTGATTAACTAATTCAAATAAGTAACATTAAACATTTGTTGGCATGGCTTTTTGTCATATGAATTTCTACTGTGCACATACTGTACATCTATTTTCTGTGGCATTAAATAGATCAATGCTACTGCCAGATTTATATGAAAATGTTCTAATCTCACAGCCGCCATTGTTGTTGTGTTTAGGGGATACACAGCAGCAGTGTGAGACCCTTGATAAGCTGACCTTAAATTTAATAAGTTTCATGATTTCAATTAACTTGATATGCTTTCTGATGCTTTCTAAACACTTCTTTTTAAAAAAAATAAGTTTAAATGAAAATTTTTATTTGAAAAATAGATAAATAAATGAATGAATGAATTCTGAGGGACTTTTATAAGGCCCTAATTAGGGGAACGTTACATTGGAATGTTCTCTGAAGTTTTTAAAAAACAATTCTCTGAAATGTTAAAAATGTTCTCTGAACTTTTTAAAAAGTTTTTTAGATAAGTGTCCAACATTTTCCATTAATGGTGTATGAATTTATTTTTCCTTGTAAGGTTTGGAGAACATTATTTAAAAACAGAGACAGATAAAGTAATTTTCTGAGTATAACATTAAAGGGATAGTAAACCCAAAAATAAAAAAAGTGTTCACATTTTTTTTTCGTAGCTTCATAAATTTAAGGTTGAACCACTGTTGACATCTGGACTGTTGTCATGATGATTTAACTTCTTGTTCAAGCTACTTGTGTAAAAATAAGCTACAACAGCACAATAAGAATTAATTGTTTTATGTTCAATCCGCTTAAATTTGTTAAGTTGACATAATCGATTTGTATTGGTACAACCTGAATGAATTACAGTGCTCAGCATATGAGTACACCCCCCACAAATCTCTCATTTAAATTAATATTTTCTTTAGGATGCTTTATAATATTATTTTTGTGCATATACATTAGTTAAGTCAGTACTGAAGCCAAATCTGGAGCTAATCTGACAAAATAACTTACAATAATGGTTCAAAAATTAGTAGCCCAGATTTATATGTTAGGAAAAAATATTAAATACAATAAAAAAAAAAAAGCAAAAATCAAGAGAAACAAAAAATTTATACAATTTTGTTGAAATGTTGTAGTTTGTAATTTTTTTTGCAATATTTTGGATGAATTTAAATGTATTATCTTTCCATTTCTAAAGATGTTCTGTGACTAAAATATTATTTTATTAAATATATCTGTTTAATAAAACAGTTTTGTTCAAATGCACCAATATATATTACCCATATTCACTGAGAAATGGATAAAAATATTTATTTTCAAAATGGGGTGTACTCTATTATGCTGAGCACTGTATGTATAACCCCTTTTTTTACAGCGTAGATACATGATGTTTTGAACATTTTAGGACCCTTAATGTCTGTGGAAAGTCAGAGAGCTCTTGGATTTCATGTTTTGAAGATGAACAAAGGTCTCAGGGGTTTTGAATGACATGAGGGAACAATTATTGACTGAATGTTCATTTTTGGGTGCACTAACCCTTCTAACTTTACATTTAAAGAACATTGATTCATAACTTATGAATGCGTTCACTGTAGGCAGGAATGCATCATATCGTGACCCAACATGCAAACGCATCAGGCAAGTTCATTGAGCAAAACACTTACTATGAACTACAGGCTAAATAGGTAAAATTGAGTAGATGTAAAGCAGGCCCAACCAGAAGCTTCAAAAGCTTTTCTAAAGAAAAACACAATGGTTGAATTTGAGAGTGTTCATATATATATAATGCACAATTATTGGATTTGTGCCCTTTTTAGTGTCTCTCTGGAAGTTAGTCTTTAGTTAGTAGGATGTGTAATAGTGTGTCACATGACTGCATGCCGCTATCGCAAGAAAAGGAGAGGTGCAGTCGCACGTTTGCTGAAGCTCCGGCGGCAGCGCAACACAACACATGAATATACATGAGCAAAGCACCTTGACAACCACAGCGTCTACAGACAAAATACAGCAAAATACAGGCTTTCAGGCTCATTCTTGATCAAAAAGCTAACCGCTTTGGCCTAAAATAAAACAGACAGTGTATTTGCATTAAAAAAATGTATTAGGTTGTAATATGAACTTTATATTAGGTGGCCTTAACTAAAATGTACTTACACTGAAATCAATAATTTGTTACAATGTACGTATTGTGTAAATACATGTTTTTACATTGTACTTGCGATTGATTAAATACCTGCATGTAACTACATCTGTAATTAATTTCTGTAATTGCATTTGTAATTACACTGTTGACCATCCCTTACTCCTTAATCCACCCTTAAACCTGCCCAGACCACCAAACCTGTCCCTAACCAGACCCGTATCCCACCTCAAGAGCACCAGAAGTGTTCTGCAATACATTCTGAACATAGTAAGTTGTATTTATATTTTGATGCAAGTACATTGTTAAGGCCAACTAATATAAAGTGGGACCAAAGTTGGTTGCTGACTTTAGATGAAGATTGTCTAAAGACGCTGTTTGTGCTTTTTTCACTTCATGTTAAAAAAAATTGTCTATATCACGTGTTCAAGCTTCTTTATCATAAATAGCCTTTTCTGCTTTATTAAAATGACTTGGCCATTTCTTTTTTTAATAAAGTGAATTTTAAATGCAACCTCCAAACATGCATATTTCTATTTTTATTAAACAAAAATTATAATAAAATAAAGTTACACAATTACATTACAAAAAAAAAGCAAATTTACATCTAAATTAATCCTTTTCTAAAGAAAAACACAATGGTTGAATTTGAGAGTGTTCATATATATAATGCACAATTATTGGATTTGTGCTCTTTTTAGTGTCTCTCTGGAACTATTTAGTAAGACAAAATATGATTAGGTGCCATTAAGTAAGGATTTGATGTAATTTTTGTCAATAAATAATAAATTGGATGATTCTATAAAGAATAAAATTGATTTTTCATTGCTAAATAATGTTACACAAAATAAAAATAAAAACATATATTACATATAATTTTAAATTATATGGTATAGTTGTATTGTTTAGTGATATGATTTGGGAAATAAATATTTTTAGATGTAAAAATGTTAGGAATTAAATATTTTAGATTTTTTTCAAAGCTAAAGTTCAGAAATAACATTTCACAGTTTCTTTGTATTAGACTCCACATTAATAATGAATAAATTAATGGCCTTACAAGGTAAGAATACTAAAAGAGTTAAAAATTACTCTCTGGCTCAGTTGCAATTTTAAATAATATAACAATATAATTATATAAATAATATAATAAAATTCTGGATTTTAACCAAGCATGTGATAGCATATACACACTAGTCTAAAAGTACATTTACACAACAACATTATGAACTAAAAGCTGAAACTTTTCTGTGTTTTAGCAGTTTATTTACACAATAATAGCTTTTTGTGGGCCTGAAAGTTTTCACGATGGTTTTTAAAACAGACACAATTATTGTCACCATGTAAAATACAGTGATTTGTGAAAATGCAGAATACAGCACTTTTTTTTAAATCACTTTTTGCAGATCTGTATGATTAGAGACTGGTTTGACAACATCATAGTCAAAGGTTTTGCATTTTCAGTACATCGTTGTCATGCAAATGCACCCTAATACTTCATATGCATCATTTAAGTTCAAAAGCATTTAGTTTTCCCTTTTGCCCATATCTTCTCTGTTTTAGACTGTGACTGTTTTAACAATGACGGTTTAAAAAAAAAAAAAAGACACTATTATTGTCACCATGTAAAATACAGTGATTTGTGAAAATGCAGAATGCAGCGCTTTTAGTCCATTTTCGCAGATTTGTGTGAAGAGGGATCGATTTGACAACATCATTGTCAAGGTTTTGCATTTTAAGTACAATAATGTCATGCAAATTCACCCTAATACTTCATATGCATCATTTAAGTTCAAAAGCATGTAGTTTTCCATTTGGCCATGTCTTCTCTCACAGTAATCTCCAAGTAATCCTGGATCTTAAATAACATATAGAAATAAAATAATTTCTGTTTATGAGTCATGAGTTCATACCGAACCCGTATTTTCACCTGCTGCTTTTTGAGTTTAAACACATTGTGCATAAATGACTACAGTGTTGGCCTTTGTCTCCCTAAATGACATGTAAAAATGTCAGTTTCATCAAACAGCCGAGACCGAATACTGGAGGCTGAATGTGATCAGCTGAAATCTACAAATCTCAAACACAACCTTCAGGAACCTTCACATTTGGACTCGTGCAGGTTTTCATCTTGATCTCAGAAGTGGTGAGTTGTCAGTCTTTGCTCTCTCTGCGGTCGCGGTGAAAAAAGGAGAAGAAGCTGGAGCTTTGAGGAGGACCCATCAGCATCCGGGCCTGATTCTCATGCACTATTTTAATCTGTCCGATAGAGAGAAAACAATTAGTTACATAACATAAACAATATCAAAAAAAAGTATCCACCAAAACTGAAAATTTGCTGTTAATTGACTCAGGCCAACCTAGATGTAGGTGACTTTTTTCGAGGGATAGTTCACCCAAAACTGAAAATCCTCTCATCATTTACTCACCTTTCACTTTTTTCAAACCAGTTTTGTGTTTCCTTCATCTTGTAAACACAAAAGGGTGATATTTTGAAGAAAGCTGGAAACCTACCATTGACTTCCATAGCATTTGTTTTTCCTACAATGGAAGTCAATGGTTACAGGTTTTCAGCTTTCTTCAAAATTCTGTTTTTTGGGTGAACTATCCCTTTTTACAGAAGATTTTAGTCAAATCAGAAGTCCTAGTAATTCATAAAATGTAAGTCATGTGACAAAAGAGTGATATTTTGAAGAAAGACCGAAACCTGTAACTATTGACAATTGAAGTCAATGCTTACAGGTTTTTAGCTGTCTTTTTCAGCTTTCTTTTTTTTGAGTAAACTATGCCTTTTTACAGAAGATTTTAGTCAAGCCAGTAGTCCTTAGTAATTCATAAAAAGTCAAAAGCTAACAAAAAAAATGACCAACCAAATTGAATACATGTCGCTCCTGATAATTCAATTATACTATGGTTGTATATAATTTAATGATAATTAAATTATGGTTCCCACTGTAAGCCAAATGTCAAATTCCCTGACTTTTCCCTGACTTCCCTGAAAAAAGCTGAATTTCCATGACCTTTAATGAATAAAAAACAGGCAGCTGCAGAATTTTGTGATTCTGCAATTGTTGAATTTTTATGCTAAATCAAGCAAATGGCGCAAAATTTAGAGGAGCATGGATTTTTTTTATTGCCACAAATTTTGGCTAGTCAGGACCCCATTCACAAATAAAAAGTGCTCAAGAGCATTAGAAATGACAAACAAAATTCTTGATATTCCATGAATTCGACAAAAATATATAAAATTCACAGACTTTCAATGTCTTGTATAGACATTTTAAAATAGCATGATATTCCACATATTCCCATGATAGCTTTAAAGTCATATAAAGCTAAAAGACCAGTCTGTGCAAGTTAATTAGTAATATGTTGTAAATAATGTTCAGTTCACTGCACAGATGAATCCTTTTACATCATTAGACCGCAATATATCATCAGAAGTCATGAGTATTAATATTGTGTTGCCTCTATATGTCTTTTTTGGCTCTCAAAATGTAGTTGAATCATAGTTTCAGCTAAAAATCTTCTTTAATTTTCATCCAAAGGAAAAAAAAAAACAAGTTTTGAGGGTGAAAACTAAATTAACAGCATTTTTTTTTTTGAGTGAACTGCCCCTTAAATGTTATGTTTGTCATGTCCACACTTTTCAAGGATGATGTCGAAAAACTAGATGTGGGCTAATGGACTAGTCTGTGAAATGTAAGTGTCATTAAAATCTTGTTTATTAAGTCTGTCCTTGTCCCATTTAATTGGATGCTGAATTCTCTATTTGTGGGTCAATTATAATTCCACATCAAAGGAGACGGTGATGGTAAATATCAAGCTCTTCTCTTTGAATTCACCCGTGTGCTTTGTTCATGAAAGTATTCAGACTTAGTAATGGCAATAAGGAGGTAAATGCTACTGAACGCCTCAAAAAAAAAACTTTGGAGCATTTTAGTTTAATTAAGAGGAAGAGTCAACATGACATTTTTTAACATATGGGGTGAAATCGAGAGCGTTCATATATAATGCAAATTTATTGGAATCGTGCCCTTTTTAGTGTCTCTGTGGAGCTATTTACAAAGACAAGATTAGGTGCCATAAGGTGAGGATTTTACATCACTTTTATAAATAATAGATTTGATGATTCTCTACAGAATAAAAAAGATCTTTATCGCTAATTAATGCAAAGCAAAAAAAAAAAAAAAGTTTAGAAATATAATTTATTTTGATATATTTGGTATAGTAATGGGCAGCACTGTAGCCTCACAGCAAGAAGGTCGCTGGTTCTCCCCGTGTTCGCGTGGGTTTCCTTTGGGTGCTCTGGTTTCCCCCACAAGTCCAAAGACATGCACTGTTGGTGAATTGGGTAAGCTAAATTGTCTGTAGTGTATGTATGTGAATGAGAGTGTATGGGTGTTTCCCAGTGATGGGTTGCAGCTGAAAGGGCATCCGCTGCATACAACATGTGCTGGATAAGTTGGCGGTTCATTCCGCTGTGGCGACCCCAGATTAATAAAAGGACTAAGCCGAAAATAAAATAAATGAATGGTATAGTAATATTATTTAATATATAATCAATATTTATATATCTAAAATCATTTATAATATTTTAAATCATTTAAAATAGTTTATTTCGAGCTATTATTGGTTTAAACTTTTAGAAATGGTACTCAAGAAACTTCATATCTGTACTATAAATCAAGGACCTTGAACAGAATGATTTAATGCTAAGTTCCCACTTCTACAGTTGTTAAAGCTTAAGTTCAGGAAAAAATGTCATTGTTACATATTTCTCTCTTTTTTTAACTCTGCACATTAATAATAATAATTATTATTTATTGGATGTACAATGTAAGCATCGTACAGTATATATCATAATACAATGCAAAATTGGAAAAAGTTTTATCATCAGTTTTATAATTATGATATATGAGAATTAAAATTTTTTAGAGTAAAAATAAGTTATATTAGGACAAATTTCAAGCCATTACTTATATATTTTGGACATATTTCTTGCATATCTCTAATATACAAAGCTGTTTTTTCTTAATCTGAATTTTCAATTAAATTTATATATTAATAATTTCTATAATAATAAATAATTTATAACTTAAAAAAAAAAAACAAAAAAAAAAAACCACATAGTAATAATAAAATAAAATAAAACTGCTGTCATTTTTGCAGAATAAACCCTCATGAGCAAATACAAACACAACGCAGCAGCACCAAAAACCGGATTAGCATAATCACTTTTGCTGAGGATGAATTGGAACACCTGAATATTGACTGTAGAGTCTGGAAAGCATTGCTTAAATCTGCTGACACTAATTAAGCATCAGTGAAGTCATAGGCTGCCATGGAGATCAGCTGCTATTATAACTGTTGTGTCGGTGTCTTCTTTTAGCCAGAGTTTTAATCTACAGGTAGAAGTGCTCCTTCCAATTAATTGTGTTGTCATGCTTTTTGGATTCCAGGCATCGGCAAAATGAAGTATATGTAAATGAACACGGCACTTCAGAAAAGATGCTTTCAGAGAAGAGAAACTTTAATTAAAAGCAAACAAAGATTGGAATCTTGCAAATGAGGTGGTTGTGTCGCGCCGGAGCATATTTTCAGCTTGCTTTTATGATGCTTCGCTGGTTTTTACACAAGGTATCAGAGGAAAAAAAAAAATCGAAGACTGACCAAATCATAACAGGGTTTGGAGGAATGGGAGAAAATGGTTCTTAAATATTTACGTAAATGAAAGGAGAACACAAGTAGCAATAAATAAATTGAAGGATATATATAAAGAAGTGAAATGTGCAGGTCATACTCACAGTGCACGGGCTCTGCATCCATGGCTCACCATCTATTTGCATAGGGAGGGATTTACTGGTTCTGTCAATAAAAACATAGGTTTATAATACAGAAAGTTGAAGAATGAAGTTAAATACACTGTATATAGTATATGTACATGAAAATATTAGGTTAAATGTTTTTTTTCTCATAACAAAAGTTTACGGTTGGTATAATTGTTTTTATGTTTTTGAAAGAAGTCTCTTAAGTTCTCTAAAGTTCGACTTATTTGTTCAGAATTACAAAAAAAAAATGTAATTGTGAAACTAAAATACAATTTATTACATGGCGCTCTGGAATACTTGATTCTGATTGGTCAATGACAGAAAACTAATAACAAAGGCTTATCTGGGTATCTCGAATCATCTTGACCATTATTGTAAATTATATATTAAATAAATAATAATATATAATAATAAATTAAGGGACGGTGGCTCAGTGGTTGCGCACTGTCACTGTACAGCAAGAAGATCACAGCAAGTAAGTCCCGGCTGGGCCAGGTGGCATTTCTGTGTGGAGTTTGCATGTTCTCCCCGTGTGTGTGTGTAAATGTGTGTGTATAGGTGTTTCCCAGGGTTGCAGCTGGAAGGGAATCTGCTGTGTAAAACATATGCCAAAATAGTTGGCGGTTCATTCTTTATTTGTAAATACTGTGCAACCTGATAGTGATGGAGGAACACTGAGCCAGCCGTCTGCCTGCGCTCTTCAGCCCCGTGTAGATCTGTCCCATTTCCATCGCTCCTTCCAGACCCACCACCTCCAGCAGCTGATCTGATGGGTCTGAGATGGAGAAACAGGCACACAGAAAGACAATCAGCAAGAAAGAGGTGACCAATGAGGTCACAGATAGTAGCAAGTGTTCATCTTCAAACCATCATGGTTTCATTCACGAAAGTCTAATGAACTTACAATTCATTTACAATGTACTTACAATAAAGTTACAATTCACTTGAACCTGCTAGATTCTATAGATCCTGATAATGGTATAGTGCTCAGCATAAGATCATACAGTGCATTCGGAAAGTATTCATAGCGCTTCACTTTTTCCACATTTTTTTATGTTACAGCCTTATTCCAAAATAGATTAAATTCATTTATTTCCTCAAAATTCTACACACAATACCCCATAATGTTTTAGATTTTTTTTAAATTGTTGCAAATTTAATAAAAATAAAAAACCTGAAAAATCACATGTACATAAGAATTCACAGCCTTTGCTCAATACTTTGTTGATGCACCTTTGACAGCAATTACAGCCTCAAGTCTTTTTGAATATGATGCCACAAGCTTGGCACACATGTCTTTGGGAATTTTTGCCCATTCCTCTTTGCAGTACCTCTCAAGCTCTATCAGGTTGAATGGGAAGCGACGGTGTACAGCCATTTTCTGTTGTCGTAAAGCCACTCCATTGATATTTTGGCGGTGTGCTTTGGGTCATTGTCCTGCTGGAAGATGAACCGTCGCCCCAGTCTGAGGTCAAGAGCACTCTGAAGCAGGTTTTCATTCAGGATGTCTCTGTACATTGCTGCATTCATCTTTCCCTATATCCTGACTAGTCTTCCAGTTCCTGCTGCTGAAAAACATCCCCACAGCATGATGGTGCCACCACCATGCTTTACTGTAGGGATGGTATTAGCCTGGTGATGAGCGGTGCCTGGTTTTCTCCAAACGTAACGCCTGGCATTCACTCCAAAGAGTTCAATTTTAGTCTCATCAGAGCAGAGAATTTAGTTTCAGATGCCTTTTGGCAAATTCCAGGTGGGCTGCTATGTGCCCT
>CAIGQV010019070.1:10062423-10107531 GCA_903798115.1 Danio jaintianensis | reverse complement strand
ATCCATCCATCCATCCATCCATCCATCCATCCATCCATCCATCCATCCATCCATCCAGCTGTCTGTCAGTCAGTTACAGATGTCATTCTATAATGGATCCTAATATTTCACAAATCAATCCTTAAAGCCATCAATTCCCTCAATAACAAGTTGACATTGACTAACATTTGTCCAAGCATGTCCCCCTCGTTACAATTTCCCCTTTGAATTTTTTTTTTTTGTACAAATCGAAAATAAAACAGGGCTGTCAAACCTCCAAATGTCAATTACCGTATTTCCCTTGACATTTGTGGATAATAGCTGACATGCGGTCGGCGTAATAAGCATCATTAGATTCAGATGGCTCGAGGTGCATAAACACACGGCGTGTTTGATCTGCATTCGTGAAGACGAGACTCCTGTAACGTCCACCACATCTTTCATCGTCAATTGGCAAGATTTGGCAATGAGGGATGGCACTGTTAATGTAGTAGATGCTCTTGGCATTTCAAAAAGCACTCGGCCCTCTTGATTAGCTCATTTAGTCTTATTACTTAGGGGTTTTATTAACTTTTTCATTCATAAACTCCACTCACTGTCATCGTATAGTGTATTACGGTTAATGGACAAGGCTTGAACACTGGCAAGATGTGTTTATATGTATATGAGTACCTTCTATCGGTCTCACGATAAGAGTTCATTTAAGAAGTAATGCTTAAATGAAGCAACATGCGAAACTTGCCACACAAGCTTGCGTTTCTGGTCTGCCACATTCACGTGTGTATGAATGGATGAATCTATGGGGCGAAAAGCGCGGTTTCATTTATTCATTCCTTTTCCTTCGGCTTAGTATCTACTTCAGAGGTTGCCACAGCGGAATGAACCACCAACTATTCCAGCATATGTTTTACACAGCGAATGCCCTTCTAGCTGCAACCCAGTACTGGGAAACACCCATACACTCTAACATTCACACACACTCATACACTATGACCAATTTAGTTCAATTCTAGGCCAATCCATTTCACCTATAGCGCATGTCTTTGGACTGGGGGAAACCGGAGCACCCAGAGCAAACCCACGCCAAACACGAGGAGAACATGTGCAAACTCCACACAGAAATGCCAACTGGCTCAGCCAGGACTTGAACCACCGGCCTTCTTGCTGTGAGGCGACAGTGCTAACCACTAAGCCCCCATGCCACCTTGACCACAGCTTATGTTATTAAAATGTTATTAAAGATGGTCGGCATCACGGAGAGATGCATACAACATTTATGATATGTTTTCATTAAAGTGTCTGCTTAACAATCCCATTTTGCACTGCAGCAATATAATTGAAGTGAGATAAACAAACTGAGTAATGTTTCTGTTTGGGTAAAACAGATGCTGATAACATTTTCCTTTGAGGATGTAACGGACCCTTTTCACATGACGGTGATGACGCATTTAACGGTCATCAGTATCTTATTTCCTTAAAAGTTCTTACAGTTTATCTCAGTCGCTTTGGTAAATTTCTCAGATCAGAATTGAAATTCTCAAAACTACCTGTTCAATCCTCACATCATTGTTTCTTATTCCTTTGAACAAGTTGCAAATACTTTGGAACATCAATGCAAATGATTATGTACAATTATTTGCTGTTTCTTACATTATCAGTTGCTTATGTCATGTTGATAAAAAATTTATTATTTTGGTCTCTGTTGAATAGTCTCACCCCCACAACATTTAATCGTTTGTTTATGGCATAAGTCTTTACATGCAAAATGGCTGAACAAGTTGTCATACTATTTTGTCATAATGCATTTTTCTATACATTTACATTAGGTTTTTCTCTAAATCTGTCTACAACTGGTAAATTTCTCCTGGGTGAATCTTGACTTTTTCTAATGAAGGTGCATCTCAAAGGAGGTTCACATTTCTACTTTTGTTTTGCTATTTCTTTGTGCTTTGCAGTGCTGTCTTTTCCTTTCTGTATCACAATGACATGATCTGTCAACAAATTACAGTATGAACAGCAAAGAAAATGCCATAGTTTACATCAGAACACCCCTCCAGAGTACAGTCGTGGCCAAAAGTTTTGAGAATGACACAAATATTAGTTTTCACAAAGTTTGCTGCTAAACTGCTTTTAGATCTTTGTTTCAGTTGTTTCTGTGATGTACTGAAATATAATTACAAGCACTTCATACGTTTCAAAGGCTTTTATCGACAATTACATGACATTTATGCAAAGAGTCAGTATTTGCAGTGTTGGCCCTTCTTTTTCAGAACCTCTGCAATTCAACTGGGCATGCTCTCAATCAACTTCTGGGCCAAATCCTGACTGATAGCAACCCATTCTTTCATAATCACTTCTTGGAGTTTGTCAGAATTAGTTGGTTTTTGTTTGTTCACCCGACTCTTGAGGATTGACCACAAGTTCTCAATGGGATTAAGTTCTGGGAAGTTTCCAGGCCATGGACCCAAAATTTCAACATTTTGGTCCCCGAGCCACTTAGATATCACTTTTGCCTTATGGCACGGTGCTCCATTGTGTTGGAAAATGCATTGTTCTTCACCAAACTGTTGTTGGATTGTTGGAAGAAGGAGGGTGGAGGGTGTTTTGGTACCATTCTTTATTCATAGCTGAGTTTTTGGGCAAAATTGTGAGTGAGCCAACTCCCTCGGATGAAAAGCAACCCCACACATGAATGGTCTCAGGATGCTTTACTGTTGGCATGACACAGGACTGATGGTAGCGCTCACCTTTTCTTCTCCGGACAAGCCTTTTTCCAGAACAATCGGAAAGGGGCTTCATCGGACTTCATTTGCCCCAGTCCTCAGCAGTCCATTCGCTATACTTTTTGCAGAAGATCAATCTGTCCCTGATGTTTTTTTTTGGAGAGAAGTGGCTTCTTTGCTGCCCTTCTTGACACCAGGCCACCTTCCAAAAGTCTTCGCCTCACTGTGCGTGCAGATGCGCTCACACCTGCCTGCTGCCATTCCTGAGCAAGCTCTGCACTGGTGGCACTCCGATCCCGCAGCTGAATCCTCCTTAGACGATCCTGGCGCTTGCTGGACTTTCTTGGATGCCCTGAAGCCTTCTTAACAAGAATTGAAACTCTTTCCTTGAAGTTCTTGATGATCCTATAAATTGTTGATTTAGGTGCAATCTTAGTAGCCACAATATCCTTGCCTGTGAAGCCATTTTTATGCAACGCAATGATGGCTGCACGCGTTTCTTTGCAGGTCACCATGGTTAACAATGGAAGAACAATGATTTCAAGCATAACCCTCCTTTTAACATGTCAAGTCTGCCATTCTAACCCAATCAGCCTGACATAATGATCTCCAGCCTTGTGCTCGTCAACATTCTGACCTGAGTTAACAAGACGATTACTGAAATGATCTCAGCAGGTCCTTTAGTAGCTATGTTTCCATCCAAAAATGCAAATTAACTTCATGCGCAAAACTGGAATATCCCATAAAAGATGTGCGAATAAAGCAGCGTTTCCATCTAACGAGTCAAAGAGAACAAAATCGTCACTTCCTGATTAAATGGCGCCAAATATCAACAGTAAAAACGGAATTTGCTGAGGTAGGAGAAGCTGCGTGAATCTTTTCTTCATTTAATAAATGACTTGCGCCTCAGAAGGCAATGCTGACACGCAGTGAACGCGTGGTGGCATTTGAAAGCGTGAGACGCGGAGCACAAACGCTCTTGATTCTGGAGGTAATTAACAATGTATTAACACTAATACTGAAATGCTTAAGGCATTTTAGAATGACCAAAACAACATTTCAGATGTTTTACAATGTGGTCAGCCTGCTGGTTTGTCCATTTACAAACATTTTTATCATCACATGATCTACCAAACCACATGACCTTTTTTTAATGCGCATACTGGAATTTGTTCGGTAAAAGTGTTTCCATCGTAGTTTAAGGGCATCTTTTCTTATCGAATAAAAAGTTTATCCTACTTAGTTATTTTCAAAATTTATGCGCATCTTATCGTCTCCATCAACCGATTTTTTATGCGCATATGCAAAATGCCCATAAAAATAGGTGGATGGAAACGTAGCTAATGACAGCATTGAAATGCAGTGGAAAGTTTTTTTCAGGATTAAGTTAATTTTCATGGCAAAGAAGGACTATGCAATTCATCTGATCACTCTTCATAACATTCTGGAGTATATGCAAATTGCTATTATAAAAACTTAAGCAGCAACTTTTCCAATTTCCAATATTTATGTAATTCTCAAAACTTTTAGTAATTTGACTGACTTATGCATACACAATGACATGAGGACCTGTCATTCTGATCGCACTGACATGTTCACTGACACAGATATTTATTTTTGAGAGATTTTGAGCAAGTGACTGGCTTTTGCAGGTAGTCCATGGTGTTTTGCTACTTGTACGCATTGTTTTGAGTATTGCACTCACTGTTTTGCAAATTTCAATTCTGATCTGAAAACTGTAATATCTTGATATTTAAAAAAATGTATGCACATTTATAAAGCTATACTTTGCAAAACTACACTTTCTATACTTTGTATTATGCGAGGTGTTTGTATTGCAGCGTCTATGGGCGGGACAGTAAATTTGACATTGTTCTCTCTTCTGGTTGCCATTATCAGTCACACACAAATTTCCTTTTTTGAAACTCATGAAAACATTATTGTGGAGTTTTTGTTTTATTATTTAAGCAAATAGGTATGTATTTGTGGCACTCTCCCATTAACCGCTCTCTAAGTTTGCCCAACTTTGAAACTTGGAAATGTGAAAAGGGTCCATTTGAAGTTGGAAAAAGAAAATAAATAGCAACATATAAGAGAATATCTCAATGTATTTCAAATCGCAATAATATTGTATCGTTTCACCTCTGGTTTCTACAGTGTTAATGTATTTGAGACTCACCACACCGATAGAGAAGTAATTGTTGATGATGCTGTACGGGACGGGATCTCCTCCATCTCGGTCTACAGCAGTGATGTCGATCCTCCACCGGTCCAACATCACCTCACTGCTGTCCCCGATGTCCTTCAGAATCTGCAGAAGACTTTCTCCATCATAGCCTGAAACACAAAGGTCAGATTACTGTGTGGAGTGTATCAGTGCTCCATTGAGCTCCAGCTATTTATAGACAAGGAGCTGACACAATGGTACTATTTTCATAAAGTCATACAGGGCCTGCATACCTGCATTTTACTCCTTTAAAGTGACAGTTCACCCAAAAATGGCCCTCAAGTGGTTCCAAACCTTTATTCTGTTGAACACTAAAGAAGATATTTTGAGGAAAGCTGGAAGCCTGTAGCCATTGATGTCCTTAGTAGGAAAAACAAATGTTATGGATGTCAATGGTTACTAGTATCCTGCTTTCTTCAAAATATCTTCTTTTGTGTTCAACAGAAGAAAGACACTCGAACAAGTTTTAAACAAGGTTGAGCAAATGATGACAGAAAGTTCCGTTTTGGATGAACTATCCCTTTAAATACTGCATACTTTTATTATCCAAACTACATTACTACATATCCAACCTACATTCCAGCAAGCCAGTCGTAATAAATGACATATTTCAAATCAGAAACAAAATCTGAATTGACCTGCCCCATTATTGTTGTTGCTTAAACCCTATTTACACTTAAAATGTCATTTCCAGTTTGCTCCAGCTACTGCGCAAGATTGGAACCACACCAGACTCCTTTATGGCATTTTCAATAGTAACAAGAGGACATGGCTAGAAACGTTGGAAGGACAGAGACAAAACCTGGAGCGAGGTCTGGAGTATGACATTGGAAACACATAATATGTTATGGGATGTGCTGTGATGTCATTTCTTATTACAAAGTAGACACCAAAAGATATACTGTAGGCTGCCACAACAAACAAACAAATCTATACAGACCTCTCCCCCACAGGACCGCATGGCTATACAGACCAACCAATGGCTATTTCAACTGGAAAGTGGGACTTTCTTCGCCGTGGTGGCCATGCTGAGAATTTTTTTCTTAAAGTTGCCAAAAGCTAGCAGCATTTTTGATGATATTCATCTAAATTTGATGGATTTCAGTATATTTTTTGCTATTAATATATGAGTATATAATATATCACCATACAGAGCATAGGCTCTACTTTTAAACAAAAAAAGCATTTTATTCTGTTTTCATGTGTTCATGTTTTATCATCAAGTGAATACAGATAAGTTTAATCAAAAAACAGATTTAAATGCAAAACTGCATGAGAGATCAGAGTCCGAGTCCATTAACGCCTCTTCATTTTGACATGTGATCTGATCTACACTTTCCCTGATTGTCTGTATTTCACACACGGGAGACCCAGAAGTCAGTTCAATCATTCAAATTAGGGCTACTCTTACCAAAATACACCTAAAATATGGATTGCCATAAAAAGTCAGCAACGGCATGAATCATTGTCTCTCAATTGACGAGATGTTTCCTCAATGGCAGGAACAGAGTTCATATGTAACAGAATCTTGTGAAATTAACTAATATTACATCTGCAGACAGATTAATTCGGAGTCTCTGAAAATCTCTGAACATCAAATTAAAATACTGAAATGGCTTAAATTACCTCTACCCCAGTGCAGACACCTTGCGAGGTCATTTCCTGTGCCGAGAGGTAGTACACACACAGGAGGATTCTGTTCAAAGTTGGCTTTATCTAAGAAATAGAAAAACACTTCATAGAATGAGAAGGAAAACTGCTACAGGACAGCAGAGTGTAGGCATGGGATGATAACCGTTTTCAAGGTATACCGCGGTTTTGAAAAGTCAAGGTTTTAAAACCACCAAAATTTTTTGCTATACCGTTCCTAAGGTATGAGTACGATTTTTTATTTACGTTTTTTAGGACAACAGTATCTCCAGCAGAAATGATATCCAAAGATGCCATTTTAAATTAATTTATTTAAATCTGTGTTTTTGAAACTAATGAAGACAGCAGAAGTCAATGATTCATTTTAATAATTTAGCCTGACATGTTTACTGTTTCAAAATATTTTAAATGTTTCTCAAAATAAAATATATTGTGTTCAAAGGGAAAAAAAGTTTTTGTTTTTTACCCAGACATTTAAAAAGAACATATTTTAGAGCGGTAATCACAATACCGTGAAACCGTGATATTTTTATCCAAGGTTATCATACTATCAGAATCTTATACCGGCCCATGCCTAGCAGAGTGTCTCATATTCCACAGTCCTACAGCTTCTACAGTTGTTTTGTAATGCCAGAGAACATTTTTTACATGCATCTTTGACAAAGAAAATAATATATGGATTATAAATAAAAAGGGGGATTTATGCGAATTTAACTTGACCAAATGTATATCAAAAAAAGTTTTTTCTATGAAAAGAACGTCTATTGTTCAAATCAGTACACAAGCTGGTTTTTGAACAACTTTGATTAAAGGTTTTGATCCACTTCATGTACGTATGTGTATTTACAGTATATGTGTGTGTGTGTATGTATACGTGTATGTGTAAGTCTGTGTGTATAAGTATGTGTATCTATGTGTATGTGTATGTATGTATATGTATATGTATGTGTATGTGTGTGTGTGTGTGTGTGTGTGTGTGTGTGTATATCTGTATGTATATGTGTATGTTTGTCTGTGTGTATACAATATATACATATATGTATATACTAGTGTGTGTGTGTGTGTGTGTGTGTGTGTATAATCAAATAAAAGACTACAATGTTTGTTTTTTTCTAATACACTCCTCTGAAAGCATCCAGTCTATTACTCTACCTTTGTTTTGATTGATAAAAAATGGAGGCAATTTTTGACACAAATAAAAGACTAAATGAGGATGCAGTCATCTGAAAAAACATCACCCACGGAGACTATTCTTCAGATGATATAAGTAATATGCCATTTCTTGAAAAAAGATAATCATCCTATTTGCCCCGAAAATACAGGTACGAATGTAATAGCTTTAGTTCTGCTGGAAAAATAAAATAAAATAAGTATTTGACTATTTCAGCAAATATTACAAAATCATTTCTGTATGAAAGAACCTCTGAAACAACAACATAAGCTTTGTTTTGCAGTATTTCCTGTAGATGTCTTTATGTTTTGAAGTTTACTTTAGCTCGCTGCTTTTATTAAATCTATAATGAAAACTTGGATTTAATTTATTATGACAGCAGTACAGACTCCAGCTTTTAATTGCTCTAAGAAAAAAAACTCAGACAAGAGGCCAAAACAAACAAACAATATAAGTCCTACAACCACAAAGACAAAAAAGGCAACTTATGGGGTCTGTCTTTACTTGATGGCATAATGTGAAGAATTAGAGTGTTTTGTGTTTGTTTTCACTCACCTATAAGATCAAGAATCCAGCCGACTGTGCCGTCTCCACCACAGGCCAAAACTCTGAAGTCTGGCACATCTCGAAAGAAATTTAAGCTGAAATCAAGATTGTAACAATTGTATGAACAACTGTGTATATACACAGTATATGTATATATTTATATGTGTACTGTGTATATATATATATATATATATATATATATATATGAGCAATATCACACAAGTAGTCACTAGAACTAGTATTTGAATGATTCTCCTGCATAACGTAGGGTATTGTAATGTCTACGTGATGACAAAACAGATGATTTTGCTCACATTTTAAGATTACAGGACTGAAAGGCATGTGATCTCCCAGTATTTCTCATGATTTCACAAAAATTAACCCAAAAAAAGCTACAGCAAAGCAAACACTACTAGATTACTATGGTATAAATACAGCAATATAAAATGCAAAAGAGAGAGATCGACTTAGAATGTAACTTACCTGTTCTATAATAATTTTTGTTCAGCTTTAGTTTTAAATTTATTTATCAATAAATAAATAAGCAATAAACTGTATTATTTAAATATATATGCAAATACATGAATCATATATATATATATATATACTCATGTAGATATTAAAGAATTATATCATGTACTTATAATTATACAAAAATATTTAAATGTATCATTTAAATAATAAGACTACAATAAATTACATGTGTACATACAGTACATGTTATATTTACTTTATTGATATCTACTATACTCAACTATACTGGACATTTATGAACAAATGCAAATCCATCTTTCCAAAAGCCAAGCTTATTCAGAATTTACCAAGATAATGTTCACCCCAGTGTCTTTTACTCCAGCACATTATTAAGCTGTAACTGTATGAAGGGACCTTACATAACAGAACAGACACAAAATATCACAGTTTCTGGGTCCAAATGCTCGATCAGACTAAAAAGAAAAGTCGATATATACACTATAAAAAATGCAAGCTTCCACAAAATTCATTCATGTTGTCCTAACACAAATCGATTAAGTTAACTTAATTGTTCTTACAAATTTAAGTGGATTGAACATAAAACAAATAAGTTGTGCTCACCTGAAAAAAATGACAAGAAACTTATTTAAAACATGCACTTTGAACAAGCAAAATTTTTTTTGAGTGTACACTCACAATGCACTGTAATACTATTGAAAATTACAAAAACGTCTGTGGAAGTCAATGGTGTCAGTTAACAGCATACTTTGTGTTCAACAGAAAGAAATCCATATAGGTTTTAAACAAGCGAAGGATGAGTAAATGATGGCAGAACTTTCATTTGGGTGAACTATCAATCTAAATGATCATTTTTAATAAACATTTAATAAATGGCTATTTGGTTTTCTCAGCTTAACTGAGTAAAGAGAAACATACACCATACATCACGACTAACTCTGTAACACTTTACTTCAACTAATCATGACATGACACATGAATGTGATTTTATGCATACTTATAACAACTGTCATCAAGTGTCAATTGCTCAGTTATGACATTTTAAATGCAAAGATGACATTGTTTGTTATGACAACTTGACATAAACATACACACCACAGCCTGTTTTTGTCTTTGTCATGATAACTTGACATTACCAAAATGAACCGAACTGAACAGAACTTGTTATAAATCTGTCATAAACATGATTATACATGATTATAAATATGTCATGAATTTTATAACAGCGTCATTAATATTTTTTTGAACTCAACTATGGTGGCACAAGCTAAATTTGTCATTAAAATGGCATTAAATATTAATGATGCTGTTAAAAATTATTTGACAGAGAAATTACACTTTTAATGAGACACTTCAATGACAAATACAGTTTGTTTTACTGAAAACGTGATCAGAAAAACATGCATGACAGTTATAATGCCTCATGACAATCATGTTTATGACAGAGTTATGACAAGTTTTGATGTCTTGGTAATGTAAAGATCAAGACTGGTTGTGACTGAGTAAATAACTGAGTAAATGACACTTAATAACAGCTGTCATAAGTAAGCATAAAATCTCATTCACATTCATGTCATGATTAGAAAGGTCTTATGAACACCCCTCCAAGTTAAGTATTACCACTAACTCTAACAGATTACTTTACTTAATGGGACAGACAGACTTAGCAAATCACATTAGACGGCAAAACCAGACAGCCAATCACATGAGGATGTTTGAATAAGAATAACAAAACACTATATTTCTACAGCTGGCAGCCACCTTCACATTAGCATCACATGACTAGCCGAGCTCAGGTGTTTCTTCAACAGATGACTGTGACTGTAAAGGCATAGTCAAGTCAAACTCTATATCTATCTGCTCCACCAGCGGAGAAACATCAATACATCGGCTACACCTGACCTAGATGCTAGTGCTTGAAACGCCGTAATCAATAGTCTCAAAGCAAACTGGCTGACAAGGTCACCAATGCTGTGAGGAGAGCAGTGCTCAATCAGTGCTTTGAGAAAATCATACAAAAAAAAGAAAGAATATAATCAGAGGCTTAAAGGGACAGGAGTGTGGAGTAAAAACTAAACCAGCTCTTATGCACTTATGTTGAATTATGATTTTGGAATTGTAAATCATTGGTTTTAAAGCACTTATTTTAAATATGCCAAAATTTCACTCATTTTGTATAATAATAAGCATTTAATAAATAAATCTGTTAACAGGAAAGTAATAAAATGTAAAAGTCTTATTTCTTGTATAAAGAAGCAATTTATACTGTTAAAAAATAAAATGATAGTATAATTGGATTTAAAACATTATCTAGAATATATATTGTTTCTTCTCATTTTAGTACTGTTTTATATTATTTCTTTTAAATTACATTGTCATTTAATCTACTTAGTATTTATTTCTTTTGATCTAATATTTATTTAATAAATTTATATCAGTGTTTCCCCTACCATTATATTAGGGTGGCGCCCCGCCCTCCCAACGGCTTTCACCGCCCCCCTTGAAGTCAAGTTAATTTTATTTTCTATATAGCACCAGATCAAAAATTCTTTTAATAAACAAGCTAAATAGCCATATATAATATCTTATTTACGCAACTGCATGTCATTTCTGTCTCTACATGGTCGCGCATTTACAAATTTCTGCTCTCTGAACCACGCACGGTGGAGTTCCACATGGCCAATCTCTCTGCTGTATGGGAATGAGAGTGCGCGGGGCTCACCACATCTCACAGGCGAATAATTTTGAACGAATCTTTTGTATGACTCGAGAACAACGAGTCCTCTCAGGAAGTGATTTGTTCTTTTGTGCACGCACACATTTGTGCAGGTGGAGTAGAAGATCAGTTCCTTTTTCGAGTCTTCTGTCGGGTTTGAGTCGTTCGTTCATCACGTGAAAGACAGAAGTCAGTCATAAGCATTTAGAGCCGGAAAAAGATTTGATCCATTCAGTCCTTGGGTCATCGGTTTGAGTCATTCGTTCATCACGTGAAGGACAGAAGCCAATCATATGCATTTAGAGCTGACTTGAAATGACTCGAAAAAGATTTACTTTATCTCAGTGAACGAGACTCAAAGGTCAGAGTCAGTAAAATGATCCGAACTTCCCATCACTACACCAGATGACAGGCTTTGACCCAACTTGGCTGTCAGAGCGGCAATACTCCCCCTGGCTGTACAAGACTGATCTTGGTAAGTCAGTAAATACACCCTTAGAAAAAAAAAAGTATACTTAAATTTTAAGTATACTTAAGTAAAGGTCAAGTATAAAAGTATACTTTATTTAATATCAATATACTAGTAGTGTATTTGTGTCCTAATATCGCTTGAGACAAACTGGACCACTTTCTAGTTTTTATAAGTATAGTTTTCTATTTTAAGTTAAAATAGCTTCTATTGCCTTGACAATAGAGTTACAGTTGTACAGTTCAAATAATTGTTCAGTTATTTACTGCTGTCATTAAAAGAAACAAATTAACACCATGACTCCTTGTGATTGTGTCAGTCTGAAGCGCCGCGCCGTCTTCATTTGTAGACATGCAGTCATTTTTTCTATTACATAGACCTGTTTAAGTCTCTGAATTCAGTGAGCCACCTTTGGAGAACCTTCTTCCATCCAATGTACTGTTATAATTTTTTTGCAACCAGTAATAATATCCTTAGTACAAATCTTGTTTCTTCATTAAACATTTCTTTGGGCAGTGCTCCCAACTGGATCGAGGGGTATTTCTATATCTAATCTTTTGAATTCTTTATTAAATTATTTTCAAGATCCTTTAATGAATACGAAGTTCAAAAGATAAGTATTTATTTGAAATATATTTATTTTTGTAACAATACAAATGTCTCTGCTGTCATTTTTATCAATTTAATGCATCTTTGCTAAATAAATTCATCCATTTCAATAAAAATATTGCAATAAAATAAAATAAAATACAATACAATACAATATAAATGAAAATAAAATAAAAAAATATATATTTATTTACTAACCTCACATTTTTGAGTGGTAACAAAAGAATTAAGTTGAAAGTTAAATTAAAATGGTAACTACCACATGTACATCTGCAAATTTAGTTGAAATCGTATGAGATATCATCATATAGTAAGTCTGTATTTTGTTTCTTCCTAAGACTAGTTTTACTTTACTCTAGTTAAAGAGTAAAGTTAATGCATTAAAAAAAAAACATTAAATAGAATCACTAAATAAATCAAATCAAATATCACTGAATCAAATCAATTAGTTCAAATTTACAAAAAACTGAATCAAAAGCCTACAGTATGAACAGTGAATGAAACTGAATCCCCAATTAATCTCCATGCCAACATGCCATAAAAACATTCAGCATTCTTTATTATTCCCTCTTTAAAATTCCATTTTGAAAATACAGCATCACTAAACACTGTCACAACCCTCACGGCTGTGCACTTAACTCAGAAGTGACCACGCAGCAGGCATACTAATAACGAATCGAGTCAGAATGGCAGAGAGCGTTTTGACTGACACCAACGATGGTATGCGTGAGCACAGCTAACACTGACACCAATCTATTATTACCAGCTGACTGTCAGAACTGGAGACTCTGTGAGAGCAGATCTAACCCTTTAATAATGCCTACATTTACAGCTGAGACTCACTGAGAGATCGGCATGCATGAATTAGTGTGTATTATTATCAAGCAGCGTCTGCATATACAATATGTTGTTAACTTGGGAGCTGTCGGGATTCTTTGGATTCTTATCTGAGAATGAGGGACAGATATGTTTTCCTGAAAGCATACTGTACACAGATAATGCTGTGTTTGGAGTGTGTGTGGTGAAGGGTCGCTCACCCAGGCATCGGGCCGTTTTTGGCCAGGTTGTAGACCTGACGAGGGTTCAGGAGGTACTGGAACTTGTGGAAGATCCTGGACAGGGTACAAAACAAGGTTATTTCAGTAAAATAAAACAAAAAAAACTTAAATGACTAAAGCTATTGGTCAAGAAACATCTTCGCTAACTAAAACAAAATGTTAAAAATCACAATAAAATAACGACACAGAAAAATTAACTGAAATAAAATAATAATTAGCAAAATCAATAATTGTCAATTCTCATTCTGTGGCAGAATATCTAGTTTATAGAAGTACCTGTAAATGGCGCTTTTACAGATTAAGGGCTCATTCACACCAAACGCGTATTTGCTTCTGTAAACATGAGACGCAATGCTTGAAATGGTTTGAAAAAAAGTGCAGCATAAAGTCCCTGGTATACTTCAAACTAAATCGAAAAAAGAACTAAAATGACATCATTTTAAACAAAATCCGGCCAAGTTCTTTTTTAAATCTTTTCGGCAGTTCAAAACCGCTCACCAAAGCAAATTTTTGAGGGGATTGCGTTTTGACTCCAAAACAGAAAATGGCAATCAAGCTGCCATTGGTTTTTGATTGGTCCACTGCTGTGGAACTGACGCTGCATGTTAATGTTAAAGTTCTTTTAACTGTTCTGTGTGAACAGCCCTAAACACATTTTCTTAATGTGGCAAAAATGTAAACTAGGCATGTTTACTATACGTACATAATCTTTAATATTAAGAAATGTGTCTTAATTCATCATAATTTTCACTTTCATTCATTTAACTTGCATTTGTGTGGTTTTGGGTTCAGTGTCTGTTCAAACCATTATTTTATTTTTATTACTAAAAGGTTTGAACAAGTGTTACTGTAAGCTACGCAAACACTAAACCTTGCTTTGGTTACACTGGACGTGTTTTGTTAACTTTGTTAAAATAGAATTACTAATACTGAAAACTAAAACTAAATATATATATATATATATACACATATGGTTTAAAGTTTTAATATAAAAATAAATATTCAGGCTCCAATAAGACCGTAAACGTTTCCCACACATGATGAATTTATGGCAACCACATTTGCTAATTGTAATTTTTTTTTTGTTTGTTTTACAGTAAATTTTCCAAAAAAATAAGATTAATGTCGTTGAATAGATTTCTAAAAGTATCTGTTCATCCCCTGATAACCTTAACATTATAAGAATAAGAATATTTATTCCTGGATAAGAAAGAAAAAACACAAACACAATCTCATTCAGTTATGAAGAGGACCTGAGATCTGCATATGCATCTTTATGAATGAATTTCAAACAAAAACTAATTGAATTAAATACTCATTTAGGTTATCAGAAATAGAACTGTTCAATCAACAGTGTCAAACACTTGTAGTACATTGCTCACTTCTTGGCTGAGGCTGAAAATAGTAAATGGAAATTGATTCAAGACAGTTTAAATGCAACATGTAAATAGCTTCTTCTTCAAATGAGACAGATCTCACCTTTCACCTTGTTTGCCTCCACTTTTAGGGTTGACGAACACCAACAAAGGATGAGTTCCTTCTAATGGCGTAATCTAAAGATTAAAATGATAAAAATAGTATTACATCGAAACATGTACAGCTTTCAATAGGGACATATTACGCCCATTTTCATAATTAATCTCTGGTGTCCTCAGAATGGGTCTGTGAAGTTCTAGCTCAAAATACACCACGTCTTTTTAGGTCCTCTAGGTAAAACAATTCAAAGAAATCAACGTTTAGTAAAAGAAAAATTGGATATGGAGCAAATTTGGAGCACAAAACTTTGGTATTGACTAATCCTTCAAAAACAATTGACCCTTGTTGGTGAAGCAGTCCAGCATAAAAACATATTTAGCCGAAATGCATAACACTTTCTTTGCATGCCACCTTCTTTGGGACTTTTTCTTTAAAAATTCAATTGAACCAGAATTTCCTCAGTCCTCAGTGGTTCATGATCCAACAACAACAATATTTTAATGTTTTTTTTCTGGCACAGACATTATAAATCTAAAGCTGCTACTTTGAATAAACAAAAATGAAGACAATTATTACAATATAAGTTTTATATTATTTTAATAAGTTGATCAGGTTTCAGATTTTTTTAAGTTATGCAAATTTTTTAAGTTATGCAAATTTTAACTTGATTTTTAAAGTCCTCTTAATCGATAAGTTGAAAAAACTTGATTCAACTGAAAAAATTAAGGGAGCAACAAATTTATTACAGTGTACAGATTAAAAAGATTTTAATTTTATTTAAAATTTTTAATTTTATTTAAAACAAAATTCTATCATCATTTATTCATCCTTCACTTGTTCCAAACCTATTTGAGTTTCTTTCTTCTGTTGAACACAAAGGAAAATAAACTGAAAAAATAAATGTTGGGGGGAAAAAAGCCATTTACTTCAACGGTATTTTTAGTTTTTAGTTTTTCTAATATTCTTCAGAATAACTTGTTTATCTTCAACAGAAGAAAGAAATTCATAAAAGTTTAGAACAACTTGAAAGTGAGTAATTGGTGAGGAAATGTTCATTTCTGGGTGAACTATCCCAAGTATTATGTGAAACAAATAAACAGCATAATAAGATCCCATTATACAACACTAAAGGTGCGAAATCTGAAAGTTTTCAACATGCTTGCAGAGTAAGACTTAGCAAAACAAAGTTACTGGATTGTCCTTTTTCACATTTTCTCACAGAAAAAGTCAGATTTTCATGATATATTCCCTAAAAATCAGCTGTTGTGTACCATAATCCATATTTTCCTAACCATTACAGTACTTAAAACATTTCTTAACACAGAGTCTGTTCAGCTCAGTATAACTTTTCATTACACAAAGTCTCGTGTCGTATTACTATCCACAAAACCCACGTCAAGTAATCGGCTCCATATTTAGTCATTAATGACAGTCTTTTACCATGAGTCAGTTTTCAGGGTGATTGTGGGCTTTCGGAGCGGACGCCGAACGCACAAACTAATCCAGAGAGAGTGTGTGAACGGTCTTCCTGTGCACAGTGACACAGATGAAGCGCTTAAAACAGGACCCGTCGAAACAATCCCAGCAGGCCCAGGTGAATTAATGAGCCACCCGTCCGCCGTCGAGTGATCCATTACTTCCTCTAATTATAAATAATAATCCTGATTATTACACTGGTTAGCCGCCGCCAGCCAAGATGGATGACCCAGGACATGATTTGTCTTTTTTTTTTTTTTTCGTTCTGTCATTACTATGCTCAGACAACGGCTGGTCAGAGCGGGTCACTGAGGCCTAACTGTTGAATCAAACTAGTTATGAGCTTATGGATGCAAACTCAGTGATCTGCAGATATAAATGTATTTTCAACTACATTTGAAATAGCTGATGATTTACCAGAAAGCTTTACAATTAAATTTTAAAATATATGTATGTATTTTGTTTTAAGTAGTAGGCTTTGTTGCTTTGTTATATTAATGTCATATCAATATACACTACCGGTCAAAAGTTTGGGGTCAGTTTTTTTTTTTTTAATAAAATTATTCTGTTCATCAAGGCGGCATTTATTAAATGTAAAATAAATTGTTAAATACTTATTTAATTAATATTTATTTATTACTTATTGTATGTAGTTTCAAATTAAATTATTACTCCAGTCATTATTGCTTTTATTACTATTACCATTAATAATACTAATATTTATAACAATAACAATAATAATTAATATTAGAGTGATTTCTGAAGGAGTAATGAAGCTGAAAATTCATCATTAAAATCACTGGAATAAATTATTAAATTAAATTATAAACTACTTTTGAACAGTTATTTTATAGTGCAATAACATTTCACAATTTTTACTGTATTTTTGATGAAATAAATGCAGCCTTGGTGAGCAGGATAAGCTTATTTTAAAACATTTAAAAATCGTACTGACCCCAAACTTTTGACCGGTAGTATATACTGTAATCAATGCATGGTTATCATATTGGTTATCAAGCTTGTATACATTTATATATAGCCTTTTTTACAATATAAATGTAGATGTGTAGTGCATCCAACACTAATCAAAATTTGTTACAATATTACAATGTTGTGATGCCTAAATCCACTTAGTAGAAATATAAATTGACTAATTTTGTGTTAGTGTTTCATTTTAGTTCTAAAAAATAATACTACATACACTGTAAAAAACAACAACTTCATAGTTAAGTCAACATGTAACAAAAAACTGTAATAGCTACTTCTGTTTGAACATTGTATATATACAATTTTTTTAATTATAATCATTAGCAAATATATTATTAAACATAAATGTATGATTGATAAACAAGATTTTATACAGTATATAAGGTTAGCATTTAAAGATGTAGTTGTCAGTGCTTTATTCTGGGCTAGATTTTCATTTCTGTCATATACACTCTCAGAATTTAGTATGGTAATGAATATGTATATAGCAATGTTGATGTATTTGGTCTTGGTGGTATAGATCTGCTACGCTGCTGCTCTGATTATTGCAGAGCAAGTACCGAGATCTGCTACTGCCAGTATATACACAGACATGCCATCTGAGAATATAACACACTGCTGCTGCAAACATAATATATATACAACCCCTGTAGCAGATCTAAACACAGGTGGAGCTGGGGTGGCTCTCCGAAAACGCGCCGCAACTTAACAGCGTAAAATTACGCGGAGCATTTAAAGTTATGAGGAGCAAGCAACCAATCTCCTGCGCCATGTAGTTAATGACCCAGGAGCAGATTAGGTGACTTATAAGCTTGCATGCGCATAGAGTTTCATGGCAGAAATTTAACTTTTTTCAACAAAAAGTACAAATAATGTTAAATTTTAGTACTAAAATCATTTAAAAAAAAATACTGCATTAAAAGTTTTTTAAGAATAATAATATTAATACCAATGCATGCCTAAAAAATGCAATTCAGTCTTTTTTACTTTAAAATCTGCACATTTAATGCAGTATGATACTTGCTGTTGCTTTATAAACGCTTTAAAATTAATTTACAAGCAACTTTTACAAATCAGTGAAGTTAAAATGTCTTTTTAACAATTTTAGTTTATTGTAAATGTCTAAATTAATTTTTAAGAGTGCACATGTTCCATATGATCCTTAGTGGACATGCTATTATAAAAGATGAATGCATGACAATTATAAATAAAAAAGAAACATAAGAAGAACACGTTCTCAAAGTCAGCCAGGCATATGTTTCTGGTTTCAAGTTTCTGACAGCCTTGGTGAATGTTACTGATGTTACTTCGGGGAAGAACAGAACAGTTTCATTTGGGTCTACATGAAATACACCTGTGTTTAATGATACCTTACTGTAATGTACGTGTTGTTTCATCATTCACCTGTAGCCCCTGTCCATCCACTGACACTGAATTGGTCCTCTGTATTTTTGTCCGTCCTGCTGATTGGATCGAGTCTTTCCTCAAAGTAGACTGTCTCTCCTAAACAAATGCATGCATTATTACTATTATTATTTAAAAAAAAACTGCTAAATAAAATGCATTTCACAACTTGCTATTTGAATATGCTAAAACAACTGACAGCTTTCAGGTCACATGAAAAGGTCTTAAGAGCTGCAATTTATATAACCACTGATTTTTACTATATATATATATATATATATATATACACAGTTGAAGTCAAATTTATTCGCCCTTCCTGTGAATTTTGATTCATGATTGAATCAAGAATGATGTTTAACTAAGCAAAGAATTTTTCACAGTATTTCCTGTAATATTTTTTTCTTCTGCAGAAAGTCTCATTTGTTTTATTTCGGCTACAATAAAAGTGTCAGGTTCTGTGTTTTCCCTTGCCCCAGTGTTCCATGTGCTTTTGTTGTTGTCATGTGATTCCTTTGTTCTGTTTCCCGCCGTTTCCTAATGTTCATTAGTTTCACCTGTGTTCCCCTCCTGTGTCCCATTAGCTCATGTGTGTATATATACCCCTTTGTTTAGTTCTTCCATTGTCGAGTATTGTATTGCCACAACGTGTTGTCCATGTTCCTGTGTCTCCGTCTTCCCGTGTTTCCAGTGAGTGTTATTAATAAATCTACGTATTTTGATAATTCCGTGTTTCGTGCCTTTGTGAGTAAACAACCGTGACAAAAAGCAGCTTTTAATTTTTTAAAAAACATTTTATGGTCAATATTATTAGCCCCCTTATGTCTACGAACAAACCACTGTTATACAATGACTTGCCTAATTACCCTAACTTGAATAATTAAACTAATTAAATCTTTAATTAGAATACTAGTATCTTGAAAAATATCTAGTAAAATATTATGTACTGTTATCATGGCAAAGATAAAAGAAATCAGTTATTAGAAATTAGTTTTTAAAATTAGTCTTATTTTATATACAGAACAGGAGGGCTAATAATTTTGACTTCAAATGTATATAACAAAAACAAACAAGATATTACCAGCACAACAGGGCATATTGTGTTTGGAGGAAGTATGTGATCTCTCAGCGACCCGCAGTCACATTCAGGTTTGACGTGTGAAGCGCACTTGTTGTGTAGCTGCAAGAACATAACATAACTTTAAATCATCTGATAACTCATTAATGCAATTTAAATGCATTAATTAAATTATAACGAAAACGTAATACACCTTAAACTGTGCAGAAATTGATGTGTAAACTCGTCAGTTTAAAGTTAATTATGACACTAATATTGAATTAAATTTATGCATTTAAATGTGAAACAGTGTCCAAATATTTTGTATGTAGCTATATAAAATCTGTACAAATTATTTAAAATGAGAAAGAAAGCTATAAACTTAAAGCTATAAAGCTATATGTTGAACAAATCGATTTGTTCAGAACTGCAGAAAACTGTAGTATTTATTTGTAAATAGGACTAGTAAGTAATAAGCTCATAGTAATCTGCTATATACTTAAACCTAAATATACTCGAATGTAAATTGTGAACACACTGTATCATAGTTAGGAAAGTGTTTTTAAACTGTATGCATTTACAGTAAATCCATCAGTACAGATTTTTAATAATGAGGAATAAAAACAACACAAAAGTGTGTATACACTGCTGTGTGATTGTGGAAAACTAATCAGTGCACTGACATTATATTATATTATATTATATTACATTATATTATATTATATTATATATTATATTATATATAAAAAGTATAATAACAACAATTATTATTATTACTTATTTAATTACTGTATATATTATATTATATTATTATTTATTACCTTATTGATACAAAATTATAATGACAATTATTATTATCATTATTATTATCATTATTTATTCAATTATTGTATATATTATATTTTATTATACTATATTATTGACAAAAATAATATTAACTACAACAATTATTATCATTATGATTATTATTTATTTATTAAATTTTTATAAATATTATATTATATTATATTATATTATATTATTAGAATCGCATGCATCTATATCCATCGACATGGATACAGCAATTAAATTATTTGTTCAGAGCTGCATTAAAAGCATAGCAACCATTAATAATCTAAAAAAAAAAAAATTATACTTTAAAAGTGATTCCTAGAAGTGATACCAAGACTCCCAGTAGTTTGAGATTAACTACTATTTAAACTGTACAACTTAAATATACTTCAACTTAAATGGTGTACAAATACAATATTCTACAACTCAAACCATGCACAAACTGCTTTGTAACTGTCAAACTAATCAGTTTACTGTTACGATATTAACATTTGAATTGCGTATTGACACAGCATTCAAATTATTTGCACGGAGCTGCATTAAAACATAGTAATTATTTAGTATATAAAGAAAAAGTGATAAATTCATAGTTACTTAAGTATATTTCAACTTAAATCATGTACAACTTGCTGTGTAACTGTGTCAAACTAATCAGTTTACGCTTATGACATTCAAATTTGAATTTCATGCATTTAAATCCATCAATACTGACACAGCATCCAAATTATTAAGGAGCTGCATACACTCCAAAATATATATTTTTGTTGCTTGTTCAAACTACTTATTTAAAATGAGCTGAACCAACACAATTCCTGAGTTTTTTTTGGGGATAACTTAATTGTTTTATGTTCAACCAACTTAAAATTTTAAAAAACCATTAAGTTAACGTAATCGATTTGCGTTGGGATGAGATGAAGAGATTGTGTTGAACCCAGCATTTTTGACAGTGTACACTCAAAAAATTATGTTTGCTGTTTGATCAAACTACTTATTTAAAATGAGCTGAAATACACACAATTCTTGCCTTTTTTGTTGGGGGGAGGGTTGGGGGGACTTAATTGTTTTATGTTCAATTTGTAAAAACTAATAAGTTAACCTAATTCCTTCAGTCAAGTCCCAACCCAAGTCGATTGAATGGAACCCAGCATTTTTTTTTTACAGTGAAGCAAAGTAATTATTTATAAAGCAAAGAAAAAAGTGACAAACTCACAGTAATCTGGCACCAGACACAATGAAGTGTACCATTAAATTATTCTACAACTCAAACCATGCACAAACTGCTTTTTAACTGTCAAACTAACCAGTTTACTGCTACGATAATAACATATGAATTACATATTGACACAGCGTTTAAATTATTTATAAGGAGCTGCATAAAAACAAAGTAATTAATATATAAAAAAGAATGATGTTTGCTGTTTGTTCACACTACTTATTAAAAATGAGTTGAAACAACAAAATTCTTGAGTTTTTTGGGGGGACAACTTAATTGTTTTATGTTCAATCAACCTAAATTTGTAAACTTAATTTCTTCATGTTGTCCCAACACATGTCCATTTGTGAGGAACCCAGCATTTATTTATAGTGTAGAAACAAAGTAATTATTTATAAAACAAAGAAAAAAAGTGACAAACTCACAGTAATCTGGCACCAGACACAATGAAGGCCCGTAAGCCCCTGGTAACACTTGATCGTTTTGTGACATTTATCGCACTTGCTTGGACAGTTTCCTTCCACCCAGAAATGATGCATAATCTATTCAGGAAAGGCTTTTTTTAGTTAGTATGCAAAAAATGCTAATCAATGCACACATAAACACACACACATCAATCGAGCATGTATGAGCTTTGATTTAAACTCATTCAGGTCTCTGTTTAAACCAGGTTAATCATGCAATTAGCAATGCTTAGAGAGAGAATTTGGTTGTAATTTCATTAGCTGCAAAAGAAGCCCTTGGTCTAAAGCCCCGTGAAGCATCGGTGATCCAAGCGTGCTGCTTTTTAAACACTACAATTGGACGCACCTCTGTGTTTTTCTTGGATTTGACGTATGTTTTGATGCAGGACGGGGGGGCTCGAGACACACATCTCTCGTGGACCGTGTACTTGCAGACTAGAAAACAGACAATGAGGAAAATGTGTTCACAAAAAGTGTTGAGCAAAGAAATGTTTGAGTGTTTGTTAGTGGTTTTTAGTTTACCAATTTGCATATTTCGGTAACACTAAGGCTGTATTAGTTAGTGTCAGTTAATGTATTTACTAACATGAACAAACAATGAGCAATCCATTTATTACAGTGTTTATTCATCTTTGTTAATGTTGGTTAACGGAAATAAAGTTGTTCATTGTTAGTTCATATTAATTCATTGTGCATTAACTAATGTTAGGCATGCATTTGGATTTTAATAATGAATTAGTAAATGTTGAACTGTTATTAATAAATGCTTTACAAGTATTGTTCATTATTAGTTCATGTTAGTAAACACATTAACCAACTTTAACTAATGAAACCTTATTATTTAAAGTGTGACCAATATGTCTTATATAATCATATATTATATTGTATATTATGTATATTATATATCACAGGTGTCAAAGTCAGTTCCTGGAGGGCCGCAGCTCTGTACAGTTTAGATCCAACCCTAACTAAACACACCTGATCAAACTAATTGAGTGCTTTAGGCTTATTTGATACCTACACATAGGCAGGGCTGGGGCTGGAACTAAACTCTGCAGGACTGTGGCCCTCCAGGAATTGAGTTTGACACCCATGTTATATAAAGTCGTATATTATAGTTATATATGTCGTATAATTATGTTTTGTGTTTTAATGAGTGATTATTAATTTATTTAACTTAAATATTCAAATATAATGTAATTATAGGTTGTCAATAATGTCAATATTTCTATTTTTAATATGTCAATTTATACAACAGTTCTGTCTGGTTCTTGAATCTGATTGGCTGATAGTCATGCGATATTTTGCCAGTAACAGCACTCAACCCGCCTCTTCACCCTTCACCCTTGTGTATTACTCCGCCCACATACAGCAACAAGCTGAGGACACTCTACAGTTTGACAAATATTGCTGCTGTTGGGCAACATAATGTACTTTTGAGGCTTTTTTAGTCGAGAACGTAGTTGTTTAGATTGCAACTATGCAATTTATTTATAAGGATAGTGCCTATTTTAAAATATTTATAATTTCTGAGAAACAGCCTGTCGGCGGCCATTAGCCTGCCATACTGAGTAGACCAAAGACGGTTGACGTTGTCTATCCACAAGATGGCGACAGGACCGCAAAATAAGCCATTAGAAGATTAAAACAGCGTAATTTCTAACTACAGCTGATCAAATCATTATTAAACTGGTAAGTGATATTCTAAGTCGATCTCTCTCTCTTGTATGTTGTAGTGCTGTATTTATACCATATAATTGCAGCGTATTTAATGTGAGATGGGACTCGCATATAAGGAATGTGTGTAGTGTTGGCAGAAAGAAAGAAGAAATGGCCGCATGTGTTTAGCATTTTTCCTTATCGCAAACACAAGAGCAATCTGGTAGTGATTGTGCTGCTTTTTTCGGGGTTAATCATTGTGATATCCTGATTGCAACAGAGAAATACTGTAGACTGTAATAATCTTGGGAGATATCTCTGTAGATGGATGGCATTTCATGTCACGTTCAGCCTTATAATCTTAATATGTCCGCAAAATCATCTGTTTTGTCATCACTTTAGATATTATGCTAGAGAATCATTCAAATACTAGCTCTAAAGTGACGTTGGTGAATCAGTAATAACTTCTGCTGTTCTGACTTTAGCTGCAGATGTGAATGAATGGCGGAAGAAAGTAGTTCCTCCTACAAAAGGGTTTTGAGACTCTCTGTGTTTGATTTTCTTTTTTATATAAACGATTGTGCCGTCAAACTGTTGTATAAACGCAATATCACACTCGTAGCAGTGCGATATGGCTGTATATCAGCACTGGTGGGACACTAAGGCACTCGGCCTGTGGCCTCGTGCCAACGCACGCCTCCCACTAGTGCTGATATACAGCCATATCGCACTGCAACTTGTGTGATATTGCTCATATATTATATTGCTTTTGTAAATGAAAATTAAAGTTCATTTAATTACTTTTAGGATTATAATTACATTTTAATCTTTATGATGCTTCTATAATTGTCATATTGTACATATTTTATACTTTTATAATCATCAAAAAAAAAATTTAATTATTAATTATTGAATAATTATTAAAATAATAAATGATTAAATTATTTTTAAATAATTATTATCTAAACATAAAATTAGCAATCAATCAAATCTTTTATGATGTAATTATTTTAAAATATTAATTACATTTTAATTGTTATGCAATTTCAATAATTTGCTATAAACATTTTTATATATTTTCAATTTTTGTAATTTAGACTTAATAATATAGTCATTTAATATGTATTATTTAATTAATTTGTAGGATTTCATTTACTTTAGTTTACAAGTTCATTCATATCATTGTTAAATAATTCTATTTGTATTTAATTAAATTGTAATATTTAAACAATGTATATACTGTAATTGGTTAACATTAATTGGTAGAAAGATTTTCTATAGGCATTGTATGTATATATATATATATTTAACACACCGGTGTCCATGTGAACCTTTAAGCATATATAAGCTAAAATCTAAATGAATAAACAACAAAGCAGTCTAGTAGCTAGTGGTTAAAGCACAAAATGTTCTGAACTCACAGGAGCAGCAGAGGCCTTGTTTTCCCAATCCAATCAGCATATTCAGACACAGGTTACAGTAGGCAGGTTTACTGAAGTGCTTCAGTCTCCACACGTGCTGCCCGTCGTCCTTTACATTCTGCAACACAGAGAGCGACAATCACAAACAAACCCAACAATAAGAAGAGGACAGCTTGATGATAATAACACAACTACAAACATCACAAACAACATTCTCATAAGTGGAGTCCTGCTGAGATAATTCAATAGCTGAATGAAAAGTAATATGTCTTGAAATGTGTTCTTGTGAAATGTTGCATCCTCAATAATTTAGATGACAAGACATATCGATATGTCAGACAGCAGAGCGCTAATGCTGATGTCAAAGCATTACAAATAAGCAAAGGACTCCATCTAGTGGGCAAACCGAGTGTAGCTTCTCAATTGATCAGCACTGACGATTCTGTTTGCATGAATGGACGGAAACAGTACAGTACCCTCCACTAATATTGGCACTTTTATAATATAAATAAAAATGTCTTTATTGTTTAAACTTTTGATATTAACTTAAATACCTTTCAATCAGTTTGTGGTGATGGGAGAGTTCCCACTCTAAGCCATATATGAAATACTCTGACTTTTCCCTGGCTTTCACGGATTAAAAAGATGAATTTTCATAACCTACAATGAATGGAAAACACTGCTGTTGTGCTTTGCATAATATTAAAATGCTTTTAGCTTAAGTATCATTTTGCAAGACTTTAACTCCTTAACTGTCACCCCACATTTGGAATTCACACTTGAAAATTATAGGTGATATATGCATATTTTCCATAGTTTGTCATGATTTAAAAAATGTAATGAAGAATGTCCTGAAATTGGGAGGCCAACAGTGAAGGGGTAAATAGCCACTATGAGAACAACAATGGATACATAATTACCTAACTAATAACTAATACTAAAAAACTAATATTAAAAATATATATATTGTCTGAAAAACTGACACAATGCGATAAATATGATATAGTTATGAAAAGTTACAATTTTATAAATGGAAACTACACTCAAAAAAAATTGCTGCTTGTTTAAACTGCTTATTTAAAGCAAGTTGAAACAACGCAATTCTTAAGGTTTTTTGGGACAAAAATCCATTTAAATTTGTGAAAAAAAGATTAAGTTAACTTGTGTGGAATCCAGCATTTTTTATAGTGTAAAATTAGCAAAAAGCAAAAAAACTAAAATCCCGGATATTCAATGACTTGGACAAATAAAATATAAAATTCCCTGACTTTTAATGTCTGGAATAGACCTTCTAAAAGTCTATATAGAGAAATTCCATGAGCTGTGGGAATCTTGCATAAGTAATGCGAGATTGTAATTATGGAGAATCAGCCCAAGATAAGGCTGAACTTCTGCAGTTCTTTAGCTATATGATTGGCATTCAAATTGTCCTCCTAACTGCGCTAAAGACAGACATATGTGCACTTCCAGACCAATTGATAACACTTTATGTTGACTGATATTTCTTCATTATTGTCCTGATTGCGGAAATGGGCATTTTCAGAGTTTTTGTTATTTCTTAAAGTGACTTCTAATTTTGTGAAGAGCAACAACAATAACATCACTGCCCATTGTGATGAATGACTGAGATTTGGCCTTTGTGTTTCCTCAAAGTTATACTCTTGTGAAACGGTAGGTCATGGTTTAACAATTTCCTGTTCCTAAAAACAAAATAAAAATATTTTTGGGGGAATTTACTTCAAAATATGTGATGCCAATAACTGTGACATACATATATTTAAAAAAGATAGTTAGTTTACTCCTAATAAAAGCAAAGTTTTTTGTTAATATTTTGAGAAACAAAATAAAGACATATTTACCATATTTACTAAAAATTTCCAGGGGTGACAAAAAGGGCCATGCAAAAAACTGTTACTTGGTTAATAGTAAGTTTCCTTAATACTGTATATATAGTGATTAACCATAAATTTACTTTCCCAGAATCCCTACATGGCAGGTATTAATACTATAAATAATAGATATTTTAATGTGAATTTCATGGAATTTTTTTTAACTGTAAAGAGTGCCAATATTATTGTACGGCACTGTAGATGGAAGAATAAACAGATAGCCAGATTGGCAATTGCATGAATGGGTAGATGGATGGGTAAATGTACGCTGTAAAAAAGATCTGTTAATTAACAGTTTCTGTATTTTGTGATTTACAAGTGTTTGTTTAAGGTTGTGAATTGCATTATGGGACCTTGATCTCTGCTCTGTCGACTTTTGATGTTGAAAATTCAACTGTACAGTGTAACAAAGTGACTTTTATTGACATTTTAGTAGTTTGAAATAATATAATGTATGAGAAATAATACATAGAGAAATAAATCTGTAAAATAACAGAAAATACTGCATATTTTACTTCAAGGCTTCTGTACAATAATATACAACACCAACCCAGACAATAAATAACTTTAAACTATTAAAAATGTTAATAAAAGACACTTTTTCGAACTTTTCAAGGTTAAAAGTTGGTGCAAGATAAATCAAGGTCCCATAATGCAATTCAAAGGCATAAATAAACAGGGAAAATTAAAAACATGAATCACAAAATATGGAAAACTGCTCATTTACAGTGTACGGTACTGATAGACTGAGAGAAAAGAACAGATGAACAAAAACACATGAAAATGTAAAGCATCATTATTAATCACAGTTTCGAGTCCCAGCAGCACGAGCAGAGGAATGGTGGTCAGGCCACCCTGGAGCCACTCTTCCAAAGAAACCATCCCGTCATTATCATAGTCAATCTCCTGCATCATCTCCTCCAGGATCTGCACCCCAAAAACAGCCCAGAGGATAAATTACACCAAAAATATGTGTTTATAATCAGAAAATATCACTTTCTGCAAACGTTTGATGAGTGTCAAGTTCAGGTTTATCCTACCGACTTTAGTTCTGTGACGTCCCACTCCAGATACTCTGCCACATGCATCATTTGAGAGATAATGTGCTCCAGTTCCTGTTTAATGGGAGGAAATATTGGTTTTTGCCCTTCATAAGAAAAAGTTTTGGCCACCATTGGTCTAAACAGCAGTAGACAGCAACAAAGTTATTGTACTTAAGTATATTTATTAGAGAATTGTTTTGTGGTTAACTTTTACTTCATATAACAAAGCATTACTACCATACATTTGACTTCATTACATTTCAGTGTCAATTGAGACATACCATACGATATCAACAATATATATCTATGACAGTTAGGTATGTTATGTCACATATCTACTATTCACAAACCATCTCATTTAGCCTTGAAGGATACTTAAGTATCAAAGCCTATCAAATTTACCGTACACTTAAGAATCATCATCCGAGTACCTTTTGTCCCTTTGCCTACTGTTTATGTATATGAAATTCGAACATACTACACTGCAAAAAATATCTGTCAATTAATAGTTTTCGTATTTTGTGATTCCCAAGTGTTTTCCATTTATTTACAATTGTGAATTGCATTATGGGACCTTGATCTCTGCTCTGTCGACTTTTGATGTTGAAAATTTAACTCCACAATTTAACAAAGTGACTTTTATTGACATTTTAGTAGTTTAAAATAATATAATGTATAACAAATAATATATAGAGATATAAGTCTGTAAAATAACAGAAAATGTACTGGCAGTTTATTACAAGGTTTTTGTACAGTAATATACAACACCAACCCAGACAATATATCACTTTAAACTAATAAAAGACATATTTTCTAATGCAATTCTAAAGCATAAATAAATGGGGGAAAAAATAGAAATAAAAAATTTAATCACAAAATACGGAAAACTGCTAATTTTGTCATGCAGTTTACCATACTCCATACAGTAAGAGAGCAGTGGCAATTCCAAACACTACTTCATATAATGCGTTGGTATAATAACAATGTGGTTGTTTTGTTAGAACTTTAAAAAGTTCTGAATAGTATAAATCTAATTGAGCTTCCTTCATTTAGTGAATGCAAACAATCCATCATTGAACCAGCAGATGGCGTTTCCTATTCATTAAAACTGACAAAACTGCTGTAAACTCACCTTACTGTCCAAAAACCCATTCCCATCTGTGTCATACAGACGAAACATGACTGTGACAGAAAGAAACAGAGAACAAAATGCAATTTTAATACAAAGATAATTTATGCGCCCTAAAAATCATCTGATAAGAGCACTGCCTAAAATGCAAGCTATGCATCGCTCAAAAATAAAAGGATATCTATGAAACAAATCTCACAATACAGAGTGCCATCTCAGCTTTTCTATGAGGCATAATAAAGTGGGTGTTGCCATGGAAACCAGCAGCTCAGCCAATGGCAGCACAAGCTCTCAAGAGGACAATTCAATCAAGGTTAGCACAATCGAAGGCAAGACACTGCAGGTGAATAAAGAGAAAAACATGAAGAAAAAGATCTACTAATATTTCACCGTACTTCCCCAGTTGACGGATTAATAACAAAAAGAATTATATATATTTTTATTAACAACTTTTTTTAAATGTTACGTTAAATGGTATGTGCATGTGAAACATTATTTTATTAAAAATGCACAAGATGTTTGAACTTCACAATTATTGATTGCTTTTTTTATCACTGCAGAAAATGCAGTGAACAGCCAGAAAAAAAGGAGAGAAAAAACATTTCACATTTATTTTGTTTTATTAAATGTTATATATAATTATGAAGATTATATATTACAAAAATATCCCTCTGTAAAAACCTTAAAAATACCGATACATAAAACAGTTAAGTTTGGTTTAAGTAGAGATTTATGGATCAGTCCATGAGAAAACAATTTTGAGAAAACAGCCTTTAAAAATATGTATTGTACTTTAAATCTAAAGACACAAATTGATAAAGTGCAAAAAACAAAAAAAACACTTAAAGGTCTATTTTGGATGTTTTCTTTCTAAAAGACAGAAAAAGACAAAATGTCAGATTATTTGGAGTACAAAATAATACATTTTCAAATGATTTACATATGAATACACAGATATGAACATGCGAATATGAAAATGCAACAAACGGTAATAAATATAACAATTATGTATGCTCCCTTCTTTTTTTAATGTTCATAACGCCTTATACCCAAACCCAAAAATTAAAATCCTGTCATCATTAACTCACTCTTTACTTGTTTGAGTTTCTTTCTTCTGTTGAACACAAAGGAAGATATTTAGAAATGTTGGAAAAAACACCCATTGACTTTCATAGTATTTTTTTGTTCCTACTATGGATGTCAATGACTGTTTTTTCAACATTCTTCAGAATATCTTGTTTAAAAAGCCAAAATATCAAAACTGACAGCTACATTAAAAAAAAAGAATAGCGTTTTCCCTGTAGTGTCTCGTCTTAATCCAAACTATCCCATCAAAAACATCCTATGGCAGCAGTTCATGCCTTTCTTTCTTAATAACATCTCAGAGGCAGAATCAGTTATTATTAGCATCTGCAGCTCAGCAGTAAACATGTCAGTCTGTCCATAGCAACAGGTTTATGAACCAGCAATCAAGGAATTCATGAAACACTGGCAGTAGATGGCAGCACAGCTTCATGCATTGATATTACAAACACCATCTATAAAACCAAATGCAAACCAATATAAAGTGGTTTCTCCACAGCACAGTGCACTAGTATAAGTTACTATGAACAAAAACATTGAACGATAGTATAGTTCTTACATTCTAGCTTGTCTTCTGGTCGTCCACCCTCCAGGAGAGAGAGGTAGCAGATCATGTCCTTTAGCTGGACCGTGCTGAGAGGTCTGGACCGGGACATCACCTTCAGTGGCGTGCAGCTGCCCTTTATCAGCTTCAGACCTCAGAAAGTAAAATTTAGGTACAGTTGAGGGCAAAATTATTAGCCCTTCTGTGATATTTCTGAAATAATATGCAATGACATTTTCACAGTATTTCCTATAATATTTTTTCTTCAAGAGAAAGTCTTATTTGTTTTATTTCGGCTAGAATAAAAGCAGTTTTAAAAAATGTTTAAAACCCTTTTAAGGTCAATATTATTAGCCCCCTTAAGCAATATTGTTTTTCAATTGTCTACAGAACAAACCACTGTTATACAATGACTTGCCTTATTACCTTAGCTTGCCTAATAAACCTAATTAAGCCTTTAAACTATGCTGTAAGCTGAATACTAGTATCATGAAAAATATCTAGTAAAATATTATGTACTGTCATCTTGGCAAATATAAAAGAAATCAGTTATTAGAAATTTGTTAAACTATAATGTTTCGAAATAAAATCTTCTCTCTGTTAAACAGAAATCAGGGAAAAATATAAAAGAATACAAGTTTTACTTGAGGACTAATAATTCTGACTTCAACTGTATGCTTAATGCATCAAGATTTCCAATTATTTGGTATGTTTAATGTCTGCATTTTTAGACAAACTGTCCCCCTGGTGAGTTTTCTGGAGAACAAAGCTGCAGGTCTATTGCTTTCAAGAAGAAAACAAGTTGTGCAGTTACAATAGAATGAAAGTGATAAATAACATTTATAAAACATTTGTGGTTTTTCCACAGTTTTTTTCTCTCCTGCATATATTAGACTGTGTCCTGTTTAATTGTATTTATCATTTAATTAGATATTCAAAGTACAAAGTAATGATTCAAATTTTTTATGATTTACATATGCATACATGAATATGAAAATGTAATAAACCGTAATAAATCTAACAATCCTGTATGCTCCCTTATTGTATTGACTGTACAAAATGCCTTACTTAAAGGGATAGCTCACCCCAAAAATGAAGTCTTTCATCATTTATTCACTCTTTACTTGTTCCAAACCTATTTGAGTTTCTTTCATCTGCTGAACACAAAGGAAGATATTTTGAAAAATGTTGGGAAAAAACATCCATTGACTTTCATAATATTTGTGTTCCTATGGATGTCAATGGGTGTTTTTTTTCCCAACATTTTTCAAAATATCTTTCTTTGTGTTCAACAGAAGAAAGAAACTCAAACAGGTGTGGAACAAGTGAAGAGTGAATAAATCATGAGGTTATTTTGAATTATTGAGTGAACTGTCCCTTTAAGCGGGATGGTTATCAGAGAATAAAATTAACCAATCAAAATCAAGTATTCTAGAAAGACATGCAATATGCAATAAACAGTAATAAAGCTAACAATTCTGTATGCTCCCTTATTATATTGATTGTACATAATGCCTTACTTAAAGGGATAGTTGCAAATTTTGTCATAATTTATACACACTTCCCTTGTTTCAAACCTGTTTGAGTTTCTTTATTCTGTTGAAGATATTTAGAAAAATGTTGGAAAAAAACACCCATTGACTTTCATAGTATTTGTGTTCCTATACATGTAAATGGCTGTTTTCCCCCCCCAACATTCTTCAGAATATCTTGTTTTGTGTTCAACAGAAAAAAGAAAATCATAAAAGTTTATAACCACTTGAGCGAAAGTAAATGGTTAGGTTATATTAAATTATTGAGCGAACTGTCCCCTTTATATGGGTGGTTATCAGAGGATATTAAACTGCTGAATGGCTAAATTAACCAATCAGAATCAAGTATTCTAGAATGACATACAATAATACAGTCTCTCGAATCTGTGTGTTCTTTTTACATTGCATAAGGTTGTAAAGAATGTCTAAAAGCTAAGATGCAAATTACCTATGATTCTCTGCTTGTCTGTCGTGGAGGGGCTCGGCTTTGGGACTTTGTTGCAGAAACTGAGGAAGAGATGCTCACAAAACTCCTCATCAAGTTCATTCTCCAGGAACGTCTCCATAAAGAGCTTGAAACCCTCAAAGTCAATCTCCTATTTAAAAAAGTGAGTTACTTCATTAATGCTTCATGCTGACCTCATAAAACGAACTGCAAAAACAATAAAATGACAAATCACCTGATTGAGGATTTCCGGCTTCTATGCAACATAAAAAGAAGCATCTTCAATAAATGAATGGAAAACAATTATGGAAGCCACAATGAAATCGTGACCCAGAAGAAACATCTAGTTTAATAGCTTTAATATACGCTTGAAATTGGATAATCATCATAACATTGGCTTCAGTTTGGCATTCTTAGCTCAGCATGAACACTGTAATAAAGAGCTTCATAAAAGCATACAGAGCTGTAATACCTCTTCGGGATTATACTTGGCCAGAATCCCACCACCGTGAAACTCCTGAAGAACATCTTTTAGTTTTTTAGTCGTGTCTGCAACAACAAAAAAAGGAAAGATAATACTCAGTCTAACATAACTTATAGCTCAAAACATCAATGAGCCTAATAAGAGTCGAAGATATCAATGTAGTGCTAAATTATGCTTAAAAAAAGTTATTTTGATTTAGTAAAAGGTATCTGGTTATTTTAATATTAAGATTAATATATAAGGTTTTATACAGTATATTTTAAATATACACATGGGTGTGTGTGTACATGGTGAGGTTACAAATCTCAATGAGATTTCAAAATAAGCCTCATTTCACTCAAGCTACATTTACTTCAGAAGTGATTTTAACATTCAGATTTGTTGCTAACGAAACATATTTATAAACATTTTTTTTTTTTTTTTGGATTTTTTGATAACTATAAAGTTAAAATTAGAGTAATTATTTGAAAATTGTTGTAACTTTTTACATTTGTACAGTGTTTCAGATGTCAAATTAAAATATTCCTACAGTAATAATGATGTTAAAAAACATAAAAATAAAAAGATACAAATAAAATTAAACCTTTATTAATTAAACTATTTTTTTCTTTACTTGATCTTTCTTTCAACGACTTTTAACCTTGAAAGGTTTGAAAAAGTGTTTTTTATTAACATTTTTAATAGTTTAAAGTGATATGTTGTCTGGGTTGGTGTTGTATATTACTGTACAGAAACCTTGTAATAAACTGCCAGTACATTTTCTGTTGTTATAGACTTATTTCTCTATATATTATTTCTTACTACTAAAAGTCACTTTGTTCAACTGTACAGTTGAATTTTCAACATCAAAAGCCGACAGAGCAGAGATCACGCAATTCACAACATCATAAATAAATGGAAAACACTTGTAAATCACAAAATACGGAAATTGTTAATTAACAGATTTTTTACAGTGTAGCGTGTGTGTGTGTGTGTGTGTGTGCGCGCGTACGTGCGTGTACTTTTGGGTTCTCTACAGAAACGTTGACAACTTTTCTTTAAATAACACATTTTTCTCTAATTATGAAGAACAATTAGATTAATAAAATCTATTCTAAATAACATAAAAATAGTTTTCATTGTGCATTGAAAAGATTTCATGGACCTTAAAGTTTCTTCCTGGAACCATCAATATCAATAAAGAAACTTTATATTTAACAGCAATAAATCACTTAAAAGACTAATTATACTAAATAAATTAACATATCAATCTAACTTCCAAACTTTCCGAACATTAAGTTTTCAGCACAGATTCAACCAGAGTGCATTTTTGAGCAGATCAGATCTTCTGCATCAAGCAGTCTGACGTTCAGCTACAGAAGAACCTTCATGTTCCTCCTTCCTCTTCACTAATGACCTATATTGTCATACAGCACTCCAGCCAATCAGCGTGAGTGAAAATCTGTCCTGCACAGGAAACAGCGGCCTCTTGGGGTATCAATTATTCAGATTATTCAATTAAATGCAGATGATCTCTGTCCTCTGCATGCGTAATGAAAGATTCTCTTGTTGACAGTTGATTTGTTATGTATGAAAGCAGGCTTTGGGGTAACTAAAATGCCACAAATATTGTATGCATCGTTGTGTGACTGCTTTATTATTGGCATGACAAACCAACTAAAACTGTCTAAATATAGTTTGATCTCTTTATCTCAGTGGTAAAGGTAATGCAAACACGGGCTGTTGCAACCGTTTTCTCTCAAAAGAGATTATAAATGACACTTCAGTCACTCCGACTCCCACTGCTGCATTAGCACTGAAAGGAATCAACGTTCATCACGGATGGATTATGTATTTAGGGGAATTAATAACTGTCAGTCAGAATTTTCTCTCTGCTCATAGTCTGGTGGCGATTGGATTAGATTGAATTCTTAACCTTAAGCTTTAGCCAGGAAATGACATTTCCTTAAGTGACACATGCACAAATGGCATCAAATGGTTCGATTTGTATTCCGATGAACTGGAAGCCTGTCATTATGACTATATATTGGTGGAGATGCTCTCTGGAGACCCCGACGAACTGAATTGAAACACAAAAATACTCTTTAGAGAATGTATATCTGAACTGAAGCCTAAACGCTGCACTGATTAACAAATATTTGACAACTGTGGTCTAGTCAACAAACTAAAGATTAATTAAAGTATAGAAGCCTTACATTGTGCATAGTCCTGAAGACGAGAGAATTCGTTTGGACTCAAAGTGACCCACTTTTCCTCATTTGACATGCTGTGCCACTGTTTATCTGCCACTGTTTACATTACAATATAAGATCCACCAGCTCAGGCCCTGTGAAGAGAAAGAGAAAACTGTCCATCATCGTTACAGTATGTGATATGTTTATGAACATACAGTAAAATATGTTTTTGAAACAGCTGAAACGTGCTAAAAATGCTAAAACATGCCAACAAGATGTTAAACGTAGAAAATGTGTCAGCTACATGCTAATTCATACTGGCAACAATAAAACATGTTAATAATGAGTCAAAACGTTCCAATTCATGCTGAAATTAAGCGAAACATTGTAGCAACATGCTAATTTGAGCAAAAAAAAAGCTAAAACATGCTTATGTCTGCTAATAATATTCCGCTACAATATGCTAAAGTAATAAAAAGCTAACAAAAGGTTAAATATAACAGAAACATGCTAGCAACCTTAAAACATGTCATATTGTAAATAAATATAATGTTGTGCTACCAGTTATGCTTATGTTAACAGTCAAAAAAGCAAGCCAGCAAGATGCTAACATGGTAAAACATGCTAAAAGCATTAATACATGTAAGCCTTGTGATCAAACATGCTAAAAATGTGCTAGCAACATGCATAGTTTAGCATAGTTTTAAGACTAGCAAGGTTAAAAGATGAAAACACGTTAGCTGTGTTAGAACACGCTTAAACATATGCTTATTTATGCTAAACACAATAAGCTAACAATGCTAGACATGCTTATTCATGCTAACATGCTACCAACATATCAATTCACATAAGCAACATGTTAAATTGAGCTAACAATAATGCTAAAACATTTTTATTCATTCAACATCATTCAGTTTGAATGTATTCTTTTTTTAAAGCAGTCGTACAAAGCTCTCTAAAAAGCAACATAAAAGTTTGTCCTTATAGACTCCATCTAGTTTGTGTAATATCAACTAGCACTAAGTCTCATTTCACATTTCTGTGTAAATCAGTTTCCTAAATACTGTCTACTGGTCATCACAGAATAACAAGAACAGCATCTGTCACATGACAACAAATAATCAAATGTGCAGCATCATGTCAGTCAATAGTCAAACCAGTTTTCAGTGACAGCCATTGATTTATGTGAAGCAGTGCTTTGTATGGTTCAAAATTGACTGGGTCCAGCTCATTCAAATTTTTTTGGGTATGATTTTTGTAAAATGTTTTTGTAAAATGTTTTTTAAGCTACATTTTCAGAATCATGATGAATGGAAAGCTCAAAAGAATTTACATTCAACATTTGAATTTAATGTGTCCTTTAAAAGCATTTATCTTCCATCAATAAAACCGGTAAAAAAAATACAGATTTATTGACCCTAAAGTTTTTTATGCCATTGTACATTAAAAAAAAAAAAAAAAAAAAAAACGAATTAAACCTCCAATGATTACACATATAAGATATTTTATATTACTTTATATTTTCAAATTAAAACGAACAAAATCTTCATTTTACCACAGTAATATCTGTGGATTATTGTATGGTTTCAAATGTTTTTTTATTATTATATAATATCTATAAAAGGAATATCTATGACTTTACAGTATATTATTGCATAAATAAATGACATCAAAATTCTATATTATTTTGCAAAAATATATATTTAAAATAATAATAAAAAAATGAAAATTAAAATCAATAATTTTAGTAAAATTATTAAATTATCATTTTATTTATATGAATTAATTATAATACAATTATAATATAGTAATAAATTAATATATTAATTAAGATTAATAAAAAATGCAAATTTAGTGAAATTACATTTAATTTCTAAGTGAAATACCAAAAATTGATTGATATATGTACAAAAAAGCATATAATATTAGCTGATAACCAGTACAGTATTAAATATCACACATCTCTTGCATTTTAGTATCTAAATTCAAAAAGCTACCATTTTCTGCAACAAACATGATTCAGATTTATATGATACCATCTTTGCATTAATCTAACCAGATTTTTGTTGTTGTAACTATGATAAACTTTTTGTAATAGATAGTATCAAAGATAAAGGATAAATCTGAAACAAAGTTCATGCAACTGAACTTTAAACAAGACTCAACACTAAAAGAAAACTCAATTCCTCATCCTGTCAAACCCCTTAACTTCCTGCGACAAGTGCAGGAAGTGCCTGAAGCCAATGTCTATTCTGAAAGATTATCTGTATTTATGAATGAAAGTTCTTGCCATGTCAAGATCCCAAAACAAACTCTTCTCAACATTACCTCAGGGTAAGAAAAATAGATTATCTCTGCCTCGTCTTGACCTTAACCATCATTCAATTTCTCTTGCACAGCACAGTTCACGGTTGAAATACAGTAGATCTTCAAGCTGGGCTCACAAAGTGACAAAATGTAATAGATTTACATGTCAAAACATTAAACACAGCAGTGCATTTTCAACCCAATCGCCGTTAGTATATCAGGAGCTCATGAATAAACCAATGTAAATACAGTCAAGAGCTCGATCATATTGTGACTGGTAATGAATGGAAAACATAATTTCCAAAAACACAAGTGCAGAAAGCAGAGATGCACTCACCTGATGCTTCTCCAAGTCAACAGCAGCGATGCGATGAGCATGTTATGTGGTTTTATGTGTCCATTACTGGTGGCGTCAAGTAAAAGCCTCCTACTGTTAGAACACCACTGTTTGTGTCGTAGAAAATGAGTATGAGAGCTGGAGAGAAAGAGAGAGATCTACTCATCTGCAACAATCAGTTTTCATGGCTGTGCTCTCTCACACACACATACACACACTCCCTCCCATCCTCGTTTTCCCCTTCATCTCTCCATCTTGCTATTTAGCAGGCAGTGGATCTGGGTTGTGATAGTAGAATGCGATGCTGAACATTATGAAACAAGAGGGATTCTGTGTAAAGGATGTGTGTCTTTGACCTGTTCATTTGTTAAGATTCTCACCAACTGCCAGGTAACTCAGAGACAGACGGTGTGCAAAACTGTATGACAACTTTCATAATAACATGATAACAAACATGAAATAATGATATTAGTGCAATATACTGGATTAAAAATGTTAACAAAGTTAACCACATTCATAAAAATGCAAATACATTTTTTTGATAATGAAAATTTCAAATATTTGTAAATATTCTTTCAAATATTATAATTGTTTTATTTATTTATTTATTTATTCTGGGAACAAATCATCCATGGTCACCATTTTATTTGAAATTTGTAAAAAAAATAAAAAAAAAAAAAATAAAAAAAATAAATACATTCATTCATTCATTTTATTTTCGGCTTAGTCCCTTTATTAATCAGGGGTCGCCACAGCGGAATGAACCACCAACTTATCCAGCATATGTTTTACACGGCGGATTATAAAAAATACCAATGTTGTTTTTTTTGTACATATTTTGAGTATTTCTGAATATTTTTTAAACATTGTATATAAGTTTAGAAATCAGTAGACCAAAATAATAAGATTTTAAAACATCTAGTTGGTTGTTATATTATTAAATGTTTATCCCTGAAATTATAATTATTAAAAAATGTAGAACAAATTAATCATAGATATTATCAGTGAACAAAATCAATAAATGCTTAAACAACATTTATTGTTAAATAAAATCTTTTGTAAAAAATAAATATTTTCTGTCACTTTTTGTTATTTCAATTCATTTTTGCAAAATATATATTTTTTACATTTTTAAATCCTACTGACACAAAACATGTGTTCACTATATTGAATTCAGAAACTCCAAATGTGTCCATTTGCCCTACACTATAAAATGACAGATTAAACCCCTATAGCTACTGTATGTACAGTGTAAAAAAAATAATAATAATTTGGCATAAAACTGGAGCAGCAAACAAGCTATACGTGTGCATGGTTTTGTTTTATTTTATAAGCAATGCTCTCTTTACATAGAACCAAAGCTCCTGGATGCTGTGCATTTGACAGCTGCTCATCCATTCTGTTTACATCCTTAGAGGAAAGAAGCTGTGAAGTGACTGACAAACTTATCCAAGCTTTGTTGATCTCATCTATTCACCTGAATAACTCCAACCACATCTGTCACATAACTCAAATACTGCATAACTGCACATTAAAAATACAGCACAGCTCAAAGTAAAACATTTATTTTCTGTTTGTTTATTCTGAAAACAAATCAACCATGTCTAGAAATATGCAAATTATATTATTCAAATATTATGTCTTAAATATTATATTATTAATCAAATGTCTAATATTGTTTGATAATATTATAACAGTTTTTTAGAAGAAGATATCTAATAAACTACAAAGTCACAGTCACCATAGTACTTGTATAGTACATAGTATCTATCTAAATATATATATATCTATATCTATCTATAGGCCACTTTATTAGGTACACCTTCTGTGGGGGGAAGAAAGGTGTTTTAAGTGACTTTGAACGTGGCATGGTTGTTGGTGCCAGACGGGCTGGTCTGAGTATTTCAGAAACTGCTGATCTACTGGGATTTTCAAGCACAACCATCTCTAGGGTTTACAGAGTATGGTCCAAAAAAGAGAAATTTAGAAAAACGTTATGGAAGTTAAAATAATAATTTAAACTAACACCTTACAATAATTGCTTTTCAATAAATATTAATTTGGAAGCCATTAGCAAAAGTAAAGCACTAAAAATATAAACACATCAAGCTAAAAAAAAAAAAGCAACATAAACACCACATATAGGCTAAATAAGGTCACAAATCCCATAATGTGGAAGAGTTTCAATGCAGACTCAGAGACATAAGGATGGTCCCGTTTCTTTTTAGTTGTGCCAGTCGGTGCGAGCAGCGTAATGCTATAATCTGAACATGAGTCATTTGGGTCTTTTCTGGCAGTCGAACGGCACATTTGCAAGGCTAACGGGACCCATCTGCCATTTCCATGAGGACAGGCCTGTTATTTTCACCACATTATACATTTTACCTAATCAAGTCTCTGAAAATGGTTTCCAGCGGATTGCGTTGTGTACTTGTAATGCGGATCTTGCTGTCAGCAGTTAATAGCGTGTAACAGGCCGACAAAATATTAGTGTAAAAGATGTTCGGGTCACTGCAAATGTGAGTTATCCTCACATCGCTGAACTCAATGTGCAGGCATGTCAGATTTGTGTCAAACCAAGCTGTCTTGTGATTATATAGAGCTGTACTAGTTCATATAAATGAAACAAATACTGAGTACATGCGTGTTTCTGACTATACGGTTGTAAATTATCTTGTCTATTAAGGAGCATTTATTTACATTGTTAACCTCAATAAAAGTGTTTTTAAAGGGATAGGTCACATAAAATAAAAAAAGTCATCATTTACTCATCCTCAACTTCTTCCAAACCTGTTTGAGTTTCTTTCTTCTGTTGAACACTATGGAAGCTATACTAAAGGGAAAAAAACCTCAAGGAAATACTGAAGAAGATTCCAACATTCTTCAGAATATATCATTTTGTGTTCAACAGAAGAAAGAAATTCCTAAAAGGTAAAAACCACCTGAGTGTGAGTAAATGCTGAGAAAAAGTGCATTTTTGGATGAACTATGCTTTTAACTACACAAAGCCAATAAATAATAAGCAAAACAAATAAACTCATATAGGGTTGTAATATATTTATAACAGTCACTATTGTCGATTGCTATTGCTTGATATATTGAGCAGTCTATTCTTTTTATTTTATTTTATATATATATATATATATATATATATATATATATATATTATTCTTATTTTTCCTTTCATGTACAGCACTTTGGTCAGGCCTTTGGTTCTTTATTACAATCCAAAGTTATGCTTGTTATCATTTGTTTTTGATTTTGAGTTGAGTTGAAACAACGCAACTGAGTTTTTTGGGGAAAAACGTAATTGTTTTTTGCTTAATACACTTAAACTTGCAAAAACTATTAAGTTAACTTAAATCCTTGATGTTGTCCCAACACAAATACATTGTGTGGAACCCAGCATTTTTTCTTTACAGTGTACATAAAATCACATTTATAGGTTTAAGGAAATAAGTTTAAGCTATACAAAGAAAACATGTTGGTTCATGACTTTAGTAGCAGGTTTTTCACTTTTTACGTTCACAAAATTCCTGCTATAATCATTATGTCTCACAATTCTGAGGTTTTTAATCTGGATTATGAGTGAAAAATGTCAGAATTGTGAGACATCTTGCAGATACCTTTTTTTTTTTTTTTGCCCCACTTTATGTCAGAATTTCCAAAAATCTGTGATGCTGTCAACACAGCAAAATTAACCTCCTGCTTAAATCATATCTAAATTTTGTAGTTTATGATAAGGAATTTAAGACGAACTTGTAAAAGTCAGTGAATATACACATTAAAGTCCTGTAAAAAAAAAAAGAATCAGTGTTTTCAATCTGTTCTGATTTCCCAATAGATTCATAAGCGCAGCAGAAATGTAATTTAATGAAATGTGTCAATTTTAAATTCAAAATATCACTTTTACTATCATGAAGGGACATTTTTTGCCTCTTATCCTAGCTTTTATTTCAGACAATTTAGATCATTTTTGGTGCTATTTGTGGACCGTTCCCAGATGAATTTCCCCTGATACTAAATTCCTAAAAAAATATATATATATCATGTAAAGAATATTTTAACCCTCCTCAAGGAGTTGAACGTCCTATTCAACAGACTCAGAACATTGCTGAACACAAAAAGCAACTATAGCACAGGTTTTATACATACATATTAGATGCAAATATGGTATTCATAAATGCAGTTAGTAATGATTTGATAAGTTTCACAATGTAGCCTGAAAAAGTCAATGTGTTAATATTCTGCATAAACTTATTTTAAATCACTTCTGCTTCTGTCTGTAATAAACAGTAATTTAAGTGACATATTAAATTCAGACACTCTTCCAGATCTGTTAGCGAGACATTGAACAAATTTATTGTTATTAATTATTTGCAGCACTTAAGCACACCACCACACTTCATCCCAGGTGTGAAATCCAGATGTTATGAAACTAAAATGAAACCGAGGAAACTGTGATGAACAACAGCTCATATGATTTTAGAAAGCTGTTGTTTTAATTCATTTCAAATATGCTAAAATATTTGGATATAAAGTATAAAGTTATATTGGGTTTGGGGTTAGATTTATTTATGACATATGTTCATGTAAAAAAGTAGAAATTATAAATAACATTCATTCATTTATTCATTAAGTATATTATACAAATTAAAACATAAGGACAGTTTGTGTTGAGGTTTGATTTATTAACTATTTGAATATGTAGTTACAGAAATTATAAATAAATAACCTAAAAACAAACACAATAGATAAGTGTAATATAATAAATACTATATATCATATATTTCATTATATCTAATTACACTCAAATATATCATAGCATTTTGTAAAAAAAACAAACAAAAAAAAACACTAAGGTACATAAGGTATTTTTTTATTTATCTATTAGTTTGTTTATTTATTTTTATTTTATTATCATTTAAAGTAATAATATAATGTGGTATAAAATTATTATTATTAATATAAAGTCATTATACTGGTCAAAGAATTAAGGGATTTAATCCTCCTATAAGCAATGAAACGGTAAGTGTAAAGTAGATATCTTAATAAAATAAGGACACTTTTTAAGGCCCTGCTAGCACCACCTGCTGGAAACTTGTAGAATTGAATCACATCCCACCACAGCTAACAACCAGCCTCCATTCATTACTTTATTATTCAATCAAGTTCTAGGAAGAACGATCGTTCCTAAAACACAACATACATATAGCTACAAAATGTTACGCTAAAATTACATTCACCCAAACGCATGTTGGTCATTCATGTGGTCGGTAAGAGTTCAGGTAACCTTCTGTGTGAAAAACTAATCTAAAACATACTTTCAAAATGAACTGAAGATATTTAATTCAAACATTTAGTATATAAATGTCAAAAAATGCTATGCACATAGTTAGTACCTTCTGTATTTAATCTACTGCATGCATTACTTAAGTGCTTGAGGTTAAAAAGTTAGCTTTAAACTGGTTAGTACCATTCTGAGTAATAAGAACTATATTGTACATAAATGTCTTTATCGTGTTAATTTCTTCATTCATACCACTCGACTTAAAGAACACTGATTTGTAATAGTTTTTTTTTTTTAAATGAGGTGGTTTGTGGTCACTTGGTTAGTTTTGTTTCTTCATCTTGTCTGTTCGCTGTTTCACACACTGCAGACTCCAGTAGATTGTTGAGATCAAGACAAAAGCCTGCAGAAAACACAAAGATGATCAGTATCAGATGTTTCATGAGATTAATATTCAAGAAATCTTCCGTAGACTTTGGTGTATTTTTAGTAATGCCTTTTAAAAGAGAAATTCACACAAAAATTATAATTTGCTGTTCAATTTTTCTCCCTCAGGCTCTCCAAGATGACTTTTTACTTCAGTATAGAAACAATTCATAAAATGCAAATCTAAAATGCAACTACCAGCACTTTAAGTTTCTTTTTTCAGAGTATTTTAATTCTATTTATAATTGACTACTGTTTTATGAATCAATAACAACCACAATTGTTTTTATTATTAAGGGAAAAGAAAATCCAAAAACTATATAGCCCTGTGTGAAAAAGTGTTTGTAACTTGGATTGTGCAGCAATGGCTTCTGAATGACTAATGAAAAACAAAATCAAGACTTTGGAGTGGCTTAGTCAAAGTCCTGACCTGAATCCAACTGAGATGCTTGCATGACCTTAAAAAGGTGATTAATGCTCAAAAACCCTCCAATGTGGCGGAAAGACAACAATTCTGCAAAGATGAGTGGGCCAAAATTCCTCCACAGACCTGTAACAGACCTGTATTTTGCGGTTGTTCTTTCAATCTGTTGCTTTTCCTTTAATAATAAAACCTTCTTTTCAAAGCTGCATGATGTGTTCACTTGTGTTATCTTTGACTTATATTGAAATTTGTTTGATCATATGAAATATTTTGAACATTAAAGTGTGACAAACAAAAAAAAAATGTAAAAAAAAATTGTAAGGGGCAAACACTTTTGCACACCACTGTAAAATGTATATCGCTGTGCACTATAGGT
>CAIGQV010019070.1:10049923-10057423 GCA_903798115.1 Danio jaintianensis | reverse complement strand
AAGAAAAAAAAGTCACCAACATCTTGGACGGCTTGAGAAGGAGTAAATTAACGGCACGTGTTCAGTACTATTTTAAACCTTGTATATACATAAACAATAATTTCCTATTCCCTAACCATTCTTCTGTGATGCTATCTTTCCTAGATATTATAAACAATCTATAAAGCCCGACTCATAGTGTCACCTCAGAACTAACAGTGGAAAGCCTTGTGCCAAATCACTTGAAATACTCTCTAAAACTCTTCTTATCAGAGTGATTCAGGCCTGGGCTCTGAACTGCTCTCCTGTGGTGTTTTGGAGGTGTCAGGTGCTGTGGAAAGATAAGCCAACGCTGACTGCTGCTGACTGTGGCTTTTGTGTCAACGCTGATCTTGATAATATTATCTTAACCTTTTCCTTCAAAAAAGTAGGGTGGGTCTTTGCAGCGGTGTAATTTTTGTTTCGCCCTTGAGAAATGAGGATGACAAATATCTGCTTTGATGGCTGGAAAAAAACACAAAATGGAAAAGACACATGCAGAAGTCAAAGAATATCATCCACTACCTGAAATTACCAAAACCCGGGATAGGGGTAGAACTGACAGGACAATTTATACCTGGCAAACACATTATATTCCCCTAATAATAGTTTTTGGTTATCGTTTGGTTACTTTTTAAAGAACTAAATGATAAAGTTGAATATTCTTTTTTGGTTTTTATTTCTACATAAAATTACATTCCTGGAACGTTGAGGGGGGATTGTTTAAATAACCTCAAAATAACGTACAATGAACATTTCCTCGTGTTTTTTTTTAGGTTATTACCTCGCAACTGTGAAATAACGTTGCCAGAACGTTGAAGGTAGCTCGTTTAATAATAACTCATACAAAATGTTCCATCTTGATTATTTTTAGGTTATTTTGCAATCCTAAACTAACCTTCTTAGAACGTTCCCCACAGGTTATTCTAAGTTGTGTTTTTTTTACATTAAACTAACTTTTCATAACTTTAAACTACATTTTGGAAAATTACACGACTGTTATTTATGGGCACAGAATTGTATAAACTTAAGAAATTAGTCAAAACATCTAATAATCATAGGTAAATATAAAATTTTAATTTAAAATGGAAAACAATAAAAATTACAGATATGACATTTTTAATTTAGAATAGATTTCTCAGGCCTAGCATGATGTTAATCCGAGAAGTGAAAAACTTTCCTTTCAGCTTAAATATGATCTTATATTTTTAATGTCTGTGATTAAACTTCATATTTTAAAACCCCTAGACTGTGTTGAAGTCATTGTTATTTGGAGCTGAGGAAACAAAACATCTGGGTACACAGTGAAATCTAGTAAATCTTACGCATTAAGGAACAAAAGTCTTATTTAATCCTCTATGTGATGGTGCTCCGATTATTTTATTAATTAAATATACATCTTCCATATTGTTTATGCTACTCTGGGTCCAGTGCTTGACAATGTCAAAATAAACATGTAAGACAAAAAAAACCTAACAGCCGGGTTATGGTTAATACAGAGTTTCTCCAGGTTTCACCAAGTCAAATTGAAGACTTTTTAAGACCATTATGAATTAAAGTTCAGACTTATACAGGGCTAAACGCTACTTGTTCCATTTAAAAAACATCTAATTAGTTATTTCTTGGCCACATATTTTAAATGTGTCAAGACTTTTTTAAAAGTTTTAATAAAGTTTATAATAAACTAAATGTACTGTATGCATAACAGGTCAGTGTTCCCACTAGGTACAGTGGGTGACAGTTCAATATGACCACTATCACCGTGTGTGGCGCTGCTGCAGGACTAAGGGATTAAGAAAATGTTTTTAGGTGTAACAGCAGTTTGTGACTATGCCGCCAGGGGGCACAAAGGGACAGGATGCAAACGAACAGAAATATACTGTAGCTGTAAATACCCTGCTACTTGTAAATGAAGATGAAATAATGAAACAAAGCATTATAATTCCTTCATAAATCATTAAAATCTTGTTAACAAGCTGTAGCTATAAATATATGGAGAACTTTTGAACAAATGTTATTGTATAGAATATAATTAAACTATATTGGTAAATAGAGTTAATAAATAAAACTTTGTTAAAACCTTTATTGAGATGGATTGTTGGTGATTGGGTAGCTTTACAAGGACATAGAAAAATTAAGACCTGTTTAAAACGATTTAAGACTTACAACACAATGTTTCAGTGATTTTAAGACTTTTAAAGACCCCACGGACAATCGTATTGCTTCATAATAATAAGACATTATAATACCATTAAATTAATGTTACAATAACATTCTACAAACCAAAAACGAACATTCTAATTCCATAAATAAAACTTTCCCGCCTAACCGAAAACAAACCTAAAAAAGAATGTTCTGCTATCCAAAAATTGTTAGCAGAGCAGCAACTGATAATGTTTTTGATGGACTATAATGACATTTCTTGCAAATAGACCAATGCAAAAGCAAAGGTGGAGTCTGATGAAGCAAAACAAACCATGACGCTGCTTTAGTGTAAAAGTGTCCAGCACCTGAGCTCACAGATGCACGCTCACACAGTCAAATGAGCAGTTCAGCTCTTCTGTAAATCTAATCAGTCTTCCATGGCGAGCCGCAGATGTGCTTAATTGATTCCAGAAGTGGTGCCTTTACGTAAAGCTGTGATGGTGAGAAGTGGATGGGATGGAGAGAGGTGGTGCACTAATGAAAGGTCAGCCGAGATGCACGGCCCACGCTGCAAGTGCCAGAAACACACACAGCAATTTTATGGTCAATTGGGCCATGCATCTGGAGTCATACATCACTGAGGCACGGCGAGACCCAGTGCCAGATCTCAAAAACACACGCACATACAGTTAAAGTCAGAATTATTAGCCCTCGTGAATTATTAGCCCTCCCTGTATATTTTTTTCCCCCAATTTCTGTTTAACGGAGAGAAACATTTTTCAACACATTTCTAAACATAATAGTTTTAATAACTAATTTCTAATAACTGATTTGTTTTATCTTTGCCATGATGACAGTACATAATATTTTACAGGATAGTTTTCAAGACAATAGTATTCAGCTTAAAGTGACATTTAAAGGCTTAACTAGGTTAATTGGGCAATTTAGGGTAATTAGACAAATCATTGTATAACGATGGTTCGTTCTGTAGACAATGGAAAAATATATATTGCTTAAGGAGGCTAATAAGTTTGACCTTAAAATGTTTTTTTTTTTTACTAAAAACTGCTTTTCTTCTAGTTGAAATAAAACAAATAAGGCTTTCTCCAGAATAAAAAATATTATAGGAAATACTGTAAAAAATTCCTTACTCTGTTAAACATCATTTGGGAAATATTTGAATAAAAATAAAAAAATTCACAGGAGGGCTAATCATTTTGGCTTCAACTGTACATGCACACACTCAAACATGCATGCGGTTAGAATGAAGTTAACTGTATAGCCACTACTGTACAGCCATTTCTGTGATTGCAGCATATCAATTTGAGTGAAAAATCTGAATGCAAGCAAAAGGATGGTGTAAAACTTGATCATGTTTTGAGAAGGATCCAGAAAACAACTTGTGCTTCAGTGGAAGCTGGAGTTCTGTAATAGAGACTGTGGTAATGTGCATGTGTCAGTCCAACTTACCTCCATTGGAAAAGCCAAAGCAGGCAACAGGGGCTTGATGCAACCAAACCGATGGAGAAGCATTATCAAAACACATCTCAGCATCTCCAGTTCGGCTGCATTAGACCTGAAAGAAAGGCAAAATAATATATATATAAACAGTTGAGATCAGGATTATTAGCCCTCCTGTAAAATTGTCATTCTTTTATATTTTTTCCCCAATTTCGGTTTTACGGAGAGAAGATATTTTTTCAACACATTTCTAAACATAATAGCTTTAATAACTAATTTCTAATAACTGATTTCTTTTATCTTTGCCATGATGACAGTACATAATATTTTACTACATATTTTTCAAGATACTAGTATTCAGCTTAAAGTGCCATTTAAAGGCTTAACTAGGTTAATTAGGCAAGTCATTGTATAACAGACAATCTGTAGACAATCCCAAAATATTGCTTAAGGAGGCTAATAATATTGACCTTAAAATGTTTTTTAAAAGATTAAACCTGCTTTTTTTCTAGCCAAAATAAAACAAATAAGACTTTCTCCAGAAGAAAAAATATTATAGAAAATACTGTGAAAAATTATTTGCTCTGTTAAACATCATTTGGTAAATATTTGAAAGACAAAAATCACAGGGGGACTAATAATTTAGACTTTATATTTTAACTGTATATATTGTAGCTGATGCATTTTTTTACAAATTTGATATTTTGATCAATAAGTTGCTTTGGATTCAAGCATCTGCAAAATAAAACAAAAAAAAATTGAAAGAAAGAAAAATAAAATGTAAAAATTTGATAAAATTAAAAAGAATTATACACAAACAAAAATATATAATAATAACCATAGTCCTTATTATCATAAATGTTGAAATAAAGTAAATAAGGTATAAATAAACTGCATGTGCTGTTTATAAGTTAATGGTTATTGAATTAAAATGATTTTTTTTTAAATAAAATATTTAAATGTAAAATTCATTGTTCATTGTGTGTGTTCATTGTGTATGTGTGTGTGATTTGTAAAAGGAATGTATAAAAAAATACAGTTCAAAATATTAATAAAAAAGGAACTATACCTCTGATCAATCAGGAAGCCCAGAGAGGTCAGAGAAAGCAGTACGTATGCAGTCAAGAGAATAACAGTCAATTCAGAAAGTATCTGCAGGCAAGAGACACACATATGAGACTATACTGTATAGATTATATATAGTGTTCCTCTAAATTCTTTGACAAATTCATCATGTTTGAGATTGAAACACTGACTTTGTACTTTAATAACAATTTTGTATTTGATTTGGAAATATATCTATGTCTTACAGATCCAAGACTAACCATTAAAGTATCATCATCAGTTTGTCTGAATTGGCACACCTCTATACATGGATTTACACTGAAATCATAACCTGAGGATAATTTGATGTTAATACGAGGAACGATGTTAATCAGTTTTTTTGACCTTCTGACCCACTTAACTCAGCACTGGTTAAGTCAGGTGAGTGACCTCATAACGTCTTTGATATGACACCAGCGAACAATTATCAACTCTTTCCTTCATGACACCAGACAGAAACCAGATCCCAGAGCTCAACCCTGAAGCACTGGCTCATTTCTCAAAAATTAAGGAAAAAATCTATTTTGAGTAGCTAATTTTTAAACCCTTTCCATATCCAGTTTCAACAATAACAGAGCAAGAGGGCAGAGGAGGAAAAATAAAAAGAGGAAAACCATTTTCCAATTTGTATTTTAGCACAGATGATGTCACTGAAGGATTGACACTAAAATGATGTTTTCCTTCTTTCTGACCTACCACTAAGAAGTGCTGTTGAATCACTCGTCAATGCAAACAAAAAACAAGGCATAAATACACATTTTTAAATTACATTTTGTTTTGTATTTATTCATGCATTTTCACTTATTTCTTCTGTTAAACACAAAAGAAGATATTTTGAAGAAAGTTGGAATCCTGGAACCATTTACTTTCGTAGTAGGAAAAACAAATACTATGGAAGTCAGTCGTTACATGTTTCCAGCTTTCTTTAAAAATACATTAAAAAAATATATTCTTTTGTATTAAACACAAGAAAGCAAGAAAACAAGTTTTGAATAAGAAAAGAGTGAGTAAATGATGACATAAGTTTCGGTTTTGGGTGAACTACCACTTTAACTAAACAAAGAGGAATAGACTTCCATTGGATTACTACTGCATGGATTATTATGTTTCAGCAAGTAATAATACTTATACTTTATAACCCCATCTCATTTCTTAAACAACCACGTTAGAAGACACATCCTGTGGACGGGGAAAAGATATTAATACATTTAGTCATTTAGCAGATGCTTTTGTCTAAAGCAACTTACAATTGAGAAGACATTCAGCAATTCATTAAGAAGAGGCAATACACTCAAGAAGTGCTAATTATACAAAGGAACTGTTAGTGCTCAGAGAATTAGAGTAAGGGGGAATGTTTTTTTTTTTTAGAGAGAGAGAGATAGAGAGAGAGAGAATGAGTGTTTCTACAGGTGGTTGTCAAGTCCACTCACCTGTGTGAAGCTTACTTTATAAATGAATAGTGTATTGTTTTTTATATGTTTCAGTAGGGTCAAATTATTGGCATGCATCAAGGAAAGAAAACATCTAAGAAGATTGCTGAATCTTCTAAAAATGGGTAAAGAACTGTCCAACACATTATTAAACACTAAAAGAATAGTGGAGAACCATCATCTTTGAGGAAGAAATGTGGTCTTGAATGATCAAGTTTAGTGATCACTTACAGATCCTACGAAATTAAAAAAAAAATGTTTTAGATGTTGGAATCAGTATGCTAGTTTTAAGGATATCTATAAGATTGGCTGTGTCCGAAATCGCATACTTTCCTACTGTACAGTATGTGAAAAACAGTATGCGAGCTGAGTATTATGTTCAAACTCATGGCAGATGTAGTACATCCAAATTCCATTCATACTACTCACATTCATACTACATAGAATGTACTTTTCTAACGGTTGTGTAGTAAATTTAAATTCAAATGTATACCTACTAGAGTAGTAGGCGACTTCGGATGCAGCCCTAGTGTGCTCCGATTGTTTTGACATCCTTACATACTTCAGTTTCTCATCAAATCTTCTGACCAATCAAATGCTCTATAGTATTTGACATAGATAATATAGAGCATATGCTCTATAATATCCACCTTCAAGATGCTTCTGATCTGTTTTTCATTTGATGTGCTTGAGCTCAAGCACTCTCACTGGCAGAGCTGTGATAAAAACTATACACTATTGGCTGTTATTTTTTATAAAGGCTACTACACGTCCTGCCCTGTCTTCATGTTTCAGTTGAGATGGAATGGACACAACAGAAGATGTGCTGGAGAAGACTGGTGTGCACACTGGTCCGACTCTCCAATCATTAATAAAAGAACTTGGTGAAAAATGGATAGGAATAAATATTGTGATATTGCAGAAGCATATTGAAACGATGACAAGGTAAATGTGTGTCATAATCAAAGCTAATGGCGGCCCAACAAAGTATTACAGTGTGTGACTTTTTTGTGATCCAGGGGACACTACTCAACTAAGGGAGCACCGCAGAGGTAGGAATCACAGGAAAACAGGCTGGTTCACTTCAGCGGGGACACAGGGTGGAGTTGCACATTCTGGCTAACCAAAACTATGCCTGGGGAACATGGACTTCCAAGGATAACGGACAAGGGCAACTGAACATCCCAGTGTTTTTAAGCAGGGGGGTTGAAAAATAATACACAAAGCTTACTTCAAAGTATTCAGCATGGACTCCCTAAAAGGCCTTATTATTAGAGGACTATTTAGGATAATGAGAGAGAGAGAGAGAGAGAGAGAGAGAGAGAGAGAGAGAGAGAGAGAG
>CAIGQV010019070.1:9988387-10049913 GCA_903798115.1 Danio jaintianensis | reverse complement strand
GAGAGAGAGAGAGAGAGAGAGAGAGAGAGAGAGAGAGAGAGAGAGAGTGAGGTTGATAATAGGCCTTGTGAGGTAGCATTAACCATATAGCAAATTAAAAGCTTTTCAAAGATCGTCTCTATGAATATATGACAATAAAAGCTGGCATACAGACGATAGCTTTGACATTTTGAGTGGGGAACATTTCTGGGAAAATGTGATGTCAGTTTTAATGGTGAAAGGAAAAAAGAAAAAAAAAACCAAACAAACAGAAAGGGTACCTACCGTCTGATCCAATAACAAGCTGTTATATACATCCAGCAGAAGAAAGAACTGCAGCATCACATAGGCTTGCATCACAGGGGACCAAGCTGGATCGTGAGGTTTTTCCTCTCCTGTAATCTGGTTGGAGAAAGATTTTGCAAAGTGAAAAAAGAGCAAAAACAAATCTACAGCTATTTAATTCATCTAGTACCACTGTCATTTGTACCACAATCATTTGAATATCTTTTTTTTGGGTTAGGGCTAGAAATGATTACTATAAGGGGAAGGTTTAGATGTTAATAAAAAAAACAATAGATTGGACTCGCACATTAAGTAAATCTAAAGCCCCAGGAGGTTTTTACAGCCCACTTGGAGCTCAAGTCCCACCCATTTGAAGCTGACCTGCACATTTGGAGCAAGCTTCGACATCTGTTTATACCCAACCCATCTAGCTTGCTGATTTTTTTCAACATAAAGACGCTTTTCAGATTGTTTTACATGGTTTCTAGATATTCCAGGTTGGGTTTTTAATCGGTCAAGTGTAGCATTGATTGTTGATCAAAGACATTAGACTAACTTCGCTGAAAGTTCAACTTGTTTAGGAGTACTGCAGCTTGGAAGAGCAATAAACAAGCAACAATGCTCAACAAAACAGCATAACAACGGTACTGTAATTGTGACGATACATGTTTTTAACAGAAAGAGGCAGTTGGATCAATAATCAGTTACAATTTGTTTAATTGGAGCTATTAATTAGATTATTGAATTAGGTCCAATATGATCTACATCAGGGGTGTCAAACTCAGTTCCTGGAGGGAAAAATAGCCCTGCACAGTTTAGTTCCAACCCTGCTCCGACACACTCACCTGTAGGTTTCAAACAAGCCTGAAGGACTCGATTAGTTTGATTAGGTGTGTTTAATTAGGGTTGGAACTAAACTGTGCAAAGCTGCAGCCCTCCAGGAACACCCCTGATCTACTTTGGCGATTGAGCATCAATTTATAACATGGTTGGAGCATTTTAAACCAGCAAAAAATATTTAACAAATGTTTGTTTGTTTTTTTCAACATGAAATGGCCAAGCCAAAATTGTATAACTACATAACTATCCCACTAAAACAGTTCAGGACTAAATTTGAGCAATCCAATACTTCCTCATAAAATTACAGCATATTACAAAATTGCATCACTGTTTGGATACCATCCTAAAATAACTCTGCTGCATACATCAATTTGTTTTGAGCATGAATCACAGAGAATTTTGGTCACTGTTGATTTCCTAAGAAGTCCCGAGTCCGTCTAGGCTGCAGACACGTGTGGGTTTCCCTCACACCAGCACCCTGGAGTCTGCTTCTGCTTTCCCTCAGAAATCAACACATCCTCCTCTCCTCCACTGCGCAGGAGAAACAACAGGCACACCCCGCTCTGCATCACCGAGGCCCTTTCAAGATATTTCTGTCAAATTCCTGCTCTCTCCACATGTTTAGGATCACCAGGGCCCACTTTGAGGTGGCTTTAATTGTAACATGGTGAGAGCGGCAGAAAGAGAGAGAGAATGACCGAGTGTGAAACTGCGTTTGGAAGTAGTCAGACGTGTTTCAAAGCAAACCGCTGCTCTCCTGATGAGAAGACTTCAAAACCTTGTTGCGGGCCTGCTGTTTGATCGGGCCCAAAAAAAGCTTGCCTTTTTAAAGACGAGTGAAAATGAGCCTATTGTGCTTGCGGCCCACAAAGGCGGTTAAGATTCATTTGGCGATGGTACAGTCTTGTAAAGCCTGTCTGAAACGTGAGTCTGTTTTTATGTGAGAACTCAGGGAGTCATTTGCAAGACCTTTTTTTACTGTTGCAAAAACGGCAGGTGGTAAACGACAAGTAAGCCAAGGAACAACGGAGTTTACAATTTTAAAGGTGAAGGTGATAAATTCTGGACCGCTAATGGAAATTGAACTACTGAAACAGTTTCCAAATATTTTTACTGAGTACTAACTCTATTTTTCATTGCTTTTACTGTACATTTACATATACTCATTTAGCAGACGCTCTTATCCAAAGCGACTTACAAGTGCGGATAAAAGAAGCACTTAAAATCATCAGAGAGCAGAGGAATATAAGTGCTATGACAAGTCATTCATTCATGTTCCTTCAGCTTAGTCCCTTATTTATCAGGGGTCGCCACAGCAGAATGAACCGCCAACTATTCCAGCATATGTTTTACGCAGCGTATGCCCTTCCAGCCGCAACCCAGTACTGGGAAACACCCATACACTCTCACACACGCACTCATACACTACAGCCAATTTAATTCAATTCAATTCATCTTTATTTCTATAGCGCTTTTACAATGTAGATTGTGTCAAAGCAGCTTCACATAGAAGATTATAGTGAATTGGAATGGTGTCCGTTCAGTTTTTAGAGTTTAAGTTCAGTTCAGTGTGGTTTAATTTTCACTGCTGAGAGTCCAAACACTGAAGAGCAAATCCATCGATGCGCAGCTCTACAGGTCCCGAACCATGCAAGCCAGTGGCGACAGCGGCGAGGAACGAACTTCACCAATTTGCGAAAGTGAAGGAAAAAAAAAAAACCTCGAGAGAAACCAGGCTCAGTAGGGCACGACCATTTCTCCTATGGCCAAGCGTCTTGTGCAGAGCTGCAGTCTAGGCGCCGGAGGCTGGTGAACGCTGGACGACAGAGAAGACTCGTCTTTCACTGGGGTCCCACTGGAATCAGTCCTTTTCTCTCCACTCCTCCATGACCACCACAGCAGCTCCTCAGGATACGGCCTGGTCTTGGATTATGGAAACCTTGGGGTCATCTCTTCACAGGTCTTGGTTTGCATTAGTGGCACTGCATAGTCTCTGGGGGCCTCGGGATGAGTATCCCCAGGTGGAAATAGAGAATAAAGAGAATAATTAGCGTAGCTGCTGTTCATAGTGTATATAAACGAGATGCAAAAACCTGCGTGGAGCAGATTCATGCATCATACCGTTATGCAATGCATTGAGTGTATGCTTTACTAAAAAGATAGGTCTTTAATCTAGTTTTGAACTGAGAGAGTGTGTCTGAGCCTCGAACATTATCAGGAAGGCTATTCCAGAGTTTAGGAGCCATAAATGAAAAGGCTCGACCACCTTTACTCGACTTTGCTATTCTAGGTACTACCAGCAGCCCTGAGTTTTGAGATCTTAAAGAGCGGGTTGGATTGTAGCGAGACAGAAGGTCGGTTAGATAAACAGGTGCTAGATTATTTAAAGCTTTATAGGTAAGAAGCAATATTTTATAATCAATACGGAACTTAACAGGCAGCCAGTGTAAGGAAGATAAAATTGGGGTGATATGATCATATTTTCTAGACCTGGTAAGAACTCTGGCAGCTGCATTTTGTACTAACTGAAGTTTATTAATAGAGGATGCTGGGCAACCAACGAACAGAGCATTACAGTAATCCAGCCTAGAAGTCATGAAAGCATGAACTAGTTTTTCTGCATCTGAGATGGATAGCATACTTCGTAACTTAGCGATATTTCTCAGATGAAAGAAGGCTGTTTTTGTGACATGGGAGATATGATTTTCAAAGGTTAAATTGCTGTCTAGTATAACACCCAGATCTTTTACAGTAGAGCTAAAGCTAACTTTGTGTCCCTCTAATTGCAGGTCGAGTTGTGAGATCTGCTGCGTACAGGATTTAGGCCCAATAAGTAATAATTCTGTTTTGTCTGAATTTAAGAGAAGGAAATTGTTGGTCATCCAGTCTTTAACATCTTTAATACATTCAGTTAGCTTAGACAGTTCAGACGTCTCATCAGGTTTTGTTGAAATATATAATTGAGTATCATCTGCATAGCAGTGAAAGCTGATCCCGTGTCTTCTTATAATGTCCCCCAGGGGTAGCATGTATATTGTAAACAGCAAAGGGCCTAAAACTGATCCTTGAGGCACCCCATACTGTACTGGCCTGACCTGAGAAAGCTGTCCATTTATATTAACAAACTGGTAACGGTCAGTTAAGTATGACTTAAACCATTGTAGAGCCTGTCCCCGGACACCTGTAGAATTTAAGCGATCTATGAGGATATTGTGGTCGATGGTGTCAAATGCAGCACTGAGATCTAGTAAAACTAATAATTTAGTTTATTCAATTCACTTATACGCATGTCTTTGGACTGTGGGGGAAAACGGAGCACCCAGAGGAAACCCACGAGAACACGGGGAGAACATGCAAACTCCACACAGAAATGACAACTGACCCAGCCGGGACTCGAACCAGCGACCTTATTGCTGTGAGCCGACAGTGCCAACCACTGAGCCACCATGACAAGTCTAAGTTATTTATTAAAAGAGTGTGTGTCCTACTGTACAGGTAGTTTGTCAAACCCACTCACTTTTGTGGAGCACACTCAGAATTGCACAATGTTTTCAAAAAAGTATGGGGTGTTTATAAGAAGGTGTCTAGTGTATATGGGGAGGAACGAGTCAACTACAGGTGGTTTATCAAGCCCACTCACCTGCATAAACACACTAAGAATTGCAAGATGTTTTTCCAGAAACATAGAGTGTTGATCACAACGTGCCTGGTGCATATGGAGAGGGGAGAGTGTGTTCTACAGGTGGTTTGCCATTGGTTGAAAAATTAACAGCCCCGCCCCCAACTCATAATATTGATCTATTGGTTGTGTGGTTTATGTTGTTTGGAAGCGTTTGGAAGACTTAGAGGTATATAAAAGGTTTGGGGATACTGTTTTTCCACCATGGTCAATAAAATTAAGGTCCTTTTAACAGTTTGGGATTGGTAAGACTTTTGGTTTTGAAACTCTTTAATTCTCTTTTTTATCACAATAATAATGAAATAACTATTAATAATCTTAAATTACACCTATACCTATAAATGACATGCGCTTTCTGTTGTCGTGTATTTTAAAATGTAATTGATTTCTCTGATGGAAAATCTGCATTTGTGGAAGCCATTATTGGAGTCTTTAGTGTCTCGTGATCTTTCATAAATAATGTTAATATACTGATATGTTTGTGTAATCTGTGATAATTTCTTAGAAAGAAAGACCCCTGATTTTTGTCTACATTATGAAGTGTGTGAATTAAATACACATTTGTAGCATATCACCTATTAATCATGTATCCTTAAAAAAAATATATAGCATTTTTAAAAATGTTTTATTAGAAAGTAAAATGAATTTGCAATTGATTTCCAAATAACCCATAACTCTGCTGTCAACCTGCATGCATTTTAGATGCAGTTGGTGTGTCCACATCTATACTGCTACAGTATTTAGCATTCAATATTTTTTCTGCCACAGGTATTTACATACATTTTTGCAGCTTTGATTTATAAAATTATATGGAAATGCATCATGATACTACTTGGTGTCCTGATACTTCAGCTGGTAAAGTAACATAAAATATGATATCCTGATATAGTGAAGTAGAAATAAAAAATAAAAACCTATTTTCCACCTGAGGTATATCACCGATGTCTCCCAGTCTTGGTTTTCCTGGAGTCCAGCCTGGCCCTTTCCAAATGACTGACAGCTTATTTGAAATCCCTTCAGCTTCCCAGAACCTCTGCCACAGGTACGGATAATAAAGGAACTTGAGAGGAAAAAGAAAAAGAAGAATGAGGGTATATATCATACATAGCACATGCAGCAATTATACTAAGCGACCACTTTAATTCTGCTTTTCACTCAACTATGACATGAAATTATACATTTTATTCCTTTTTTATCTCCAAGATTTTTTTGAAAACCAGTTTATATTTCACAGTAAGATAAACATTATTCTTATTCACTTGATTCATCATCATCTAAATGCGTTTTGTCACACACATCAGATATTTCTTACTTGGGACCGCCACAGGAGAGCACCGAAAAAATAATCAAACACAACCTCCATTTGGTTTTGCAGGACTCTTTCAGCTCTCCTGAGCCGCGTGTTTAAAGTGCAGTAATAATGTTATGGTTACAGCATGGCTTTTCCACGAGAACCGTAATGTGAGGAGAAGAAGAGCTCCATTGACTCTGCTCAGATATTTACATCGCTAAAATTAGGTCGCTCTGATACACTAGAGCCCATTATGTGAAACCCAATTCACTTGCAATGTTGATGTTTTCGCCAGTCAAAGGTCTTGATGGAATAAAACGGCAAATTAATCGAATCTGCTTATTTATGAATGATGTAAACTTTGCTTACATCAAGTGATCGCTGAGCACATGTACAGTATGTTACAATAATACCATAGTATAAAAATTAAACCCAAACTATGGCAGTTTTACTGTTAATATATTACTTTTTTCTCTCTATATATATATATATTTTTTTTTTCTTTCAATAAAAACTTCTCGCAATTGTAATTTTTTTGCAATTATGAGTTAATGTCTTGCAATTGTGACTTTTTGTATGAGATTTAAACTCACAATTCTTACAGACAAAAATCAGAAGTGCAAACAATACATTAGAAACATAGATTTTTCTCACCGTTTTGAGTTTATGACTTCCAATAAATGCTTTATTATTTTGCTTGCAATAAATACTTTATATTGTAATTGTAATTTTATTTTTAATAATAATTAGTTAATTAGTTATTAGTTAATAATTAATAGATACATTTTTATTATAGATATAAAGCACAATTTTGGGAAAAAAATAACACTAAGATATAAAATTGCAATTGCAAAAAGTCAGTATTTTGAGATTAAAAGTCACAATTATATATTTTTTATTTGGATTTTGTGGATTTAAAAACTTCATTAAAAATAACTAACAAACAGGGCACTTTTATTCCTCTGAGAAATTTCAAAATAGATCAGTAATAATTTAGGAAAAAATATCAGTCAAGAATATTAATGTAATGTAAAGTTCAAATAATATTAAAATAATATTCATATCACATACATTTGTAAAACAAAAATAAATTTATTACTAAACATAATACCAAAAAGTTAATTAAAAGTGCATTATTAGCCTTTTTCTTTTATCCTTATTAATTAATTTATTTGTTTATTTGTTTGTTTTTCTTCCTAAATGTATGATTTGAAGTATTTAATCTTAGACATTCTGTAATAAGATTTGCATTGTGTTGCTGCATTTATTTTATAAATATTAAAATAAAAATATAAATATTTTTTACCAACCTCGACTGACCAAATTTCAAATGTGCCGATTGGGTGCGTGAGTCCATAGATAACTTTATCACTTTCAGGAGCGAATGTACCTAAAACAGAAAGCAACAGAGAAGAACAGAGAACAGATACTGTAAGTCACAATTAACATAAAAGTGCATTTTAGATTATTTGTTCTGCAACAAGTTATAAATAACACTACTACTTTAAGCTTTGGCCTTTTTTATTTTTTTTACTACAAACAGTAGAAAGAAGACATGAAAGAGATGAGTGTGCTGCACTGAATCCATTGAACAGGCTTATTTTCATTCATTTTCATATGAAAATTTTTGGCAAAAAGCACACAGAAACTTACCAAACATCCTGTCCCATATGATCAGAACTCCTGCATAATTCTTGTCAATGCAATATGGATTTCGCCCTGTGAGTGCATGGTCAAAGAATAACAATTTACTGCAACGATAGCCCTTATTACAGCATCACTGTATTTTTATAAGGGTATAGACAGTGTTACTTTTGTCACATGATAAGAAAATCTTACTGACCTATCACTAAACAAAATTTTCTTCACTTTTTACCCACAAAGATAACAGACACCCGTGCAAATCTACTTTCAAAGGGTAATGATGCTTACCGTGGTGAACTCTGTGGTGGCTGGGAGTATTTAGGATCCATTCCAGAGGTCCAAGATCTTTGACCAGCTATTGATAGAAACATTTTTTTTCAAGGTCACAGATAATATTCTTATAAAGCTACAAATCAGGATGCAAAACACCATAAAATATCATAAAACTTGTCCATGTGACATAAACATTGTATTTCATGTCTTCTGAAGTCATATGATTACATGAGGAACATGCAGGAACATGAATGTTGTTCCTTTACAACCTTAAACTGAATCAGTTGTTTTACAAAACAACAAGATTAGTTTTACAAAACTAATCAAAACCAAAGTTTAACTTACTATTGCTAGTTTAATTTGCATCTGTTTCTCACACAAAGCCACTTAAGGGTACTTTCATGGCTTTTTGTTTTACTTTAATGCCTGCAATATGACAGTAATGTGATATTAAAAGTAACATTTTTTAAGCAATGACAGAATTTTCTTGTCTTTTTTCACTAATAGCTATCACTAGGGCTGTAACTGTACACACACAAAAAAAGATTTGGTAGGTACCTTGCTTTTTAAGTGTTGTTTGGTGAAAATGAAATTGCTTCCTTTTATTATTATTATTTTTTAAATAATGGTTTCTGAAAAAATTGTGATTGTCTTTAAATAAATGTAAGTATTAAAATTAATTGAAGACCTAAAAAAAAATCAGCTAATGCCTAAACTATAGAGGAAATTCAATTACTTGTAGTGTTGTCATGATACTGGAATTCGATACCAATTGGTAATGAAATTTAAAAAACGTAAATTTCCTGCTAAAATTTGAGCGCTTTCTTAAACAGTGCTGATTTGCCATTGTGTTCACATGCTCAACAGAAATGACTGTGATTGGCCGTGAAGGTCATCAGTTCACCGAACTCACTGCTGTTTACTGAGTGTAACCACAGATACAGGGATTTCAATCATTCAGTCAGGAAAGCTTTCAAAGCATGTGTCCGTGACTGAAATGCGACCTCTGGTGGACAGAAGCAGCCTGAGTTCCACATTAGGTGATTATTAATTAGCAAATAATATAAATATTACGAACGTAAACATTAGGTGAGCAAGTTACATAGTAACCCAGTGTCCTAACAACATGCTACGTGACGAGATTTGCAACAATAAGCAATTTGGCTGTTTGCACCAGACGCAGCATGACAGAAATTTAAACACAGCCATTCAGAAGCACATAATGGTACACTTATTGCATTCCAACAAAATGGTAAGGTTTACAACCTAATTAATACATATTAAACCTCTTTAACATTATTAAATGTACATGCTGAATCACTGCTATGTTGGTGTCGTCAATTTGGCAATCTAGTTCAACCACTGGGTGTCAAACTTACATACTGCACCTTTAAGGCAACTGGCTTACTCACTTTTACTCAAAACTAATTGCTTTCAACAGTGTGTAAGAGATGACAGAATTTTCATTTTTGATAAACCATCTCTTTAACCTCACTAATTTCCTTTCATGACCAAAATGGCAACAGCAACACATTGTTCCCTATATACAGCGCTCCATGTACGCCACAGACAAAACAGCAAAAGACAAATGATCGTGGGTTAGCCCATTGTCCTCTTTTGACATTTTTCATATGGACAGGCAGACCGAATCTTAATATTAGTCTTACATACAGCATGTGATTAATTCTCCCTATTGAGTGGCTTGTCTTTATCTTGGCTTAAAGCGCTGAAGAAATGTGCTCTTCGGGGGATCGTGGAACCTTGACTGGTTCAGATGTACGCAAATGTACTTGGAGACATCATTAATACACAGTGTTTTCTTATCTGATGAGCTCGGTCAAAAAACTCGGCTAACTACGGAAAGAGAAAGGTGGCCAAATTTCCAAATGGAAAGAACAATATTTATAGATTGGAAGTAAAACAAACATTACATTGGATTAGAAGGAGCATAAAGAAGCCAATTGGTCTGACAACACACACACTCACACACGTTTGAGTGTCATTTCACTGCTTTATGGTGAGTTACATGCATGAATACACACTCTTGCCTTATTTCACCAGGATATAAACATCAATTTCAGCTTGATGAGGCATATATTGCAGGTGTTAGTGCCGACCATGAGGTTTTTTATTTTTTACTTGAGTGTTTGACTTCTGACGTCTGCAAAATGGGAAAAGCTCAGCATAAGTGAGCACCGTATTTCAGTCAGCCACTATTTCCATGTAACGAGAGATCTGGCAACAGCTGAATTTTATCTTAAAAGAAAAGAGCTCTCTCACAACTCGACTCGTGCTCTAATGTTGGATGAGGACGCCAATAAATTACATGACATCAAAAAAAAAGCCCATAAAGGGGGCATAAATTATACCCTTCAGAAAATTGGAGACGTGAAGACTGTTTTCACTAATAGAGCTCTACAAGATGGAAGTGATTCCAAATCCATTTCCCAAATGATCTCTGAATGTAAAGCCGAAACTGGGCCCATTTAAAAGGCAAACGTAAAGCTTCTGTTCGGAGTATTTCATAACATCTCAAAATCTCATTACTTATGATTGAGTGTGGTATTCAGAACCACAGAACGGGCAGAAACTGCAAACCTACAAATAGTCAGAGAGAAACTAAGCTGGTGTTTTTAGGAGCAAGAATGGTGAAAGAAATGTGCTACTAAAGGATTTTAAAGAAAAAAATACAGAGCCAGGGTGGCACGGTGGCTCAGTGGTTAGCACTGCTGCCTCACAGCAAGAAGGTCGCTGGTTCAAGTCCCGGCTGGGCCAGGAGACGCTTCTGTATGGAGTTTGCATGTTCTCCCCATGTTCGCGTGGGTTTCCTCCGGGTGATCCGGTTTCCCCCACCTCCCAAAGACATGCGCTATAAGTGAATTGAATAAACTAAATTGGCCGTAGTGTATGAGTGTGTGTGAATGTGAGAGTGTATGGGTGTTTCCCAATACTGGGTTGCACTGGAAGGGTAGCCGTTGTGTAAAACATATGCTGGAATACTTGTCGGTTCATTCCGCTGTGGCGACCACTGAAATAGAGACTAAGTCAAAGGAAAATGAATGAATGAATGAATGAATGAATGAATACAGAGCCAGATTTGCTAAACGGGACAGATTAGCACATGCTCACAATCCCCAGCATGTGTGTCATTGATTATATTATATATATTATATAAAACAGCAGTTATATAAAACAGCAGTTAAAAAGGTATCTAGTCATAGTGACGTTGATATGTTTACACAAGCTCTGCAATTTATTGCTGATGCACCAGATTTTCAGCCGCTGAAAATGATTGGCTTTCACACCGGATGTGGAAAATGCTGCGCTTTAATTCTGCTATATGAAACCCATTCATTTCAGTATCTTGCACTGTACAAGGGTGTTTTGTTGCAACAAAGTGTAAAAGTAGCAGAATACACCGTCGACCAGCTTGTGCATAGTTTAAAAATGTTTAAAAGCATAAAAGCATTTTCGGTTTCGGTTTTCACCAAACAGATTCATTTCAGCTCACAATTTGTGTCATGTTTACAAATGAGATCATTATTAAAATTACACTGTTATGATTATATTCTTTTATACTTTAAAATAAAACTGACTACATACATCTGGCTATGTCAGACTATATTTTGTAAAAAGAGATCACTTTAAAATTTGAGTAAACACATTGTAACTTGAAACTTTTAAGCAGCTTGAACTCGCTCTTGGAAGTGTGTATAAACAACCCATTTTTTCCCCCCTGGAAAAAGTATCTCAAGTCCTTAACATAAAAAAATTTTGACATAAATTCATAGAAAACCTATAAAGTCTCTTTTTGTACATTTCATTACAAGCTGTTCAAATACAAGCAGTACATCTGTTATTTAAGAATAAACATTTTACATTAAGCCCCCTTTAAAGAACATAGGAGAGGCCAGGTAATTTCATAAATCCTGTGAATCTTAACAGTATTTTTTTTACCCCCAAAATACTACTAAAACAAATCCCACAATACCTCAGTATGAATCCAGAACTGGTACAGCAGGTTGAACTGTATGTGCACCGCGAATACTGACGGAGGAATCATCAGCGCCAATGGAGAGTAAAATATCTGATAAAACACATCAAATATTATCACGTCATAACAGATCATTAGCTACCAGCTTGAGCTCATTAACTAACAACTGTTATATGATCAACCATGTATCGTGGCAAAAATGATCATAAATGAATGAGACAGACGCAGGTGCTTCATACCCATGAGGAAAGCTGCTGTGTGACAGACTGGCGCAGAGCTGTCGACAGATTGTAGTATTCAGAACTGTGATGAACCTGATGGCCCGCCCAGAGGATGTTCAACTCTGAAACCACAAGATGAATGTGAGATTTTATTCAGTTTTGATATAAAGCAACACTTGCAAACGCTCCACATTTGACCTGTGCCGGACCTAGTTTTATCTTTTGCTCTTTCTGGACATACTAAACTATTTTATTTACTATTTTACCTACTTTATTTCAGGGCTGTAACCAATATAGTGACTGAGTAGGGGACAAGATTATTGCAGTAATTAGTTGGTGCATTAATTAATTATGCACTTAATCAATTTGCTTAATTATGAAATTGAAATGATTGAAATGGCCATTAAAAGGTTAAATGTTTAGGCCGGTGTGCCTCTGTCAGTCAAATAGCACTCATCAGTGCCTAAATGACTGAGGTACTTTTCTTCGTATATTACATATTCTTTATAACATTTCCTTAAGTTCATAAAACATTTACTGCACCTCAAATTTAGATGGAGAGAGTGCTATTAAAAAAATTAAAGAGAGCCATTTTCAGACCACTCATTTATTTTTAGGAATGTGTTAATATATGTCTGCATCTTCAATCTTAGTAAAATAAAATAAAATAAAATAAAATAAAATAAAATAAAATAAAATAAAATAAAATAAAATAAAATAAAATAAAATAAAATAAAATTCTTAAAATTGTCTTAAAAAAAAAAGAAAAGAAAGAAAAAACACCCCTAAGTCTTCATTACATTCTGTTCCCTTAAAACAGCTCAGTTTCCTCCTTCGGCGAAAGTCTATGCGATTGATTTAACAAGCGCCACTAATGAGGTTGCAAACACTGTCAACTCTCTTTAGAATTTTTCTCTGAGATAGTGGCTAAGGCCTTGTGCAAGTGTGAGGTCGATCAAATCTAAGAGCTGGTGAAGTTCCCGGTGAAACGCTGTGATCCAGCTGAAAAAACAGAGCGTGGTGAGAGCAGAAGAAGGAAACCGTGCTCTCTGCCAGTGAGGCTCTGTTGAGATGCTGGACTCACCAGGCAGAGCAGTCAAAGCTCTCCACTGAGAAAACAACATCAACCAGTCCACTTAATCCAGATAACAGGACCAGGAGGAGACGTTGTCAGCTTTTACTGCCTGCGCCTTTTCAATGCATTATAAAAGCAACTGAATTTTTAGGTGCATTTCATAAGATGCAAAGTATAAAACCTTAAATGAGATAATTGAAAAAAAAAATGGGGCAGCACGATAGCTCAGTGGTTAGCAACACTCACAGCAAGAAGGTTGGTGGTTCATTCCACTGTGGTGATAAATCAGGGACTAAGCTGAAGGACAGTGTGTAAAAAAAATCTAAATCAATGATTTTGAAAACATTAATCAAAATGGTGGTTACATGGTGGTAAATTATATGACAAACCTATTTTAACTTTTCAGCCAATTTTTCAAGTTTTTACTGACTTTGCAAAAAAGGTGAGCCGTTCTTAAGAAACTGAAAACCGGGTTATCCAGCCAAAGAGACACTTTCAGTCATAGAAAGGGAATTAAAATGGTCATTCAAAATCTGCGATTTCTGAATATTGAATCTTTCTGAATATTGAACTCATTCAAATGCACTAAAAAGACTGGTTGTCCATTGAAGACAAAAAGAAGGCAAACAGTTCAACGGTGAAGCTGGAATTGCTTTAACTGGGTATCTATCTGAATACAGACTCTAAACATTTAAGAGAATCAAAAATTCACAAGTTTTGTTCCTCACCACTGGCTTGCTTGGTTTAGGAGTGTGGAGCTGCGCATCGGTGGAGTTGCTATTCTGTGTTTGGGCTTTCAGCGGTAACATTTACATTACACTGAACTGAACTAAAGTGAACTTTAGCTGCAATCTACTAGTAATCTAGTGCTTCATCTATGTTAAGCTGCTTTGACAGAATCTACATTGTAAAAAGCGCTAGAAATAAAGATGCATTGAATTGAATTGAAAAAAATGCTAGAAAAACCTTTCCTAAGGAGCTAAGGAGCTGTTGTGAGAACAACTGGCTAAAACTGCCAATGGGAATTGTAACTAAAACAGCACTGTTAATAATTTCCTGTAGAATCTACAGTAACTTACTGGCAGCAATTCACCAGTAACCTACTGTAAATCAATTACAGCAAAAAAACCGTATTTACATTTGCAGCACCCTTTATCTTGCAGTTTATGTAATTACAGTATTGTATATCTTTAATGCAAAATATAATTTTCACAATGCAACTTTAAAATACAGTAACATACCACATAACTGTCCTACAGTAAAATGGAGTTCATATTACAGTTAAATACTGTGTAATTTACAAAAATCATTAACAAAGAGTGCTCTGATACAGTTGCATCTGCTTGTAAAACAACATGCATAAAATAATTATGCAGTTCAGCTTTAATTTAAAACTTCAAATGAAGTATTGCAAGAGAGCGAATACTTCTTTGTTATAAATGACACTCTTTAGAGCTTCCTGCTTTGAATGAAGAGATAAAATCTGAGTTTTTTTTCTTAAAACACACCCGCTGAGCTCCAGTCTTTGCTTGAGAGTGTGTGAGCCCATGCTTTCACCTCCTACTGCCGAGCAGCGTAAGATTGATGTGAAGTGTCACCGGTAGGAAGTATGTTCAGCTAGGCCTCATTGCAATCCATGTCCTCGTGCGCCGGCCTCCGCTGGAAGCCGCATAGTTTGGCAGGCAGAATTCAGAGGGGAAGAGCTTTAATGATGAGAACCTATGCCACAGAAAAGACTTTCCCATCATGCCTGAAGACCAAGGTCTGGTCAGACACAGAGTTCCTGTTCTTTTCTCAAGAACAGCAGCCATAAACAGGGTTAGTTGCGGAGAATCAGAGTGTGCTATAAATTGACAGATAAAAGCAACAGTTTGGTCTAAACACTCAAAGAGAGATATCATAAAACCATATACTGAAACTTTTTTTGTGTTAGGACATGTTGTTAGCTAGCCAGTGAGTTTGCCTGTTAGTTCATGATTGATTGATTTATTGGTTGAGCAATTAGTCCAATAATAAAATGTAGTTAACTCTCAGCTGCAAACATAATTTGTTACAGTGTTAATTTCCTCAATTCAAATAAGGATGAAAAATGTCTGTTACCTATAGCCTGAAACAGAAACATGACAGGTCCTGTGTGCTAGCAATGTGACTGAAAGCTATCAGTGTGCACGCTCTCTTCTGTTGGAGTGGGCGGATCGATCTTAAAGTATCGATATTTTCGATACTGGCAATGTATCAAAAGGATTGGTCCTTAAATAGAAGTATCGATCTTTTCTATGTTTTTTCTTATAATGAGTGATCACTGATTTTAGAATATCTTAATAATAGTAATAATGATAGCACGACAGAGTATGTAAATATTTACTTAAATAGGAACAGGAATGGAAACTATAATATTCTTCCGCTGTATCTCTTTGCTCACAGACACACACTTTCAAAGCACACACACATCCAGCGCAGGTTTTTAACTTAACGCAGCGCAGGCTGCGGTCATCATGACTGAACAAAAAAGAAGCATAATCTGGAGTTATTTTGCTCCAGTTAATGACGAGGCTTCATGTGACACAAAACAGTACACCACTGATCAGTCAAACAAAAACAGGCTAAAGAAAAGGAGTCAACAGTCATTTCTCATAAAAAAAAAAAAACATTAAAGAGGAGAAAAGTAGTTTTTTTTTTTTTTTAAAGGTTGTTATGGGTTTTTGAAAATGACCTTCGATGCAATGTGTAACACAGCTCTAAGTGAAGTGAAATATCCAGCTAAGGCTTAAATCTGAAAGTGCACCGTGTTTAAAACTATTGATTCATCTATAAAAGAGTCCACTCATAGTGGTTCGAATGAATCGCCGTGGTAACGAGTCTTTAGCCGTGCCGTCGATACGTGTCTTGAAATACTTAGTATCGGATCGGAAAGAAAATAAGTAACGCCCATTCCTACTGATCTGCTCTTCTAATGAAAGAACAGTGCACTATTGTTGATGGAAAAAGACAATACTAAAATTTTGTCAAAAAGATAAAAACTAACCAACATTATTTTGTTGTAATCCACTTCATTGCTCTGTTCATTCATTATGAGTGGATTAAAGCACCAGCATTCAGTCACGTTACTGGTGAAGCAGACCTGTCAACATACTTTTCGCATTAAAACCTTTTGTTGACAAAATTAACACTGATTTTTACTTACTAATTGGCTAATGTGAAGAATAAATGAGTAATTATTTGATATAAAGTTGTGGAAAACATCGATATAGCATAGTACTGGGATATTTTCTGCAGCAATATTATATCAAAATATCACCAACATTTTATTATACCATTTGGTTGAATATTAAAATCAATGACTTTAAAGTCCACTAAATAGTGTTGTTGAGTACAGCTTGCAGTAAGTTAGTAAAATAAAGATGTCTGCATTGTAGAAAGGTGCGCAACATTTATGATAGGTTTTCATTAAAGAGTAGGTCAGGTTTTTTATTTATAATTGCACTTTGGACTGCGGCTATACAACTGAAGTGAGATATACAAGCTGAGAAATATGTCTATTCAGTTAAAACAGATGTTGTGGTGACATAATTAGATTTAATTAGAATAAGATTTAATAAACTACTCTGTGTCACAGAATATCACAACATATTCAAAACCACATTAATAATATACAAATAATAAAATAATATATAAATGAATAAATTCAATCTTTTTTTTAATTTAAATTATATTTCAAATATATTAATTTCACTAAAAGGCTCGTAAACTCATGAATAATACTACCATACGTAGATTTGCTATATTTCTGATTCACTAAAAAAGAATCAGTTCAAAGGAGTCATTTGCTCTTGAATCAGACCACATTGGCCATGATGGTATTGGTGCTTTCCGCCTGAAAGGATAACACACATTTATTTTCTAATATTATTCTCTATGCAAATTAATGAATGAGTTTAAGAAAAAATTTTATGCAACACAGGTTCAGGAACTATTGTACTTGAAGTAGTTCTTATCTATAAACTCTGTTGCAAAGTACAGACATAGAAAGGTACAAACTTACATAAAATTACCATCAAATTACATATGTAACAGTATGAACAGGGCAAGAAGCCTTCAGTCCACACAATCCCTATAAAATGAAGGGTGAAACTAACAAGAAAACACACTGACACTGGCATTGTGCAGAATAAAATGCACTATGCTCTCTATTTGTGTATACGTTAATGTGTTTTTAATGTGCTAAAATGTAATTTTTTTTAAAAACCCATAAAGGACAGAGAGCACTTGGCAGTCCCATTCTATTAATCACACGCATTAAATTATGTCAACTATCATCTATCAAACCAATGCCCCCTCAAATCTAGCGCCACCCTGCATGATGCCACGAGCCTCTGCATGGCGAGAGACCGCATGCCATGTCACTCAGGTTATCAATGAACTGTGAACGTCTGGGCAGAGTGGACAAGCGAATGAGAGACGCCAACATAAACAGTCAGCTGAGGCAACCGAACCCATGTTTGTCACCACAATACTTCACAATGTCTTCGCTCACAGTCAAAACCGCTGCAGGAAACAACTGAAAAAGAGTGGTATATTGTGAATAACGCTGCACATGAATAATCATGGTTGATATTTGTGATTGTGAGTGTGATATTGCTATATATATTGTGATATTGATGTACAGTATTTAATCCTGACTTATATATTAGATAAAACATATATCGATGGGTTCAGACTCAGCACACCTGAAGAAACGATAAGTGCGTAGGAGAAAAATCATCATGTCAAAGTGTGCGAAAAGCACTCCTGACCTTCATCAGACAAATATGTGTATATATGACACATAACAGTGTTTTTGGACCAATCAAATGAGTTGAATGAATGCATTAACAACTCACTCATGCAGTGGCTGCATCTGACATCACTTTATGATGAGGTAGTTATTTTATATAATTAATTTGTGACTGTTAAAATTGTCTGTCGGATTTGCTAAATGTTTCTGATTTACTAAATGTAAAGGATGGTAGTCATTTGTTCTCGAGTCAGACTACACTGTTTGCACTTTATATACAGCCTGAATGGGCAATGCAAGAGAAATGCAATTTTTTCTAGCGATATTTGCTATACACTGACTTATTTTAATCTTAGAACCTTTAATCTGCACTGCAAATTTGGGTAAAATTTTTCATTGGTTTGCTGAATCGGGATTTTTCAAACCAGCTACAAGAAAGTCAAAAAATAAAAAATGATTAAAAAATAAATAAGAACTATTGAATTATTTATATAAAATTAATTAAAATAATAATAAAATGTGATTAAAATAATTAAAGACATTATAACAAAACAAATAATATTAATATATAATAGTACAATTTAATATACTAACAATGAATAATTACAAAATAATTAATAAGGATTTTATTAAGGGTTATCTTAATTGGTTAAGATTCAAATGATTACAGTAAACAAATATTAAACTAAAACAAACAATAAGTGAAGTTTATTTATAAACTAATTTCGAGAGGAGCTTGTGCTTATGATCGATAGCAGCTGGTCCCACATTAGCTAATGCATGATCCACCAATCAGATGACTCCTAAACCACTATAAATCACCAGAGTATCTTTCCTTAACCATCTTCGTCTTGAAGAATCCCCCCCTTCCACCCCTACTCCTCCCCCTTCCTCGACAGGGCAACACGGAGGCCCAGTGGTTAGCTCTGATGCCTCACAGCAAGAATGTCACTTGCTCAAGCCTTTCCCTTGACAAGTTGACATTTCTGTGCGGAGTTTGCATGTTCTCCCCGTGTTCGCGTGGGTTTTCCCCGAGCTCTCCGGTTTCCTCCCACAGACCAAAAACATGTAACATAAGTAAATTGATCAATCAAATTGACACCATAGACGAGTGATTAATTCAGTAATTTTCTTCATAATTATTCATAATTTGAATTCACCTCTATCAAGCAGGGGAGTTCTCGAGACCTACCTGAGCTCAGAACTCCCCTCTCGCCCTGCAACGGGAGGGAGCCCTGGGCTCGAGGATCTCATGAGCTCAGGGCTCTCTCCCGGGACAGCATGCCAAACACGCTTTAATCAATCATCAGCTAAGGGCGAACTATTGAAATACAAATTCAATGAAAACGAATAACATTTTTTGATTGAAATTGAAATGTAAATAAAAAGTACATAAATACATTACTACGATAATAAACAAATATTATTTACAACAAACATAATTTACAAAATTATAAATATTATTAGAACATTTTCAGTCTCATATTAAAAATTATGCTTTTGTAACTACATCCCTTTAAATTTTAGTACAGGGTCCCTTGCATGAGAATGATCATATGTGGGGCCCAAAAGCATCTAAAATGCAGCGCTGCAAAATTTGCCCATTGAAAAGTTTTTTTTTTTTTTTTTACACATTTTGTGTTCATGTTTGTGTCAAATTTGAACGCAACACAACTCTTAAAATCTTTCAAGAGGGATTAACCCAAACTCCCCTGATCAGCAATGAATTCATTAAAATGCTCAACACTACAAAAACACGCTAACATAAATTTCATGAGCAGATTTAAATGCTATGCCACTGATTGGACTTTTTATTTCAGTTCCATCAGCTGTAATAGATTTACTTTAAATGCATATATTGGAGACAGACTCCTATCCTGAAGGACGAAATCTCCAACACAGAGAGACATGCCTCAGACTGCCTCGTCCAAAACACACACGCTCGCCTACAAACACAAGTGGCTGATTTGCTGGACATTGTTGATATTATTGCAGGGTCCCGGGGGCGCTCGTTTTGAGCCCTGGCTCCACATCCTGGCCGCTTCAATTCTTTTGTACGCCCTCCAACCTGCGCGGCCGGGGACTTCCAGAGGCAGGAGAAGATTTATGAAGCCCCTGTGGCCTGGGGTTAAACCCCGCTGCATTCCACCAAGAGGATTCCTTTTGAAAACAATAACATCCAGTCTCGGCCTCCTCTGGGATGGCCCGCAGCGCTGTTGACGTGATCTGTTTGTCTTGACAACTGCCGCCGTCTGCGTAAACGCTAAACGTGTGCCACTACTGTATCCTGAACCTGATATTGAGCGTTCGCATATGCAAACACATGTAAATATGTTAGATATGTTTCTTTATTTAACCAGGTAAAAAAAGAAGAAATTGATCGAGATCTCATTTACAACAGTGACCTGGCCAAGAGGTCTGCAGCACACGAATTTAAGAAAAATAATAATAATATAAAAACTTTAAGCAATACCAATTACAATGTTAAAAACACATTCTGTACACTGAGAAATGGATTGTTGTTGGTTGATGTACAGGATAGAACCGAATGATTTAATTGGTTCTATCTTTTATAATTTAACTGACTTTTATAATTGTACTGACACTATGCGGCTGTGGTGATGAATTGCATAGCGATTTTACTGTCTTTATTACAAACATGAACAGTTTTAAAAACGTTTTAAATTTGTAAAACTCATTCTTGAGGTGCAGATGATCACAGACAGCTGAACAGATCTTTTAATCTTAGTTGCTTTGCGCAAGTCCTGTCCTGTGGATTTGATCATACGTGTTACTATGGAGACATGTTAATACGAGTCTGTCAATCAATTCAGTGGGCAGGGAAACCGCACTCCTACGTCACGGTGCAGTGGGCCTCAGAATTGCAGGGATTTGGATCCTATTTTAACCTCAGAAAATTTAAAAAAAGGGACTTATTGTGTTTCTATCACTCCAATATGACTGTGGACACACTATTCCTAAACACAGTTCTGTCCAAACAGCTTCCAAAAGTTGATTTTCATCATAGATGCCCTTTAAGACAATACTCTGATTAAGAGTCTACCAGGTAAACAGTGATTTTTGATCACCTTAATCCGACTGAAGTCATAATCGAACTAAACAGAAATCGAATTAAGACATGTGGAGTATGCCTATTTTAGTCGCATTATTGAAGTGCAGTACAGACATGTAAACACCTTAATTAAACTATTACCATTTTGTAGTACTTTTTGCTACATTTTGTGACAGGACGCAAACACTGACAGCAGTTGTCAGGCATTTGATGACAAACCAAAGAGAATGGCTTCAAGCAAGAGAGCACATTTTTGGTGCAAGCCGGAAACTATGACTATATGTTCTTATCCAGTACCTCCGAGTTTGTCGGGGGCATGAATGAAAAGTTAGTGAATGAAATGGCGGAGGTGGCCTGTTGCTTGAGAATTGGTATTCTCTTTGCATGCATAGTGTGAGAAATTAAATGCAGTTGAATTTGTCGCAAATTTAAAAAAACAAAATGCCCAAAATCACATATGGTGCCATGATGAACACAAACTGTTGTTCGTGAAATGCCGGAGGAAACTAGTGTCGAATGCTAATTACGTTAACTGAACTATGTACTATAACATGTAAAACGAAAACATGAAAGGAACATTCAAAAAGCAACTCATGTAAACACCTTAATCATATCATTGTCTTATTTAGATTAAGGAAAATAATTAGAATATTGATGTCCATGTAAACATAGTCAATGACAGCTATAAAACGCTCCTTCTCAAATATAATGCTAGAGATCACAGTCATCACATTTGTGGAGTTTGTTCAAAACTTGAAGACGCTCTTCATGTTAATGAAAGTGATGTTAATTTGGACATTTTACTCAGCATCGCCTCAGCATCAATATCGCAACGTGCTCATCTGCAATAGTAACATCGCAGAATTGGCAATGTTGAGTTGGGATTATATAGTTTAGGCTTATATATATTATATTGGGATTATATAGCCACAGCTCAAAAATACATAAGATTTTTGAAGTTATTGCAGAATTTAACCATAATGGAGTAAAAGTTTATCATTTGCCCGTTTTTAAGCCCTAAGAAAGTATAAAGCATTCATTCCCAAGCTATTTTACCATTTATAACTTTAATATAAAATCATTTTATTGAACTATTTAAACAGTAAAGTCGTTGTAGTGTTATTCTATGTTAGATTTTTTTTCGATTTCTGTTCCTGAACACAATTTGATTGTCCTAAAAACCATAAAGCACTGTTTATTTCACTTTTATATTTGCTCTATTGCATTTATCTATGCGTGTAATTTGTTTATTACATTTCATGCATGATTTGCTCCCCTACAGAAACATCCCAATCAATCAAAATTAATACATTATTTCCAAATAGCGCTATTTAAGCCATCTGGTGAAATTGTATATACATGTATTGCAATATTCATTCATTCAATCATTCAGGCAGCACGGTGGCGCAGTGGGTAGCACAATCGCCTCACAGCAAGAGTTGGCGTTTCTGTGTGGAGTTTGCATGTTCTCCCCGTGCACTCCTCCGGGTGCTCCGGTTTCCCCCACAAGTCCAAAGACATGTGGTAAAGGTGAATTGGGTAAGCTAAATTGTCCATAGTGTATGTGTGTGAGTGGGTGTGTATGGATGTTTCCCAGTGGTGGGTTGCAGCTGGAAGGGCATCCACTGCGTAGAACGTATGCTGGATGAGTTGGCGGTTCATTCCGCTGTGGCGACCCCAGATTAATTAAGGGACTAAGCCGAAAAGAAAATGAATGAAATCATTCATTCATTCATTCATTCTTTCATTTTCCTTCAGCTTAGTCCCTTATTTATCAGGGGTCACCATAGTGGAATGAACCGCCAACTATTCCAGCATATGTTTTACGCAGCGGATGCCTGCTGCAACCCAGTACTGAGAAACACCTATACATTCTCACATTCACACACACACACTTAAACACTACGGCCAATTTAGTTCATCCAATTCACCTATACCGCATGTCTTTGGACAGTGGGGGGAAACGGAGTACCCAGAGGAAACCCACGCGAACACGGGGAGGACATGCAAACTCCACACAGAAATGCCAACTGGCCCAGCCGGGACTTAAACCAGAGACTTTCTTGCTGTGAGGCAACAGTGCTAACTACTGAGCCACAGTGCTGCCCCTTTTATTGCAATATGTATCGTAGAAATACAAAATATTGCAATGTCAGATTTTTTCCAATATTATCCAGCGCTAGTTTCAATTTTTAAACTCATTTTGTTCCAATGATGACAGCTACAAAACGCCATTTCTAACACGTTAAAAGTTTACTTTTGGCTTACAAAGTACCATAAACACCTTTCCTACTGTAAAACAATGAAAGGGGTGAGGTGATAAAGAATGTAGCATTACGTACTGCCTTCCAGAACTTGTTTATAGTTTCTCTCCGGCTTTATGACCCTTGTCTAAACCTATAACATCTAACCCCAACCAAACCTCAAAGAATGACACAATATGACACTTCTGCTGTACGGTACATTAAATAAAAATGTGTCTTAAAAACACACAGACAATATCCTCCTACAAAAGGAGCAAAAGTTTCCCAAAGAATCATTATTCAAATGTCTTTATGTGACTCTGGTGAATGAAAAGGAGAGGGAATTGGGGACCTGAATTACATGTTGCTTTACAAAAGTTGGGCTTACGAGTGGGTCTCCGAATCCAAAGACCTGCAGGACTTGTAATTAATCTAAAGACGTCATGCTACACATCTATGAGGAACAGAACGCAACCTTAGGCCAAACTAATCACCAAAACCAAGGTTATTTAAGCGAGTCTGCCATCAAAAGCACTCCAACCTGAGAGAATTACTCTAGGAAAATCAATCTTCAGAGACTTTTGTGGATCCAATGAAATATTTATTTAATAAAAGAGTGAAAAAAAAATACTGAAAATGTTTTACTAGCATCCAATTAAACACATTTCTGCATCAAAACTTACAATAACAATCTGATTAAAAATCCAAATGAACATAATTTCGGCGTATTTGGTTTGTCTCTTTTGAAGAAACCACAAATGCGATCTCCAACATGATATTTGAGACGGATCCAAAGATCATCTTGTGCTTCATTTGAAACTCTTTGCCTGAAACAGTGCAGGATTTTCATTTCCTTTTCGTTTGTCCTTATTTATTTCAACGTTTCATTGGCTTAATGTATTAGCCTGTCAGTGTCATTCAGAAAATTCATTCGCAAAGCTTTCGTCTTGTAAAAAATGTTTTGAAATTGGACATTGTGTTGCCACTGGCATCGTATTTTAAATTAGAGAAAAGGGCCGTTCACACCAAGCATGATAAGATAGAGCTCTAAAAATTAACACAACAGAGTTCAAACCAGAACTATAACAATAAAGATGTAGAGAAACAATATTGTTGGGATCACTTTCCGAATTTTTTTTCTCAGGTAATAAACGATAAAACAGCATCTTTGTTTGGGGGGGGGGGGGGGATACTGGGAAAATATGCGATATTGTTGTTGAGTGTTGCAATAGTGATATTTCTTATGATATAACTAAGTTGCCAAATGCTATTTAAATTTTTTTTTTTTAAAGTGCAAACATTTAGACATTAAAACACCACTACTGACTGAAAACATTGGCGGAAATTCTGATTCTTATTGGCTTTTGTCATTTATCTATTTTGTCTCCTGGCATTAGCATTTATTTTCAGCTCTAGATCTAGGGCTGAAGATAGTAAAGGTCTCACCTGATTGGTCAGATTTAGATAAACAACTTATACATGCAGCACACAAATGCTTGGCACATAAAATGTATTTAATTAATTGCATTTCTCGGTGACATGGATATTGCATGTACCATTATCGCGATAACGATACATTTTCGATACATTGTGCAGCCCTACTACTACTATAGCACACTGAGTTGCTGGCTACAAGGGGGTAATGCCGAATGAAAAGCATAAACTAATAAGAATAAACTGATTTTTATTATTTGTCAGTGTGGGTGCAAATATATTTATTTTTATATATATAGTTATCATGCTTGGTGCTAAACAGACCTTTAGACTTTAACTTTATCGTAGTACTTTCACTTCAAAATTAACTTTCTGAATTAAAAAAAATAGGCCACAGGTCAGTATTCAAAAATATTTACAAATAATTTTGAATACTGACCTGAGGCCTTTTAAAAAAAATTAAAGGTCATATCTCACAGAGTATATCCATGTCTATGAAAATCTAAAATAATATGAGGACAAAAAAATTCCCAAATCCTTATTTCCAGGTTTATTAACAGCAGATTCCAAATCCCAGCTTTTCAATGTGGTCTCAGACTTCTGGAGCCCACCGTACATCTTTCATTGCTCATGACTCATGAGACAGAGAAATGAAAGACTAACTTGATGAAGCCCCAATGCAGCAGCAGCCACCGTGGCCTTCCTGTCAAAAGCCCATTGGGTTCCTGAGCAGAGGGTTGAGCTGAGGTTTTGGTGGAACTTTTTGGAAATAGCATATGGGGACCAGAATCACAGTTGGTCTGCGTGCGTGCACGAGAGCAAACAGACCTACCACTGCTGTCAGCAAACCGGCCACATCTCATCTTACTGGTGCCACTGAGTGCCTATAATTGTGTTTACCAACTGTACACTAGTAAAACTCACTGAGCAAATGGTGTAAATGCAACTAAGAATTGGAATCTTTATTTTATTACTATTATTATTATTATTATTTATTTATTTATTTATTTTTGCATATGTGTATATATTTTTATGGTTCTGTCTGAGATAGGTTGGGTGTTCTTTGGTTAGTGTTTGCTTACTAATATAGTATATATACGTATCGCATTTTTTCTTAATGTTTTGAAACAATAAAACAAAAAAAAGATTTCAAATCTATTGCAAAAATAGGGCTGCACAACATATCATTTCAGCATCAATATTGCAATGTGTGCAATGTTGAGTCTGGATTATAATTGACCATTTTGCAAGTGTTTTTTGAGGCCTGTGACTATGTGAGGATTTTAAAAGCCTTCAGGCCTAAGAAATTGTACCATTTGTAACTTTAATAACAATTAATTGTCATGAACTGTTTATAGAATGAAGAATACGCAGTATTATTTTACATTTGATTATTCAATTACTATATGCCTTAATAGTGTTAAGACTCCATGGAAAACAATAAAACACTGTGTTTTATTTGCATCTTTTTCCTTATTGAACTTATGTATAATTGTAGATTGTTGATTACATTTTTATGCAGATGCACTCTCTTACAGAATCATCCCAATCTAAAATTATTCATTCTTTCCAAATAGAGATATTCAAGTCATCTGGTGAAATTGTATTCATATCGCAATAAGTTGAAGTCAAAATTATGAGCCTTCCTGTGAATTTTTCAAATATTCCCCAAATGTTGTTTAACAGAGCAAGGAATTTTTCACAGTATTTCCGATAATATTTTTTCTTCTTGAGAAAGTCTTACTTGTTTTATTTTGGCTAGAATAAAAGCAGTTTTAAATTTTTTAAAAAACATTTTAAGGTCAATATTATTAGCCCCCTTAAGCAATTTTTTTTCAGATTGTCTACAGAACAAATCTTTATTATACAATGACTTGCCTAATTACCCTAACTTGCCTAATTAACCTAATTAACATAGTTAAGCCTTTAAATTGCACTTTAAGCTGAATACTAGTATCTTGAAAAATATCTAGTAAATATTATGTACTGCCATCATGGCAAAGAAAAAATAAATCAGTTATTAGAAATTAGTTATTAAAACTATTATGTTTAGAAATGCGTTGAAGAAATCTTCTCTCCGTTAAACAGAAATTGGGGGCAAAAATATACAGGGGGGCTAATAATTCCAGAGGGCTAATAAGTCTGACTTGTATATCAGTATATCAACTGTATATCGCAAAATAAAAAATTATCGCAACGTAGATTTTTCTAATATCGTGTAGCCCTATGCAAAATCATTGAAAAAAAAATCAACTATACAATCAAAACAGCATCAGATATCCATTTTAAAGCCAAAGCACATCTTGTAGACAGTGCAATTGAGCATATTTCCTATATTGCACATTTGGGACCGCAGCTATTTTAATGCACTTCTCTGTCTACGGATAAAAAAAAAAAAAAACGTCTTGGTGTGTAAAAAAAAATCCAGAAGACCATTAACCTAGTCCGGGCTAAACCATAAACCTCGTCTGGCCCACGTTGCCAAAACCGAGCATGCGGTCGGAAAGCCAGCCCTGCAACAGTGGAGTGTGGCATCGCAATAGAGGAAGACATGGAAAGGCCAAACACCAGCAAGAGTCGCAATAAAGGTTTGCAGGCAACTGGAAAATAAGGCAACATGTGGAAAAAATGCGACAGGCAATGACAGAAGAGACCAGAACGGACACATGCAAATAGCTCACGCAGACGCCTGGACAACATCAAACGCCGAACGTGGCTTTTGATTTATGAAGACATGGATTTCTTTTCTTTAAATATACAGTACTGTGCAAAAGATGCTTCAACAAACCTACAGTACTGTTCAAAGTTTTATGCACTTGTGAAAAAATGCTGCAAAATGAGGATGCTTTCAAAAATAATGCATAAATACATTTTATTTATCAATTAACTTATGTCAAGTACATCAAATCAGCATTTGGTATGACTACACTTTGCAAGAAACGTAAACATGAATAACCATCCATAATTTAACACTGTGTCGTTGGACTAAATGTGCTTCATGGTATGTTGCTCAATTCACCCTTACCTTTCAAAATAAACCACGATGTACAGCAATGAATGTGTGTGTCTTGTTATTATAATGATAAATGTGTGTACTCCACTGTGTACTCCTTACACAAATTTAGCAAATACATTCTTTATAAGCTTTCCATTAAAAAAACAACTAGCTAATCGGTGCTTGAGGGTTGAAGCTTTATACTGACGTATAGTTCGTCAAGACTACTCGTGTTCTTTTTGGTGTAATCTATCCTTAAACACTGACATGTTCAAAAACAGTGACCCAGTACGTACACTAAAAGGTTAAAACACTTGCCCATAGTTTTTGCAGGTAGGTTTTTTGAAGCATCTTAGAGATGTTGCCAAAGTTCTTCGGGATTGAGTTTGTTCTGTTTGTTCATGTCATTCCAGACAGACTGAATGATGATCAGATCTCTGTGTGGAGCACTGGCTGTTACATTCATTCATTCATTTCCCTTCGGCTTAGTCTCTTATTCATCAGGGGACGCCACAGCGGAATGAACCGCCAACTAATCCAGCATATGTTTTACGCAGCGGATACCCTACCAACCACAAAACCCATACACTCTCACATTCACACATGCACTCATACACTACGGCCAATTTAGTTCATCCAATACACCTATACCACATGTCTTTGGACTGTGGGGGAAACCGGAGCACCCGGGAACAGGGAGAACATGCAAACTCCACACAGAAATGCCAACTGGCCCAGCCGGGACTCGGACCAGCGACCTGCTTGCTGTGAGGCAACAGTGCTAACCACTGAGCCACCATGCCGCCCATTATATAATTACAATTAATGACAAAATAATGTTTGGAAATGTAAATTGATATTTCAAACTGACATGCTACAGAAAAATATAGAAATAACCGACTTTAAACCTAGTGGCCTAAGACATTTGCACAGTACTTTTGCACAGACAGAAAGGTATGATAAAAAAAAAAAAAGAACAATACAAAGAGGAAACATTGACTGCATTTTTACTCTTTGTTTTATGCCCGGGTTCAAACTAGAACTAACCAACACTAGGATGCCTAATGCCAAATTTATAAAATCACTGTTAAAGATAAACCGAATAAACAATGAAACTTTATATTAAAAATATATGATCAAATAAGCATGATGAAAAGAACTAAAATTATTAAGCAATAATAATAATAATAATAATGATAATAATAATTGAGGACATGGATTTCTAACAATGTTAAATGTTGCTACTTCCTAAATCAGTCTTAGGTTTAAGCTTGAATGTATTATTACACTGTGTGTCATTCAAGCAGGCTGTTATGAATTATGTAACAATTGGGTTGCTACAGATATTATATTACCAATATAATAGGCAATTTTAACAAATCTGAGCACGCCTGCAATGTCCGCAAAGGAATTTTCTCCTTTATGTTCTTGACCCGCTGAGGGGAAAATGAAATTCATAAAATGATCAAAAAAAATCTGATTTTACAATGATGCTAATTAGGGTCAGTACAGCTTTATAGTGGTCCTATTTCTGCTTCTATTCCACCTAAAATTGTTTTTTATGCTTGAATAAAGATTTATAGCTTACAAGTCCCAAAAGAATGGAGCTTTAGATAAAAGCTTCTGCGCTCAAACTGAACCAAAACAGAGTATGAAAACTATTCAAGGATCATTAGCTAACCTTAAGACCAACTGTTAACCTCTCAAAGTCAGTGGTCAGAAGTAAAATCTGAAGAAAAAACAACAAAGTTGGATGTGTGGTTTAGACAGAGCTCACAGGTTTCTGGTCATTGTAAATAATCAATAAAATCTTTTACAATCAATGTTTAGATTTAAAAGGTGTTTAACGTACATATTTATTTCATTTGAAAGGAAAACATAAAAACAAGAAGACATACAATATAAGTACCAAGGTCACCGTCTTATTTACATTCATAAGCATTTATGTTTGATCAGATCTTGGCATATAAAGTTCTGTTAAGGGTTACATATCAAAGATTGAAAATCTCTTGAGGATAAAGGAATATTTTAAATAATTATTTTCATATAAATGAGTGACTTTTATGAATTATAACTATACAATATCTAGACATCTTAGACAGTAATGAAACAGAAAACTAGACAAAAAAAATGCATTAATAAATAGACTACATTAATTATATGAATCAACTTTATGAATTAAATTCATTGACAAAGGAGTCAGTTTTACATGATGAAGTGATTAAATGATTAAAGAATCATTCCAGATGGATCCGAACCAGAACCATAGAATTTATTATGATTCCCATAATAAACTACATCTATCACATTTTTTATATTCTCTCAGTAATATTCTCTAAATGCAAAGACAAAAAAACATCATGTCTGGATCTTTTATGAATTATAATATCTAATATCCAATACTTTTTGGAGAAATTATTTAAATATTACTATTTGAACCCATCAACGTTGACTCGTTTGAATCAGTTCTTAATTAAATGGTCCAAACAACAAACCAGAACCATAAGATCCCTTGTGATTCCTTTTAGTTATTTCAGTCATTTTTAATACATTTTTTGGAGAAATTACTTGAATAAATTAGTATTTGAATCCATCAACAATGACTTTTTGAATCAGTTCTATATTATTACATGGTCAAACAACTCATAAATCATTCCAAACTGAACCAGAACCATTAGATCCCTTCAGACTCCTATTTGCTATTTCTGTCACTTAAACACATAAAACACAATATTCAAAAGATGATACTTTTTGGAAAAAATACTTGAATAAATTATTATTTGAATGCATCAACAATGACTCTTTTAAATCAGTTCTATATGTCAAATGTCAAATGACTCAAATCATTCCAAACTGAACCAGAACCATTAGATCTCCCATTTCCATTTGCTATTTCTGTCACATTTAACACATATAACACACACAATATCCAAAAAATAATACTTTATGGAGAAATGACTTGTATGAATTAATCCTAACCTAACATAATCTAACCTAACCTAACACAATATCCAAAAGATAATACTTTATGAAGAAATTACTTGTATAAATTATTATTTGAATCCATTATCAATGACTCGGCTCATAAATCATTGCAAACTGAACCAGAAGCATTCAATCCCTTCAGATTTCTGATTCTTCTCTCAGTTGCATCCTTGCAAAGCTATAACAGCTAAACTACAGTAACTACAATCCTTACAACAACAAAAAAAAGCCATTATGTCTGGGACTTATGAATTAGAACCATACCACATCCAAAAGAAGCCATCTTGGACAGAGATGGAACAGAAAACCAGACAAATAATTTCCTCTGAATTCAAAAAAAAAAAAAAAAGTACAAATTGGGCACTGGAGACCTCAGACATAAATGACATTTCCGACTCAGAGCAGGAACTCGGGACAATGGAAAACATAACATGACAGCCACAAGCACCTCATCACTTTATTTAGGTATTCAAGTGAAGTCTGCAGAAAAAAAAAAAAAAAAAAGAAATGTCCTGCCATCATATCAACATAAAATCTCAAATGGATGTAATTGGTGCAACATATCGTAAGCATACCTAAAAACCGAAGTACGTTTTTACCTTTCTCACTCTAAGTCAATGGCCTGGCTTCTGACCCACTGCGGATGTTTACTTGTGTAATAAAAGAGGACATGGGGCAAAGTATTGAGCAATGCACATATGAGACAACAAAACAGCCCATAACGTTGTATTTCGGTAAACCAAGCAGAGGGATTATGCTTTATGTGAAGTGTAGAGCTGCTTCCAAGGACAAGATCCAATGTCTCAATACAGAACTGTTGAGAAGCAGATTTACAATCTATGGTAACGGAAAAATGTTTACTGGCAATGCGACGGCCGCGATTGAAGGAAGAAGAAAAACACCACAGCGCTCAAAGATTACAGCTGTGACAATGTTCTGCTCTGTTTGGACACATGTCTCAAGGCCTGAACTCTCATGCTACGCAAACATAAGTGTCTTTTGCAATCGCGCGCTTCTTGACAGATTGATATTTCAATACGCGCAGCCAGATAGGGAGAGTTTCGCTTTAGATGCATTTTCCACATCTGGATGGCTGACAGATAATACTGTGTTTAAATTTGTTTACTGAAATATGGAAAATATAAAGCCGGTATATATATATTGTACATCAAGAACGGTCAGCAGTTACTCGCTTTTCCAAGTTATGAACTCTCGAAAGTTGCAAGACACACAATCCTTAAAGACACAGGGGTCAAAACAATATTATAATGAAACTGAACCGGCCATTGAGGGAATAAAGCAAAGCTAACATGTATATGATATGAGTTTAGAAACAAATGGTGTTTCCTACAGCTGTTTTAAAGGGATAGCTCACTCAAAAATGACAATTTACTCACTATTTACACACCCTCAAGTGGTTTTAAACCTTTATAAGTGTCTTTCTTCTGTTGAACACTAAGGAACAAGAATGTTCGAAACCTGCAATCCTTGACCCACTATGGAGGATATTACTTTTTTGGGGAGTAACTCAATATTGCAATTCATTACTTTCAAAAGTAATTTCTCCTAACACTGTTGACTTCCATGGTATTTGTTTTTCCTACTATGGAAGTCAACAGTGTTGGGAAAGTTACTTTTGAAAGTAATGAATTACAATATTGAGTTACTCCCCAAAAAAGTAACTAGTTGCATAACTTGGTTACTTTTTGGTAAGTAATGCGTTACATTACTTTTGAGTTTCTTTTGCATTACTTTTAATTTCCTTCGTTTTGTGAGTAAAGTCACTGTCCATTGAGACAATCCCCTTTCCCTTTTCTTCGATGCATTTAAAATAATGAGAATACTTCCATCGCAGAAATGTAAGGCTCTGGCCTGCCATCTTGGTTTCTGTCTGTTCAATGTGACTACATTAATTTTAATTCATCAATTTATTTGTTTTAAAGATAATTAATTCAAAAAGTAACTTGCATTACATTTTTTTTTAAAGTAACTCAGGCGACACGGTGGCTCAGTGGTTAGCACTGTCGCCTCACAGCGAGAAGGTCGCTGGTCCGAGTCCCAGAAGACGTTTCTGTGTTGAGTTTGCATGTTCTCCCCGTGTTCGCGTGAGTTTCCTCCGGGTGATCCGGTTTCCCCCACAGTGCAAAGACATGCGCTATAGGTGAATTGAATAAACTAAATTGGTTGTAGTGTATGAGTGTGTGTGAATGCGAGAGTGTATGGGTATTTCTCAGTACTGGGTTGAGGCTGAAAGGGCATTCGCTGCGTAAAACAAGTGCTGAAATAGTTGGCGGTTCATTCCGCTGTGGCGACCCCTGATAAATAAGGAACTAAGCCAAAGCCCAAAGAAAAATGAATGAATGAAAAAAGTAACTCACATATTCTTACTTTTTTTTTTTTAAGTAATGCTTTACTTTAGTCGTTACTAAGAAAAGTAATATTATTACGTAACTTGCGTTACCCCCAACACTGGAAGTCAATGGTTACTAGTTTCCAGCTTTCTTCGAAGTATCTTCCTTTGTGTTCAACAGTAGAAAGAAAGATTTGGAACAACTGAAGGGAGAGTAAATGATGACAGAATTTTCATTTTTGAGTGAACTATCCCTTTAAATATGTAAAAGCTATTTTAAAGAATGAAAAGCTAGGTGTTGAATTATTTCTGGATCTAAATGATTTGTGTCTGGTCCCAAAAATACTAAACTCAGGTTTAGTTTACTATGCATATAGTCAAGAACACGTTGCACTTGTGGTGTTTTCAGCGTCTGTCCTTTCACTGCATGATGACATGAACTTCTGAACTCTAGAGTTGCTTTGAGAGTCATTTCACAGGCATCTTACCATTTTATGTGAGGAAAACTATTGTCATGTCTTTTAGGCACAGAAACACAAGCATTTTCACAACAACCCAACCTCAAATTAAATGCTTAAATGCACCCAAAAATTCAAATTCTGTCCTTAATTACTCGCCCTAATGTTGTTTCAATCCCCTGAGACCTTCGTTCATCTTCTGAACACATTTTTGAACACAAATTAAGATATTTTAGATGAAATCCAAGAGCTCTCTGATCCCCCATAAACAGCAACGCACTGTAAAAAAAAATGCTGGGTTCCACACAATTTGTGTTGGGACAACATGAAGGAATTAAGTTCGCGTAATAGTTTTTTTTTTAAATAGTTTAATAGTTTTTACAAATTTAAGTGGATTGAACATAAAACAATAAAGTCGTCCCCAAAAAAAACTCAAGAATTGTGTTGTTTCACCTTATTCTAAATAAGTAGTTTGAACAAAAGCAAATGTTTTTCAGTGTGGTCACAAGACGTTCAAAAAATAATGTCAAAACACTTTCCATGTGACTTCAGTGGTTCAACTGTAATTATATGAAGCTCCAAGAACATTTTTGTGTGACCAAAAAAACTGTAAATATGACTTTTATATTTGCCTATATATTCTCTGGCAGTATGAATTATTGCCATTAGAGTCAGTGGCACAACACGCAATCCTCCCATTGCCCATAGTACATGTGCACCCTGACTTGATGTGGAAGACAATGGCAAACAAAGTTGCTTTTACAGTTTTTTGGTGCACAAAACTGTTTATGGAGCTACATATTACAGTTTAACCACTAAAATCACATGAAATGTTTTGACAATTTCTTTGGTTCCTTTTCTGGACTTTAAACATCTTGCAACTGTTGCTGTCTATGAGGATGAGAGAGCTCTCTGATTTTATCTAAAATTTCTTAACTTGTGTTTTAAAGATGAATTAAGGTCTCAGGAGTTTGGTACAACATGAGATTGAGTAATTATTGACAAAATTTTGGTTTCATTTTTGGTTCCCACTTTAATGGGAGTTTTTATATCACTATAAACTGTATGGAAAAATAGATTTAAGATGACTTTTTTAATAGCTTCTACTCTAGAAGGTGTAAAAATGCAATTAGTACTAGATTAAAGCACCAAATCAATTACTAAATAATCACAAAGAATTCAGAAGAAGAAAACGGCACACCCTGTGAAAATGGGAATGACGATGTTTGATTTGTACATCCAGCGAACTCTTTTAAAGCAGATGGATTATAGATATGCTAGCAGTGCATTTGGCAGGATGTTCACATACCATGGGCGAATCGATGGAACCAGTAGTATCCCATGTCCACACCAAGAAACGCAAGCCACCAAGTCCAAGCCGAATCCCAGGGAAGCTCCAAAAAATGGAAGTTGTTCCAGATATAAATATAAGCGGACAGCTCCACACTTCTCATCATGAGCCTTGAGAAAAAGAATTAAGTTATATGAGAAGAGCTCATCAGCAGACAAACATGTCATGAAATCTATTTGATAGAAAACGCATGAGTAAAACATTTTTTGTGATTCATAACTACTGTACAACCAATTAAAAGAAATGTGAGGTAAATCTGACATTTGGAAAGTTATTTCCAAATTATGTTTATTTTTATTTTATTTTATTTTATTTTAAATTAATTTAATATTTTTTATTTATTTAGTTATTATTATTTATTTTTTTATTTTTTTATTTAATTTTTAATACATTTAATTTTAATTTAATTTATAGCAACACTGGCTATATTAAAAGGCAAAAAGGGATTTCACAAAATTTCACCATGCAAGAAATATTATTTCATTAAATCAATTAAAATGATGTAAACCTTTTGTCCTGAAAATAGTCAACATATAAAATAACCAGAGACATATAAAAATAAATACATAAATAACAAAAAAACAACTGTGAAAAAATTATATTACTCCAGGAGTTTCCAAAAATGTTCTTTTAATATATTTTCTCTGAGCTAGTGAAGTTGTTGTTGACTTACTGAGGCAGACGAGACATCATCCCTGCGGACAAAGACGTAATGAAGTCGTTGATCTTGATGTGTGGGCCATCTGTCTTTAACCAGCCCAACACAATCTCCAATAATATCAAGCCAATGAAATATGGTGTGGCCTACAGCACAAAAAACATGAATTCAGCAGTGAGTAAACACCAGCATAACACAATTACAGTAACTATTAAATATTATGGAAACACTGTTCACTCTAGTAAATCAGACAGAAAGTGACGCATTATATTATAAATATTGCTTGAAAAATTGATGAATATTGCTTATAAGCTTTATAAGTATCACACATGACTTTCTGTAAGAGCCCAACAATGCATGTCAAACTAAGCATAACAATCTAATATACTAAGCGTCTGTTAGCAAGTAAAGTGATTCTTTGTTTGCATAAGGATATGCATTGGTTTTGTAGCAAAGTCAATGGATAAATTAATAGGAATGTAAGGTATATAAGGACACATAGATGTTTACCAGAAAAAAACAAACCAGGTCCGATTTCCGGTTTTGTGCCGAGAAACACACCCCTGCCGTAAAATGCACCCCCCTCATAAAATGAGGTAAAGTTGGTTTTATATTCACACATTCTGACTTTCTCCTTAATAATATAATTCCAGAAAAGCATTATTTGCTAATTTTAAATAAGGAAATCATATTAGCAGCCAATGACTATCAAAGTACAACATTGCTCATAGTCAATTAAATAGAGCTAATGTTGCTTTGAAGACATACTTGCATGTGATTTCAGACAGAATATTTAAAGTACCATGGTAAACAACAAAGGGAGCATGTCACAAGTTGTCACTGAACAAATGTGCGAACGTAAAACCAACTTTACTTCAATTTTCATAGACTTTCATTGGCATTAAAAATAAAAAAATAAAAATAAAAAGACAATTGATTAAAACGTTATTATTTTGGTGGATAAAGCAAGGACAAGAAGAGAAACGCATTTTAAAATGCACTAGGTTTACAAATAAGTGTAAAATAAAAATATGAATGTAGTGTAGACTGATGTAATCATCATGTGATGAAGTCAATCTATTATTTATCTTCTGTAAGGGTAGAGTTCCATTCATGAAGTTCACCTCAGTCACTGTCAGTAGTTGTGATGACTCTATTATTATTATTCTTTTTTTTAAGCAATTTAAGTTAACAGATGCACATTTCAGAGGGGGTACATTTTACATCAGGGGTGCGTTTCTCAGCACAACACTAATGAGAGTGACTGAGGTGAACTTGAACGGAACCCTACCCTTACAGAAGATACACATTTAAATAAATAAATAGATTGACTTTAAATACAATAACCATGAGATTAAGAAGTGAATTGTTTAATGTGTGGTTTAGTTGAAAACAACAACAATTTTATGTTTTCCGTTTATGTAAAACCCACCAAAAAGCCTAATTTTAGAAACAGGCTCATTACATCAGTCTACACTACTATATTTTTACAATATTTTTATTTTACACTTATTTGTAAACCTAGTGAGTTTTAAAATGTGTTTCACTTGTTCTTGCTTTATCCATCAAAATAATTAGTTTTTAATCAATTATGGGCTTTTTTATTTTTAAACGTAGACTGAGAATGCTAATGAATGTCTATGAAGGGGTGCATTTTATGGCGTGTGTTTCTCTGCACAACACCGGCAAACAAATATGTATAAATGGATCTGTGTAGTGCTGTCAGTGTATTGTGCATGTGTGTTTGTTTAATGTGAATACGTTTTCATTTCTTTTGTCTACTGTCTGATAAGGTTATCACTGTGTTTATGTACCATTTCAATACAAATCCAATTCAAACAACATCCCATATCGTCTCTCCATAACACACTGAAATAACCACAGACACATGTTCCTTTAAACACCATTTATTAACAAACAAACCATAGAAAGATTACATACACTCACCAGTATCCACTCCTCAGAACCAAACCCGCTCAAACTGCAACCTAGGACATTTATACAATATTTTCCCACCATCCATTCAGAGCGGCCATTTTGGGGTGACATCATCAGGGTCACGACCTCATGGCTGGTGATAAAACCCATTGTTCTGTTGTTTATACTCATATTGGTAGCTTGTTGTGTTGTATTTTGAGTTACGTATGCATACTTATTTACTTACATTAATTTATATTTTGTTTAATGTCTTTTATATGTATATTTGTCTACCTATTACCATACCAACTATAAAATGGTATAGTCCATGGGCGGGGCTAATTATTTAAAATGGCTCCCAAACACTTTTTTTTTTCATGTTTGTGCCAAATAAATCACTCTTCACCCCCATCAGCAGCTTCTGTGTCACTTTTGCCTCCCATCCGTGTGGTTCGATCCTAACAGTCCCATATTCTGTAGCTATAATCATGTGTCTTACACATTCTTTTTTCAGAATTTAGATTTTTTTCTACCTTGTCAGAATGTCCTACCTGCCTTTCAAAAAGAAGGTAGCACATTTTGATGATGAAATATGCTACCCATCAGATTGTGCTACCTGTGTAAATTTTGATGTGGATTGGTGCAATATGAAGTTGTAAAATTATCCTAAACCACCCCAATCTCTAACCCCAACCTCAGAAACATCCAGTCGGTGCAATAGAGTGCTGGTAGCATAATCTGACATGTAGGATAAAATGTCACGACACCCCCAAAATGTCTGATTTTCAAACAGTCGTATCTCAGCTAAATATTCACCTGTCCTGACAAACCATACAACAATGGAACGTTTATTTATTCAGCTTTTATGTGTTGTATACATCTTAATATGATACAAAAATTACACTTATGACTTTAGTGGTCCAGGGTCACATGCTGTAAAAAGTCTATAAAGCCTAAATAAATTACACATATATATTTAAAGTCAAACTTATTAGCCCTCCTGAGAATTTTTCTTTTTCTTTTTCAAATATTTCCCAAATGTTACTTAACAGAGAAAGGAAATTTTCACAGTATTTCCTATAATATTTTTTCTTCTGGAGAAAGTCTTAATTGTTTTATTTCGGCTTGAATAAAAGCAGTTTTTAATTTTTTTTAAAAACATTTTAAGGTAAATATTATTAGCCCCCTTATACAATATAAATTTTTTATTGTCTACAGAACAAACCACTGTAATACAATAATTTTCCTACCCTAACTTGCTTAGTTAACCTAATTAACCTAGTTAAGCCTTTAAATGGCACTTTAAGCCGAATACTAGTATCTTGAAAAATATCTAGTAAAATATTATGTACTGTCATCATGGAAAAGATCAAATAAATCAGTTATTAGAAATGAGTTATAAAAACTATTATGTTTAGAAATGTGTTGAAAAATCTTCTTTCCGTTAAACAAAAATTGGGGAAAAAATATATCCCTCGGGTATAAATAAATTTGGGCTTGACTGTATATATACTGTACTGTCTATGAATACATTGCATTTTGCATAAAATATGTCTGTAAAATACATAAACTACAATGCAAAGTATGTGATGGATTTGGGCTATATATAAAATCTACAGTTTCCATTCAAGCTGGACTCTCTAAGCAATTAATAAACATGACTGTTGACTAATCATCCCGTAATCACAGATATTGTAACTCAAATGCGGTATTTAGCTTTGGAGCCTAAAGAAGGATTTTCAGGATTTCTTACCCTTGGATTAGTCATCAAAACCTAGAGCAAATCACAAAAGGCCAATTAAAAACTTAACAGATGTGGTGCTGGCAGTGCTCTGGGTCACTCTTTGCAGTGTGAAACCTGAGAATCACTTTCTCACATGCAAACACACACGCGCACACACACATAAACACACATGCGTACACTGAACTGAACAACAGTACAGAGTAGATCTACAGGTGGAACGGGACACGTATGTTTGAGTGAGTGTGTGTGTGTGTGTGTGTGTGTGTGTGTGTGTGTGTGTGTGTGTGTGTGCGTGTGTGTGTACATGTGTGAACTGAGGCAGGGGTGGCCACTAGGGAAGTCCTATCACACGCAAACCTGGACACATCTGGCTGCCAATTGAGTGAACCACGAGCTGCCAGTGCTATAAAAACTGTCAAAACCTACAAACTAGCGTTAATGTATATGAAATTCCACCTGATTACATAATTAATGACACTATTTTCAATAACAAGTGTGCTTCAATTTTTAAATAAAGCTTGAAAAATACTTTATCACCATGTTTTAACTGTACACAAAAAAAAAAAAAAAAAAAAAAAAAAAAGACTATTAGCCTTAGGAGTAACATATTTCAAGCTTCCAAAAATGCTGAAGGGCTCTTTAATAGTTGTATATAAAAGCTGTGATTGTGGACTCAGATCTCACCATGGAAGAGAAAAAAAATACATTTGTGAAGCAGATGTGAGTATTTGGGGGGGTTTTCTACAGCTTTCTTGGTTACATTCTGGACGATTCATGGAACTTTAGACAGAAAACACAAAATCAATCAAATCCCTTTATTACAAATCTACTGTCAACTAGACTGTTTTTATAAATATTTCTAATACAGTACAATGGGTGTGTGTTTGTTACATTCATTTATTCATTTTCTTTCGGCTTTGTCCCTTATTTATCAGGGGTCACCACGGTGGAATGAACAGCCAACTATTCCAGCATATGTTTTAAGCAGCAGATTTTCAGCAGCCCTTCCAGCCACAACCCAGTACTGGGAAACGCCCATACACTCTTGCATTCACACACTCATACACTACGGCCAATTTAGTCCATCCAATTCACCTATAGTGCATGTGTTTGGACTGTAGGGGAAACCGGAGCACCCGGAGGAAACCCACGCCAACACGGGAGTTAAGTTATTTTGAAAAACACTTAAAAAAAAATCAGCCACTGACATCTAACGAAAAACTATGGAAGTCAATGGCTGTTTTTGCCAACATTCTTCAGTATATCTTCCTTTTGTATTTAGCAAAACAAAGAAACACAAACAGGTTTGGAACAAGTGGAGAATGAGTAAATAATGACATATTTATGCCTAATAAGTGGCTGCTTAAGAGAGTATGTGGTTTTGAATACAGCCACTGCCTTTATGAATAGTTTATTGAATGATTGACGCAAATGATTTATTCAAAAACAGATTGATTCAGAAATTAATACGTTTGTTTATTTTAAAATATTATTATCTTATATAATACAAAAAAAATAAATAAAACACAGCAATATTTTTGGCTTCCATGACACATTTTAGTGTGTTAAATTAAATTACATTTAAGTTACTGTAAGTTCCGTTCTCTGGGCGTCTCTGGTTTCCCCCACAGTCCAAAGACATGCGCTATAAGTGAATTGGGTAAACAAAATTGGCTGTAGTGTATGAGTGTGTGTGAGTGCGAGAGTGTATGGGTGTTTCCCAGCACTGGATTGTGGATAGAAGGGCATCTGCTGCGTAAAACATATGCCGGAATAGTTGGCTGTTCATTTCGCTGTGGCGATCCCTGAATAAATAAGGGTCTAAGGTGAAGGAAAATGAATGAATGAATGAATGAATGAATGAATGAATGACATCTATAATAACAAAAACTATGGAAGTCAATGGCTGTTTTTTTCCATTCAGTCAGTATATCTTGTTTTTGTGTTCAACAGAATACAGAAACTCAAACAGGTTTGAAACAAGTGGAGGATGAGTAAATAATGACAGATTTATGACTAATAAGTGGCTACTCGAGACTATGTGGTTTGAATTCAGGCACTGCCTTTATGAATAGTTTATTGAATGATTGACTCAAATGATTAAAAAAAAAAAAGATTAATTTAAATTAATTAAAATTTGTTTGTTTAATTTTCTAAATAGTACTATCTTATAAAATACAAATATTTTTGGTTTCCATGATACATTTAAGTGGCAGTTTTAATTTAATTTAAATTTAATTTAATTTTATTCAATTTTATTTAACTTAATTTATTTTTTGCAAACTGAGAAACTCAATAATGTCAGTTTGCTCATTGTTTAAAACAACTTAGAAATATCAAACAGTATATGATTTAATTGAGATTTTTTTTTTTTATTTACTTTTAATCAACACAACCACGATGACAGTTTTTCATTAATGCATATTCAAAAAAAAATTGAAAAGGCTGAAACACAAATCTGTATATTGTGCGAGACCAGAAAATACTGAGAATTTCTATTGTCTCCTGCACCCACACACACACCAAGTGACAGAAACTTCAAATAAAGTTGCGCAGAATGTTGAGGGAGGCAATTTAACAAGTGTGTGTTTGTGACAGAATTACAACAATTAGGATTCCTGCTGTGTGGTTAATTGCTATTTCTCTATTCATGTGTTTATGGAGGCCTGTAAAAATGTGAGTGTTTTACCTCAAATAACAAACATGTGTTGATTTGAGTGCAGCCAAACCCAAAAAAAACACACATATGGGTCTGTTAAAACGTGAGGAGCGAGCACCCCGCTGCAGGGCTTAAAAACCTGAGCAGGTGGCAGACTTATTTACCCATTGTTTTCAGGCATGGTGCTCACTGTTTTTACACCTCCATGAAAATTAAGAAAACCACACTATTAAAGGTGAAATACGTACTTACGCCACCATTTAAATGCTTAGATTTAGATTTGTTAGAAAACATGGGAGGAGTCGCTATTAAAGTCATAAAAGAGCATTGTGTTTTAAAACATTTGTTAATGCAGTATTATCAATACTGAAGAAGCCCTGAAGAACAAAATTATGTTTTATAAATGGTATAAAATAGTAATTTTTTTTAATGTAATGAATAGACTTTATACTGTATATAGTATTTATTGAATCATTTTATTGTCTAATATAAATGTTAGGTGTATTTACATGTTTATGTACTGTACTGTATTGTATATGTAAAAGTGCTTGTCTTGTGGTATATACTGGCTTAATATACAGTACTGTGCAAAAGTCCTTAGCACTATACCAGCTTTGTTGGCCTAAGACTTTTTCACAATATAAAATCAATTAATCTCTTTATTAAAAACAAACAGAAAATATAGGAAATATGTACATTTTCTCTTCAAGCAAAAGTCTATGCTTAATGTGGCTTCCCTTGGCAGCAAGCACAGCTTGAACTGTTTTGTTCTAATTGTCCTAACATTTTCTGAAATAATGTGCTGTGTAATATCAAGCTTCTGTTAGCACTTTCCAGAGTTCTTCTTTAGGCTTAGAGTGTCATATCTTTCTTTTTCTGCCCAGGTGATCTCATATAGCCTCTATAATATTCAGGTCTGGACCCTGTGGAGGCCATTTTATGACTGTCTGTGTTTCATCAGCTGTTTTCTTTCTCCAAATAGGATTTCACTGCAATTAGTTGATCATTATCATGCAGAAAATGAAAACTATTACCACTGAAGTCCTTTCCAGAAAGAAAGGCATAATGGAATAGGCTAATGGATCTGTACTTTTCAACATTCACAATTCCATCAATTCAGAGAATATTGCCATCTCCAACATTGTCTTTCACATGTCTTCAAGAATTAAATAAAATTAAAACTGTAACCTAACTGCTATCCTAACAAACCATACATCAGCCGAAAGATCATTTATTCACCCTGTATAAATCAAAAAAAAAAAAAAGTATTGATAAAAAATTTTTTTTACACTTATTGTGGTAAATGGTCACATATGTCCATAATACCATCAGTAAAACAACAGATTTAATGTTGGCCTAAAACTTTTGCCCAGTACTGTATGTACTGTACAGTACTTTTCTTTATAATGTCATGAAATATTACATAACAGAAGATGTTGTTATGCAATGGGGGTTTTAATGTAAAACAAAACAAAAAAAAAGTTGATTTTAACAATTGTAACACAAAGAAAGTTGCCACAGGCGCTAAAACAGCAGTTATGGTGTAATTTATGATAATATACAATGGTGTAAATATCAATTTTAATTGAATCATCTAAACTTATCTGTGTGTACTTGCTCAGTTTTTGTTTTCTACAATAAACAAAGGTCTAAGGATTGATTTGGAATCATTTTGTAAAACACAAAGCATGATCATATCATCTTGTTGTGTCTATCAATTGATTAGTTCATCATTATTTTCTGCAATGAAAAAAAACAGACCTATAGATCAGTACTGTATAACCATACGTCAAATGACTTATGTCTTATATAACACAGAGATCTGTACTTTGCACTGCATAATGTCACATAATACTATATCTGCATTTCAAAGTCATGCATGCATGCATGATACATGTGCTTTTAACACTAATTTCAACAACAAAACAATTTGCTACAAGAGCTTAAACAGTAGAAGGAATATCTAATTTATATCTAAGGAAGAATATCTAATTTATTTGTGTTTGTTACTGATGTAATGTCTATATTTATTGGTTTTATTTTTTTGAAATAACAAAGGCCTCTGGATCAATATTGCATAATCTTAGCAAGTGAACGTGCTTGTCATCATGTGTATACAGTTTATGGAGCACAATATTAAAGGGATAGTTTAGCTAAAAAAAGGAAAATTACCTCATCATTTACTCCCCCTCATGTTGTTTTAAACCTTTATGACTTTTCTTTCTTCTGTTGAGCACAAAAGAAGATATTTTGAAGAACGCTGGGTGACCCATCGACTTACATAGAAAAAAAATACTATGGAAGTCAATGGGTACCATCCACCAGCATTCTTCAAAATATCTTCTTTTGTGCTCAACAGAAGTTAAATCAAATAGGTTTTGAACAAGTGACGGTTGAGTAAATGATAACACTTTTTTTCTTTTTGGGTGATCTATCCCTTTAACTGTTATTTTTTTGTTATTTTATAATGTCACATAATACAGTATAAGACTGCATTTCTTGCAGGACAATCATTTTAACAAACAAATTGTATAGTTATGTCTGCTAAATTAGGAGTCATGGATTTTTTTTGTAAAATTAGCCTATACTATGAGTGTAAATAATTGAATTGTGCTTATTATCAACATTTTATTTATAATTATGTGTAAAACTGCTGTGATTTTCTGCAATAAAAAGAAAAAAAACCTGTTAATGGATATTGTATAATGTGAGTGAAAGTTGTGTAGCCGCCCTACAGTACAATACATACAGTACAGATCATATAACACAAATTTCCACTATATAATGTCGTGGTATATTGCATTTTAAGGCATTGTTTGTGCTTTAAACAATACTTTTAACAGTTCTGCAGCTGCTGCGCATGATAAAACAGAGGAATGAGGACATATGTGGTCGAAAAAAAGACAAACATCCCATAAAGCTGTTTGTGTAAGTACTTCAGCTAAAAAACAAACAAACAAACACTTGTGTTGCTGACATGAATCCTTAACTTTCCTAAACACTTCAAAGTGAGCTCTGCAATGACGTCACGCTTACCTGATTGACATATTTCGGCACCTCTTCTACAGTCGCGAATGACGATTCCTCGGGCGTCATCAGACTGAACAGCATCCGAAAGCCCTGAGAAACAGTCACGTTGTTTGCTTCCATTTGCGCCATTGTGTTTGTGAAGCTGAAGCTTCTCTCAGCATTACTCGGATGTTGTTTATGAACACCTACAGACGCTCGGACCTTTGAACTTCACCATGACGAGGAGAACGTATGGTGATGGATGACGGGTGATGATCACGTGACGCCAGACGAGCACTTTTACTTATGCAACTTTAACTATTGGCCTGCTTCAGGTTTATTGCACAAAGCTGGAGACTTTATAGACATATATAGTAGATAATATATTGATAAGAGACCCAAGAAAAAGATACATTCGCACGTTGTGCAAAAATGTATTAAATTACGTCATATGACTTGAAAGGACGCTATTTATGTTAGATTTTAGGTTTTTGAATACATCATACATTTTAATCTCAAGAAGGCTTATCAGCTTTGATAAGTGTTTAAAAACTGTTTATTTTTGTGTTTATCAAGTTTTGTTTGTGACATGACACATGCAAATTTGTTTATTGTAAAAGTAGTCTACATGCCTTTATGACCATGCATAGGCCTACTGAATTTTTAATAAGGACATTCAATAAATTAGTCAATTTTCTGGAGAAAATAGCCTTGTTAAACGAACAAAGACATGACTAAATATGTTTTTAACTCAAATTTGGGTAAAATAGCACTCAACTTTTGGACCACTTTTTAAAATGAATTCTTAACCCAAGTAGAGTTGAGTTGGTGCATATTTTTTGACAGGTTCGGGTTAAAACAACCCTGCATTTTTAGAGCAATTACATTACCTTAATTATTTCCATCTTTTCTGTGTTTGGCAGAAATGTTAACGTTTTACATTATAAAGTATGCTCTAGAAAATGCTGGATAGTTTCAACCCAAATTTGTGTGAAATGTTTTTTAATTATTTTAATGACCTTTTTAACCCACTAGTTTGGTATGTCCATAATAATTTAATATTTTTAATATAGCACCTTTCCGGTGCTCAGGGACGCTTTACAAGACAACAACAGTAAAAAAACAAGCAAACAACAGAACAAATAGCAAAAAGGAAACAGAAACAACATCTACAGAACTTAATGACTGTAACATTCAGAAAATTAAAAAGTGAGATTTAAGAAGAGACTTAAACTTGGAAATAGGGCTGCATAATTAATCGAAAAAAGATCATGATCTCGATTCGACCCCCCACACGATCTTAATACAGCATATCTACGATTCAGCCAATAATATTTTCAAGGTCAGAGGAGAAGCAAAAAGGCGGTCGCACAAGTCTTCACATTGTTTTATATACATTTCTCGGCAAAGTGGACACCTACTCTATCCTATATAACGTTGAATAAAATGCAAGAGGGAATCTGATAATGAATCTGATAATGACAAATGTCTCATTTTACCAGTAAAAAAAAAGGTCTAATAATGTTGTCAATGACAAATGACAAGCATTTCTCTCAAACACAATAATTCAACTTTAGAATTATGAATAGTTGTATTCTGATGATCTTTACTGTGCATTGACGACCAGGACAAATTTAAAGTCTATTCAAGTCCACCATCCCAAGTCTATATAAAATGTAGCATTTTAACCAACAGTAGAAAAACATTGTGATTCTCATTTTAGCCAGAATCGTGCAGCCCTACTTGGAAATATTATTGATGCAGCGGAGTGAGTGTGGGAGAGAGTTCCAGAGCTTTGGTGCAACACTGAATGATTTCCGTGCAGTATTTGATTTGATAAACCAATAAATATATATACTGCTCAAAAAACAAATAAAGGGAACACTTAAACAACACAATGCACCTCTAAGTGTACTCTTTATTTTATTTTGAGCAGTATACATTTTTACATACAGAAAGAGATAATTCCTTCAGGTGTCATGCCAGACAGAAAAGGCTGCAGCAACTGTAAATGTAACTATATTTTGGAAAAAGCTTGTAGTAACTGCTATTGTTTTTGTGTCTCCAACTACATCTAAAACAATGTAGCTTTTCCTGTCCAGCAGAAGGAACCCAAGGAGTCAAAGTGCAGAGAAAGTCTCAGATGTGAAGCCGAGAGCATGACTTTGTGTGTGACCTCTCTATTCCATTGTGCAGCAAGTCTCCTTGGTGATACAAAAACATTCAAACAAAATATCTTTTTGCGGTTTCTTCCGTCAAAAGCAGTTGAAGCGAAGACTGATTCTTTTGGCAGGACCCTCAGAATCGCTGGTCCTGGTGGGCAAACATGTCTCCATTCTGCTGGCTTGCGTTACGAATTAGCATGCAGGCTCACTCTGTGGTGACACGAGACAATCTTTCAGACCTGGTTTTGTAATAGAATATGATCCGTTTGCTCAGCCACCTCTCAGACTCAAGGCAGAAGTCCTGACCCTGCCTGAAGGAGAAACCAAATTTTAACATATTTCCCTGCTTCTTCCTTAATAACATATTCATGTAAGCTCCTCGCTCGGCCTTAGCATACGTTTGGCCTCATAATCATGGTGATGAGTCGCAGACCCTTGCTGGGTTTCTCTATAGGAACATTCAGCTTAAGGCATTTGAAGTTGCTGAGGGTTAGAAAAATGTTCTCGACAAATTAGAGCCACAGCTGAATACACAACAACGCCTGTGCATCGGTACATAAGGCCCAGGCCAATTGTGTGTAATTAAGACGCACAATTTCAGCTTCTGTAAGGTCACTATTGCTCAATGTCAGTCATTACGGGGGCCAGACAGAATCTGCTGACTTTTGTGCTATTTCTGTATGAAATGTTGTAAAAATAAAAAATATAATAAACATATAAAGAGTTCAGATGCAAAAACCTCTAAACGCCATCTGAAATTTTCTTCTAAAATGAGCATTTTTTCGCAAGCTCCTGTGTGTATGTTCAGTAAATCCACTTTTATGGCAAAAATAGGTTCTTTGCATTGCCTTTAAAGTGAAATAACTGAACAAAAATATTGGAGGCTGAGAAAAATGCTAATTTTAGAAGAAAATTTCAGAGGTTTTTGCATCTGAACTCTTCATATGTAGATTTATGCTTATTTTGAGAGTATATAAGCTGAAAACTTTACAAATAAATGTAACCCACCAGTCCTACTGCACCCAGCCCGGTCTGAGCTGGGATCGAACCGGCGATTTTTCGTATGGGAGTCGGTTGCTCTAGCAAGGAGGCTAAAGACCATGGCCTCTAGCAACTGTCGCTAGAGTACCTTTAGAGGTCAGAGGAGTGAGGTTTACCTGCATAGCACTTTGCTAGCTGGCCTCTGTTACACTCACCCCCCTAAACCTCACTCCCATCCCGGACGAGCCCCCACAATGTAACCCAGCCCGGTCTGAGCTGGGATCGAAACGGCGATTCTTCGTATGAGAGTCGGTTGCTCTAGCCAGGAGGCTAAAGACCATCGCCTCTAGCGTCTGTCGCTAGAGCACCTTTAGAGGTCAGAGGAGTGAGGTTTACCTTCATAGCACTTCCCTAGCTGGCCTCAGTTACATAAAAATAAACTTTAATTTAAGGTTTACAATACAAATCCAATTACATTTACACTTGTTTGGTTAACAAAGCTACATTAGGTCTGTCATATAATACATTCAATAAGACATAACTAGGGATATATTACTTTACAAACTGTATTGTATGCATTGTACACATTGTAACATTTGAATATTTTTCATAATACAACAAATATAAAATAAATTGAATAAATATATACAGTTGAAGTCAGAATTATTAGATCCCCTGTATATGTTTTTCCCCAATTTCAGTTTTGAACACATTTCTAAACATAATAGTTTGTTCTGTAGACAAGCAAAAAATATATATTACTTAAGGGGGCTAATAATATAGACCTTAAAATGGTTTTTAAAAAATGAAAAACTGCTTTTATTCTAGCCCAAATGAAACAAATAAGACTTTCTCCAGAAGAAAAAAATATTATACAAAATATTGTGAAAAATTCCTTGCTTGGTTAAACATAATTTGGGAAATATTTGGAAAAAGAAAAAAAATCATAGGAGGGCTAATCATTTTAACTGTATATGTGTCCACGGAAGCATTTTTTCCTGAGGGAAGTCTATTTTTCCATCAGCCCTTTTTTTTTACTACAGCAGTAGTGTGTCGATTGTCTGAACGTCTGTTTTATGTGAAGCAAATGCAAATGTTCTGACAGTTGGAGAAACACTCACAGCTGAGCATTTCTTTAGAAGAGCACTTGCATTTTCAGCTGCTTCGGTGGACACGTGCCCTTTAGACACAGTTACATAAGTAAATAAATAGATTGAATGACGAGTTTAACAATCTGCAGAAATCAGATTTCTGCTGCACAGATTCTTTTTTAGAGATGAATAACAGCTAACTTACTAAACATTTCAAGTTGTGATGTCCTGATTGAGTGCAGAATAGATTAGAGTCAGTTGAGTCACAATCATGTTTTAGATGCACTTTTTTAGGTACATAAGATTATTCAAATCTAATTGGTCTTCTGACAACTACATAGCTCTGTATTTTGCTTCTTTAAACAAGATGTAATATTAGTCTCAGGTGTTTAAATGAAATTTTTGCTCAAAATTCTATACATATTATTTAGAGTGGAAGCAAAACCCTCAGTTTTGTGTTTCTCTTTAAATGCAAATGAGCTGCTGGGCTCCACCCCAGCTTACAGCCTGTGTCTCGTATAAAGTATACAGCATCAGTATATCTAAAAAAAACATCAGTTAGGTTTTGATTATCATGTCGATCATGCTCACGTGACAATGCAGTTCTTCATCAAAGAATATATTGTATTCATGTGTTTCAAGTCAGTTTAAACTTCTGATATACGATTTGCTGAGCACACAAACACAGAAGACAACTGTAAGATGACGTAAGACGTGTGAGTATTAAACCCAAGTTCTCTAGTATCTACGTCTAATTATGCATAAATTTATGTGAAGTACATTATCTGAACAATATATATGTTTTGTATATTTAAAAAAAAAAAACTAAACAGTGTTTTAGATGACAACATTTTAGTATAGCATGAAATGTAGAAAAAGAAAATGTAATGAATGTTAGGTCAAACATGGACTAAGCAAAAGCACATTTGCTAGAAAACAACAACAAAAGTAAGACATTTGTGATTGTTAACTAATTTAATTGATGTTAACCAAGACCACTTCAAAGGCTTTTCTGTAATTTACATCAAGTAATATTATTAAGAACCAAAATGTCACAGAAATGTAAGTTTCAAGAGTTCGCCCTTAGCTGATGGTTGATTATAAAGCGTGTTTGGCATGCTGTCCCGGGAGAGAGCCCTGAACTCATGAGATCCTTGAGCTGGGGCTCCCTCCCGTTGCAGGGCGAGAGGGGAGTTTGAGCTCAGGTAAGTCTCGAGAACTCCCCTGCTTGATAATGGTGGATGCAAATTATAAATAACTATGGAGAGAATATTGCTGAATTAATCGCTCGTCTTTGGTGTTGATTTGGTTGGTCAATTTACTTATGTTACATGTTTTTGATCTGTAGGAGGAAACCAGAGAGCCCGGGGAAAACCCAAGCAAACACGGGGAGAACATGCAAACTCCACACAGAAATGTCAACTTGGCCAGGTAAAGGCTTGAGTTAGTGACATTCTTGCTGTGAGGCAACGGTGCGAACCACTGGGCCTCCGTGCTGCCCTGTCAAAGAAAGGGGAGGAGTAGGGGTGGAAGGGGGGATTCTTCAAGACGAAGATGGCTAAGGTAAGATACTCTGGTTATTTATAGTGATTTAGGAATCATCTGATTGGTGGATCATGCATTAGCTAATGCGGGACCAGCTGCTATCAATCATAAGCACGTGCTCCTCTCGAAATTAGTTTATGAATAAACTTCACTTCAAGCAAGCCTCTCGGTAGCTGACCTCAAACAATAATCATTCAGGGTATATATATTGTATTGTACTGTATATTTACCGTAGTTACTTATTGAGGTGATCATTGTTAATTCATGTGACATGCGAAACAAAATTTTTAAAGAATATCAACAATAAAGCATAACTGAACTGAATTGAAGATCATACTAGGGAACATATGAAAGTTTATTGTTGAAGCATGTGTTATTGTGTGCACATGATACAGCTGTCAAGATTTATATTTACATGACATCACGTTTGACTCTCCTGCAGGCTTGACTGATCGTCATTTCGATCACATTGAAATTGTACAAAAACATACAGTATCAATAAAGGCACAATCAGTGCAAAACTAAAACATACACCTTTTCAATCCAATGGAATGTCATTAGGCCAGATTTGACCAATCGTTTTTTGTTTTTTAAGACTGCTACATTTTATTTTCAAGTAAAAAAGAGCAGAAAAATACTACTTTAAAGGTGCTGCGAGTGATTATTTTATGGAATAGCATGCAGGAAACACCCATAAGACCTGACCAGAAGCCCTAGACCCTAGAAAAAATTGGCTTTGCTGACATGTCAGATTTTGACAGCACCTCTAATACATTTAAAGGGAGAGTTCTACCAACGGGCAACCAGTATTCAAAATGCTTTAAAGGTGACATCGGATATTTCTGTTGCGTCTTCCACCTCAGACAAGTTGAAAACAAGACATGCAACTTCTATTTTTATAAACTGTCTGAGTGTATTTATGTTTCATAACTGACCGTCTTGAACTTCGTGCTGGTTTTTCCAACACTATTTGAAAATTTGTACAATTTAATTCGTACATTTTAGTACAATTTGCTCATCCCCCAATAACGGTTGGGTTTAGGTGCCACGCCTCCTTTTAAAAATCCTACATTTTCATACGTCTGAACTGAATTTGTACGAATTAGCCATGAAACTGACAAAATGTAATATAGTAATGTTTAATCGTGAGATCGGACTACACTAAAAAACAAAATGTGCTGCTTGTTCAAACTACTTATTTAAAATGAGCTGAAACAATACAAATCTTAAGGGTTTTTTTGGGACAACTTAATTGTTTTATGTTCAATCCACTCAAATTTATAAAAACTAATAAGATAACTTAATTCCTTCATGTTGTCCCAACACAAATCAACTGTATGGAAAACTTCTTCCGACGTCTCCAAGAAAACTACGAACTCTGTGTCCTCCTCCCACCCCTTTTTGCAAACAGATAGCAAAGCGATTAACGTTTTTTTGCGATTCTGGCATTTTTAATATATAAATCCTGTTTGATTCATTTGGTCATTATCAAACACCGGATTCAGTATCATCATTCTTCACGAGTGTTAGTGATGGGAAGTTCGGATCATTTTACTGACTCGGACCTTTGAGTTAATTGAGATGAACGAATCTTTTTTCGAGTCATTTCGTTAATTTTGGCAAAATATTATGAAAATGTTACGAGTTGCTTCCAAGATCATCTACAACTACACTAAACGTTGTTCACACTACAAACAAGTCATAACTAGAATGCTATATGAGAGAATATAATCATTCATTGTTTACCTGGTCTTTTGTCTATGATTATGTCAGCTCACCTCCTCTGACAGGTCTTCAAATTTGAGTGGTTCGTTCATGTCACACTGACAGTCCTATATAAGCTTAATCAATGCACACAGTCTGAGCCGAAAAAGAGCCATGATTAGTTCACCTTTCGAGTCTTCTGGTTTTTGAGTCATTCGTTCATCACGTGACAGCATGTAAAGAGAGATGACTTAAACCCGAAGACTCGAGAAATGAAAGGATCAAATCTTTTTCCGGCTCTAAATGCATATGATTGGCTTCTGTCTTTCACGTGATGAACGATCGACTGAAACCGAGGACTCGAGAGATGAACGGATCAAATCTTTTTCCGGCTCTGACTGTATATGATTAGCTTCTGTCTTTCACGTGATGAACGAAGGACTCAGACCCGATAGAAGACTTGAAAAAGGAACTAATCTTCTTCTCCACCTGCACAAATGTGTGCATGCGCAAATTAACGAATCACTCCCTGAGAGGACTCATCGTTCTCGAGTCATACAAAAGATTTGTTCAAAATGAACGAATCATTCAAGAACGACCCATCCCTTCTGAGCATTTGTTAAATACAGCAGCGTCACATTTCATATGTACAGATGTTTGTTTGAATACATTGTACATTGATAATGGCTGGCTGCAATGTCAAGCAATTATGAATTATACACGAGGGAGACAGCCCAGTGTGATCTCACATTTTGTCAATCATACAGACAAAAGTCAGCGGAAGCTCAAGGTTTGGTGTGCAGCAGCACATTAGCATTTAAAGAGCGACGAAGTGAAACGACTCACTGTGGACAGAGTTAATTTTTGACCATAAAAAGTGTTTATTTACACTACCATAGAGAAATTTAACCAGTTATAACTTTTCATTAAGACTTTAAAGAATCATATCAACTTCTGTAAAATGGGTATCCGATGTCACCTTTAAAGGAACCAATGTCGCTCTTTTTGTAAACACGCTTATTTTAGAAGTCACCTAGAGTTAAACAGTAGAATTGTACCATTTTTGCATGCATTCAAGCCAATCTCTGAACTTTGCCATTGTACTATGGCTGCAGCAGGCACAATGATATTATGCCGGACCAAAAATAATCCCCTATTTAACAGTGTTATATGATTGTGCCTGCTACAGCCACGGTACAGCAGCAAAGTTCCTTGATTATTACACCGGAATGAGAGAATACTGTAGTTCCTAGCCATAGCCTGAAAGAAAGCACCGGCCTGTACACAATGTAACTACAGAGTAATCAAGCTTTAAATAGGAAAATTATCGAAATTATTTTTGAAATTTTTCAGCAAGATGCTAATGGTCTAATCAGATACAATTATATATGCTAATCTAAGCTAAAAGTGCTTCTTCTAGACCCGGAGACCAGCTGAATGGATTCAAAAATAGTAAAACTCAACTGTTTAACTCTATGGGAGTTTTAAAATGAGCCTATTCTCAAAATAAAGTGGGGTGTTGCTTCAAAATAGAAACTTTTAAGATGATTTCAAACCATTTGAGGGTGTGTAAATGAGTACTTTTTTTGGGTGAACTTTCCCTTTATCGCTATTTTCAAACGTGTAAACATTTCAATCAAACTAGCAAGGCATCTTTACATTGTAAAAGTGACACCTAAGTATCAGAAAGACTGCATCATCCAAAGGCACAACAGTATATCAGTCGTGTATAGATTTTTTTACATGTTGAGCGAGGACTGTCACTATTTGGGGCACAACAGGAACTGTCCTCACTGGCACCTGTTGTGCAGTATTCATGTACTTTCAGTCTGTACTTTCAGTCTGTGCTGAATTTGATCTTGACCTCAGCTTGACCCCAGATAAGCTGTTAGTATCATAAGTGAGCGTGTTCAGAGCTCTGGTCGCTGTCGTGACTGTCCTCGTTGTTGAGAAGTGAGTCCGGCGTATGAAGTCCAGCAATGCCCGAAAACTCAGAGGGAAGCAACGTTCCCTTCTTTACATTGACAAGCTCTTTTTCTCTGGCTACTGCCCCCTGCTGGCCTCCTTTAACCCGCTTCCACTTCATCCGTCTGTTCTGAAACCACACTTTCACCTGGTGGGGCAGAGAGACAAAGTTTTTCAATGGTGTTTATGCTTCTGTAAGGTTTAAACAGCCACAAAACCTTTCCACTGAGAAGAAAGTGTTGTTTTTTTTTGAGGAACAAAAAATGGTGTGTGTCGTCATAAAATAAAAATAAATAAAATGGTACTTGAGAATTGTATTTCTGAGATATTGAATCTCTGAGATATTGTATTTGCTTCTCACAATTTCTCAAAAAAAAATGTCAGAAAATGAGTTTTTTTCCTGAGGAAAAATAGCCTTTTTATATTACCTTTTTTTTTTTACCAGATGTAAACTCTGGATTTAAAAAAAAAGTTTAAAAAGATGCAAACTCATAATGGCATTAAAAAGTTAGAATGCTGAGATAAAAAGTAACAATTGCATTTTTTTCATTCAGTAGAGAGGAAAAAAACTGACTTATGATCGACTTTGAAAAAAATACTTTTTAAAAAATTCCATGGCAGAAAAATAAATCTGGATTGCAAGATGTAAGCACAGAATTTAAAAAAAAAAAAAAAAAAAAAGGTTTATGAAATGTAACAGTGAGACATACTGTAAACTCATAATTCATTCCTTCATTCATTTTCTTTTTGGCTTAGTCCCTTTATTAATCAGGGGTCGCCACAGCGGATGCCCTTCCAGCTGCAACCCATCACTGGGAAACACCCATACACACTCATTCACACACATACACTAAGGACAATTTAGCTTACCAAATTCACCTGTAGCGCATGTCTTTGGACTTGTTGGGGAAACCGGAGCACCCGGAGGAAACCCACGCGAACACGAGGAGAACATGCAAACTCCACACAGAAATGCCAACTGACCCAGCCGAGGCTCGAACCAGCGACCTTCTTGCTGTGAGGCCATCGTGCTACCCGCTGCGCCACCGTGATGCCCGTAAACTCATAATTGCAAAATATAAACAATTTTGAAAATAAACATTGCTAGATAAAAAAAACCCTCAAAATTCTAAGAAAAATGAATAAATTGTGAGGGATTGCATTTGTTGAATTACAAACTCACAAATGTGGTAGGGGAAAAAAGTCAGTTGTAATGTTTAAAATTCAAATTGTAAGGTGTATTGTTAATTTTTAACCATTCATTCATTCATTCATTTTCTTTTCGGCTTAGTCCCTTTATCAATCCGGGGTCGCCACAGCGGGATGAACCGCCAACTTATCCAGCATATGTTTTACGCAGCGGATGCCCTTCCAGCTGCAACCCATCACTGGGAAACATTCATACACACACATACACTATGGACAATTTTAGCTTACCCAATTCACCTATACCGCATGTCTTTGGACTTGTGGGGGAAACCGGAGCACCCAGAGGAAACCCACGCGAACACAGGGAGAACATGCAAACTCCACACAGAAATGCCAACTGACCCAGCCGAGGCTCGAACCAGCGACCTTCTTGCTGTGAGGCGAACGTGCTACCCACTGCGCCACTGCGTCGCCCAATTTTTAACCATTACAATTATAATTTTTCACATCCCATGACCAAAATTTATTTTACAATTTTAAGTTGTAAACTCTCACAATTAGATCTTTTTTCTCCAAATTCATCTTACAATTAAGGGTAGGGTAAAAAAAGTCAAAGTTATAAACTCCAAATTGTAAGGTGTTAATTATGTAAGTTAATTATTTTTAATCATTACAATTTTCATTTTTGGGCAGCACAGTGGCTCAGTGGTTAGCACTGTGGCCTCACAGCAAAAAGGTCGCTGGTTCGAGTTCCGGCTGGGCCAGTTGGCATTTCTGTGCGGAGTTTGCATGTTCTCCCCGTGTTGGCGTGGGTTTCCTTCGGGTGCTCTGGTTTCCCCCACAGTCCAAAGACATGCTCTATAGGTGAATTGAATAAACTAAATTGCCCAAAGTGTATGAGTGTGTGTGTGAATGAGTGTTTATGGGTGTTTCCCAATACTGGGTTGCGGCTGAAAGGGCATCCGCTGCGTAAAACATATGCTGGAATAGTTGGCGGTTCATTCCGCTGTGGCGACCTCTGAAATACAGACTAAGCTGAAGGAAAATGAATGAATGATGCACCTTACAATTCAGAAAAAAAAATGAATTGCTAGAGTTTACAACTTGCAATTCTAAAATATAAACTCACAATTCTGAGTGAAAAAAAGTCAGAATTGTGAGACAAGAATATATATTTTTTCTTTTTAAGAAGGTAATTTGTCTTCATCAAACTAGTTTGCTTGTTGGCCCGCTGGTGCAGATAATCTGTTTACTGTGTGTGTGTTGGCAGAGTGATTGGAGAGCTGGATCAACCCATGACTCACCAAACTCCAGTAAACCAATATCCCTCCATCAGGTGCAAATGTGCTATTCTGAGGCCTGAGCCGCAAACTTTGGAATTATGTTTCTCTGACCAAGTCTGAAAAATGACATGCGCATATTTGCCAGTTATTTCCAGATCGGCAATAATGGGAGCCCATCTGTTATGTGGCATCAGACAATTTCCGTCTTTTCCTTTTGCAAGTCAGAGCCCGTTTTTACGTTTCCCAGAATGATGATTTAGCTGTTTCTTAAACGATCACTAGTGAGGTTCGCTGAGGGACCGGGCCACCATACACTAACATTTATTTCTGGCGAGGTATAATGTTAGAGATAGTCACATGGAATAGATGCTAATTCTTCATATGCAATCAGACTTGACAAACACCAGGCCCAAATCAGCTAAAGGATGTCATTTGAAATATGTTTTTCCCCTCTAAACGGCTATCAAACGTGATGGTTAAGATCAAAAGCACACTTGACATTCTAATTAGAGGCACAATGATTCGTTTGGCTTTTGTTTCAAAGAGTTTGGGGGATTTAAAGACGCTGCAAGCAAAACAGATCCATTTTTGGCTTGTCATATAGGGACTTTTAATTCAGTCTAATGTAAAGAAAATATCCAAAATACACTTTAAGCTTTTTTTTTTTTTGTTGTACTTTAACAAGTTGTGTCTGTACATTTTATTCTACAAAAAATATATATTTTTTGGTTCTTCATAGTATTTTCTGAATTATGGAGTGAACAGGTCCATTTTTGGCTTGTCATAAAGTGACTTTTAATTCAGTCTAATGTACAGAAAATATTCAAAATACACTTCAAGCATTTTTTGTCGTACTTTAGCTATTTGTGTCCGTACATTTTCATTACAGTGCCTATTTAAAGGCCGTTTTCTCAATTTTTTTTCTTTTACTGAGCTATAAATCTCCACTTCAGCAGCTCTTTCATACACCAACCTTCACAGTTTTATTCATATCTACTGTATATTTTTGAAGGTTTTTAAATAGCAATTTGTTCATACATAATGTGCCTAATTATATACATTTTATTTATTTATTTATTTTTTTCTGGCTCTTCATAGTTTTTCAGAATTATGGAGTGAACAGGTCAATTTTTGGCTCGTCATGAAGTGATTTTTAATCAGTACAGAAAATATTCAAAATAGACTTTAAGCATTTTTTGTTGTGCATAAGCAATTTGTGTCTGTACATTTCCATTACAGTATCTATTTTATAAAAGTAATTTTCTTTTTTTTTTTTTCTTGAATGAGCCATAAATCTCCACTTCAGCAGCTCTTTCATACACCAACCTTCACATTTTTATTCATAGCTACTGTATATATTTTGAGTTTTTTGAGTATATTTTATAAGTTTTTAAAGAGCGATTTGTTCATACATATTAATACAAACATTGTATTATACAAAAAAAACATTCTGGCTCTTCAAAAAAATTTTCAGAATTGAAGAGTGCAAAAAAATTCTCCAAAGTCCCCTTTGTAAAAACTTTTACTTTAATAAGTCAAAATATATCTTTAATATGTAAACATTTTTTTTTTTTATAATTTAAAACATAGCTTAATCCAATGTTCAGACTTTTGTTCTAGAAATGTATGCAAATGAGCTCATATTTATTGAAATAATGCATCATTTGCATATTTAAATGTGATATTTTAGAAACCCTGTAATCAGTGTTGGGGAAAGTTACTTTTAAAAGTAATATATTACTTTTTTTTTTTTAAAGTAACACTCAAAAAATACTTTTGCTGCTTATATAAACTACTTATTTAAAATGAGTTGAATCAACATAATTCTTAAGGTTTCCTTTAGGGACAAGTTAAATGTTTTATGTTCAAACCACTTAATTTTATAAAACGATTAAGTTAACTTGATTAATTTGTGTTGGACATGAAGGAATTGTGTGGAACTTTTTGAGGAAAGTAATGCGTTTTTTGTGTGTGTTTTGGGTTTTTTGTGTGTTTGTTTTAATCTCAGCTGGGCTTAAGATTGTAATATATTACTTTTAAAAGTAACTTTTCCCAAAACTGCCTGTAATACAAAAAAAAAAGTTTGCTTTCTAATGAAGAATTATGGCGATAACTAAGTTTTTTCTTATTCACCTGCAATGTCTTGCCTTCAGGGGTTCTATCAACAACATACTGAATCAGCCACCCGAGTTCATTACTGTCAGCACTGTAAGACTGACACTCCTAAAATATATCTGCAGCGTTTGCCATTCTTCCCTCAACTTGAAAACGTCCAGAGTAAGATACTGTGTGCACCAGTTAGTGCACGTCATTACACAGAAAATAGGCAAAATATAAAAAGGACACATGTATTTCAAAAAAATATCATCACTCGCATGGCGCCGTTGGGATAAATATGAAGCTGAAGACTGGTTGTGTGTAAATGAAATCAGAGCCACGTCGCAGTTGTCATAAAACTCAGCACACATCTTGATTTCTCCAGGTTGGTACATGATTTTTGGTTGTGTTTTCAATCAAAAAAAGTAAGTAAGAAATTATAATGTAGAATGTTTTTTTTTGTTTGAATGGAGTTTGTATGTTAACAGGCTAAATAAACTGCTTCTAAAACGTTTGAGGAGTTTTAAATTGTTCATGCTAAACAATATTCTATAGATATCAAGTGGGTAAAGTGTTTATACAGTACTTACAATTTCTTAAAACAAACACATTTAGAAACAAAACAGTTTAAATTATATATAAAAATGTATTTAAATAAATAAATAAACAATACTTGTTAACAAATTTGTACTAAATTAAATATATATGAATATTAGATAATGAATGGGAAAATTAATAAAAAAACTGACGTATAAAAATAAGGAAAAAAGTAAAGTTCAGACTGACTGTAGGAATTATATTAACCCCTTGAATATTGAAGAATATAACTTTTTGAAAGTTCATTTAAAGTTTGAAATTTATTATAAAAAAAATTAATGTGTAAGCCATTTTTTTTAGCCATTAAGAATTTAATTATTGAATCACTGAATAATTTTCTTTACTATTTACATTTTTCTTTATATAAAGTAAATATATAGATAAATATGTAAATAAATAAATATATAACATGTGCAATAAACAATTAAATACAGAAATATTTAATAAATAATAAACATTTTATATAGAAATAAATGGCAATATATACAGTTGAATAAAAAAAATTAGCCCTCCTTTTTCAAATATTTGTGATGTTTAAGATTTTTCAAGACGTTTTTAAAGATAATATTTTTAATAACATATTTCTAATAACCAATTTAATTTGTCTTTGCCATGATGGCACCAGATTTTTTTTACTAGTTATTTTGCAGGACACTAATATTCAGAATAAAGTCCAATTTAAAGAGCTAACAAGGATAATTAGTGTAACTGTGCAAGTTATGTTAATTAGGCAAGTCATTGGACAACAGTGGTTTGTTCCATAGCCAATCGATAAAAAATGTAAGAGGGCTAATTAATATAATATAATAAAATATTATAATTATATTAATTTTAATTGGGCGACATGGTGGCTCAGCACTGTCGCCTCACAGCAAGAAGGTCGCTGGTTCGAGTCCCGGCAGGTCAGTTGGCATTTCTGTGTGGAGTTTGCATGTTCTCCTCGTGTTCGCGTGGGTTTCCTTCGGGTGCTCCAGTTTCCCCCACAGTCCAAAGACATGCCCTATAGGTGAATTGGATTAACTAAATTGGCCGTAGTGTATGTGTGTGAATGAGTGTGTATGGATGTTTCCCAGTACTGGGTTGCAGCTGAAAGGGCATCCACTGTGTAATACATATGCTGGATAAGTTGGTGGTTCATTCCGCTGTGGCGAACCCTGATGAATAAAGGGACTAAACCGAAGGAAAATGAATGAATTAATTAATTATAATTATAAATATAATATTAAGGGGGCTAATAATATTGACCTTAAAAATAGTTTGAAATGGTTTTAGATGGTTAATTACAGTCAAACTAAAAGAAACAAGACATTAAGAAGAAGAAGAATATAATAGGAAACACTGTGAAAAAATTCCTTGATCTGTTAAACATTACATGGGAAATATTAAAAAAGAAGTAGCTATAATAATAATCATTTTGACTTTTACGTTTAGGGTTATCAATAGAATGCTGTCATGCAGGCTCTGTGGTAAACTCAATCAAAGACAGTTTTAATTAGGTAGTGCAACATTATGATTAGTATCCATTTATCGTGTGCAGAGCAGCGGTGGCCCTTCAGTCACAGTCCAGAGCTCCAGCAGGTTCACACAGGGATCACGTTGCAGGAGACGATCTGCTTACTTGTCGTGTGGCAAGGTTTTTAATTCTAAGCCTTGGGAATGAATCCCCAGAGAATAAAGCATAATTTAAGGCCACAGATGCCACTTCCTTATCTAAAAGGTAAAATACTGCAACGTGTTGAGGTCAGAATGACCAGCCCTCCTGTTAAAAATATTTTTTCCCCAATTTCTGTTTAACGGAAAGAAGGTTTTTTTTTTCAAAACATTTCTAAGCATAATAGTTTTAATAACTAATTTTTAATAACTGATTTCTTTTATCTTTGCCATGATGACAGTACATAATATTTTACTAGATATTTTTCAGGGTAGTATTCAGCTTAAAGTGACATTTAATGGCTTTAATAGGTTAATTAGGCAAGTTAGGGTAATTAGGCAAATCACTGTATAACAGTGGTTTGTTC